>CM074719.1:14252313-14598639 GCA_037306005.1 Rhinophrynus dorsalis
TTGGCCCTCAAAGAGGGACTGCCCCTCCTAAAGAGGGACACTTGGGATGTATGGTATGTGTCTGCCTGTGTGTTGCATATGTCTGTGTTTATCAGTGTGTCTGCATTTCACACACATGCGCCCAACGGTCATGACATGACGGGCAACGCCGTCCCCACATTGCTAGTTTATATTTATAAAGAAGGAAACGTGTTTATAACTATGCTGTTATCAGAGAGAGTTAATTACTGATGATCACATGCTTAAAGCAGAACTTTCACCTAATATAAAACTTTTACCATGGTTTTAATCCTTAAAGGGATCGTAATTTTCTTCTGTGTACTCCCCGTCACTGAACTAATGGGATTACTTCCTGCCTCCAGCTGGTAGGACCATAGAAAGTTTAAAATGGACTCCTCCCCCAACCTCCTCAGTTTTTTTCTGGTCCTACAGCTGGATGGACAGGAGGCGCAAGCCTCCGTTTTCGTTTAAAAAAAAAAAAAAAAAAAAAGAGAGCGTACCGTTTTTTGCTTCATGTGCGGCCAGGTTAATCTTGCTCCACGCCGCACAAGCACCGGAGTGCTCTTCGGATATGCCCCAGCAAGGGAAAACTGGTGTTTCCAGATCACGCAAAGGTTCCCCTTCGTTCAGGCGATCTTCCTCCTGTTTGCTCAGCCAGCACAGGAGCGACGCCTGGGAAAGAGCATAGCACGTTGTTTGGCAGAAAGGGCTGCATGCATGCTGCGTTCCAGCGTGAATCGCACACTGTGTGCACAGAACGGAAGGGGAAGTGCTGGCTGTGGACGGAGTCTTCTGTCTCCACTGAGTCACATGAGCGGTTCAGCTGTGAACGCACGCGGATAAAAGAAGCAGACTGCACCTTACAGGTAGGATTATTATTTTCTTACATGTTTTAGAGTGATTAGTATTAAAAGTTAAGTTTTAGACCATGTCTTCTAGTAAGCCCTCTTCTAGTAAGGACAAGGCTGAGGCAGGCCCCCTAAGGAGGAAAAATCCCAAAAAATGAAATCTTGTGCCAACTGTGATAAAAAACTTCCAGTTGCTGACTCTTCTAAAGTTTGCCAGGACTGTACTAAAAAATGGCCTTGCAGGATATGCCAGGACAATTTCAGGATTTCCTCTCCTGGATGAAGGTCTCAATGCAAGAGACCTTCTCAGCTATGCAGGACTCCTTCAACCCCAAAAAGAGACAAAGATTAGAGGATCCAGGTGAAGGTCCCTCTTCCCCTGGGGCCTTGTATAATGAGGAAAAGAATAGTCAAGCAGATTCGGACTCAGTCTCTGAGGAAGAAGGAGAGATTACAGAGAATTCAGGTGAATTTGCCCTGGATAAAATTGAGGCTTTTCTAAAATCTATGCGTAAATCACTGGGTTTAGTAGATGAACAAAAGGAGTTAGGCATCATGGATGCGGCTTTTGTGGGTTCTAAGAAACCAGCCCTAACCTTTCCAGTTCATCAATCTATCACAGATATTGTTACAGATGAATGGCAGAAGATAGACAAAAGATCTTCTGTCACTAAAAGATTTGGAAAGATGTATCCTTTTGATCAGGCCCAAACCAAGAACTGGACGTCTCCTCCTAAGGTAGATGCAGCGGTATCTAGATTAGCCAAGCATACCACCATTCCTCTAGAAGATGGTTCATCCCTTAAGGATGCCATGGACAGAAAGCTGGAATCTTCCCTGAAGAGGCAGTTTACCCTCATTGGGAGCAACATGCAGGTTGCTACCGCCCTGGCCTGTGTTTCTAGGGCCATGAGGATTTGGCTTACCAACCTGGAAGAAAATATTGAATCAGGGGTGTCAAGATCTAAACTAGCCAGGGAAGTAGCTGCTATTAAGGAAGCAAATAATTTTGTTTGTGATGCCTCGCTGGACTCAGTTAAATTAGGGGCAAGAAGTTCATCTCTCTCCATTGCTTCAAGAAGGGCTCTATGGCTGAGGCCTTGGGGCGCGGATGTCTCTTCTAAATCAAAATTAGTCAACCTCCCTTTTAAGGGAGAAATGTTGTTTGGTGAACAACTTGAGGAGATAGTTAAAAAACTATCAGGAGGAAAGAGTGCTTTTCTCCCTCAGGAGAAAAAGAAGAGATCTCCTCCTAGATCTTCGTCTTATAGGAATAAGTCATATTCCTTTCGTGACTCCAAAAGGTATCAAGGTCGGCAATTTGACCAAAGGAGACAATCCTCTTATCAGTCATCCAGGGGAACTTACAGGAAGGATTTCCCCAAGAAGCAGTTTAAAAAGGAGTTCTGAAGGTCAGCGGAAGCCATTTCCAGAGCAGGTAGGGGGTCGCCTGCATTTTTTTCAGTCCCAATGGGAGTCTTCAGACCGTTGGGTCCACCAAATTCTGGAAATGGGATACCCGCTCCCCTTCATTCAGACCCCGAGAGCTCACAGATTTTTAAATTCAAAAATTCCCTCCAGTCCCAGGAAGAAAAAGCTTCTGTTCCTGGAGATCCAGTCCCTTTTAGAAAAGAGAGCCATTCAACAGGTTCCAGTAGATCAGAGGTTCAAGGGAATTTATTCCGTCCTGTTCACAGTTCCAAAACCCTCAGGCTCAATCAGAACCATCCTGGACCTGAAAGCAGTCAATTCATGCCTGGAAAAGAAAAGGTTCAAGATGGAATCAGTAAATTCAGTAATAAGATCAGTTCCCCCTGGCAGTTTCCTCTCCAAAATAGACCTTCAAGATGCCTATTTTCATATTCAGATAAGAAAACATTTTCGAAAGTATCTAAGATTCGCCTTGGGGGATCAGCATTTTCAGTTTCGGGTTCTCCCTTTCGGGCTCTCCACGGCCCCAAGGGTATTTACAAAGGTTCTAGCTGCAGCCCTAGAACCAATAAGAAAAAAGGGGATCCTGGTCATTCCTTACCTGGACGACCTTCTGTTAGTGTCCCAGTCAAAAAACCAGGCAACTATCAACACAAAGATAGTGTTGGAACATCTGTCAAACCTGGGTTGGGTAATCAACAAACAGAAGAGCCATCTGTCCCCAACTCAAGATCTGGTCTTCATAGGTATGAGATTCAGGACCCTAGTACCTCTTATATCACTGACAAAAGACAGGATCAGGAATATTGTGAAAAATGTAAAAAATTTCAGAAAAAAGAAAACCCATATTGCCCACATTTTCATGAGGTGCCTGGGTATCATGATGTCAGCCATTCAGGTGGTACCCTGGGCCAGATTTCATGCGAGGCATCTTCAGTGCTATTTCCTGAATCATTGGGACAAGCATCATCAAAACCCTCTGCAGAGAATAAAACTAACACCAGAAGTTCGCCACGAATTGTTATGGTGGACAAGGGAAAAAAACCTAAGAAAGGGCACATCTCTAACAGAGCCAGCATGGAACATCATTTCCACAGGCGCCAGTTCTCTAGGCTGGGGAGCCGTCTGGGCATCAAGATCAACTCAGGGGTTATGGTCAAAAGAAGAGAGATCCCTGCACATAAATGTGTTAGAGCTCAGAGCAATAAGATACGCTCTACTAAAGTTCAAGCATCTCTTAAAAAACTCGGCGGTTCACATCAGGTCAGACAACATGTCAGCAGTCCTGTATGTAAAAAATCAAGGGGGAACAAGGAGTGCAGCTCTAAACAAAGAGCTGACCAGCATGTTCAAATGGGCAGAAGAAAACCTGGTAGCTATCACGGCTTCCCACATTTCAGGGTCTCAGAATGTTCAAGCAGATTACTTGAGCAGAAAGAAGATTCACCCAGGAGAATGGTCCTTAAATCAGGAAGTATTTATCCAGATTACCAGAAGGATGGGAGCCCCTGTAATAGATCTTATGGCAAGCCCAGAGAATTGCAAATGTCAGCAGTTTTTCACAAGATGGAAAACAAACTCAGCCCTAGGCCAGGATGCATTGAGGCATTCCTGGAAGTTCTCCCTAGCTTACATCTTTCCGCCAATTCCTCTAATCAGAGAGGTTCTGAGGAAAGTGAGATTGGAGCAAGCAGAGGTCATATTGATAGCCCCGAAATGGCCAAGGCGCACTTGGTACTCAGACCTGGTCAGGATGTCAAGTCAGGATCCATGGACTCTGCCAGAAAGAGCAGATCTGTTAACACAGGGACCTCTATTTCATCCGCATCCAAAATTTTTACGTCTAACAGCCTGGAGATTGAGCAGCAAGCTCTATTAGCCCAGGGAATATCAGACAGGGTAGCAGATACGATTCTTTCAGGAAGAAAGAAATCCACTCTTAAGATCTATGACAGAGTCTGGAAAGTGTTTAGAGCCTGGTGTGTTAAGAATAAGATCAGTAAGGATCAGGTTACTGCCCCAATAATTTTGGATTTCTTACAAAGGGGTTTTGATATGGGGCTAAGCCCAGCCTCTTTAAAAGTCCAGATCTCCGCCATTTCAGCAGTTATGACAAAACACTGGGCTGAGGATGCCCTAATAAGGAGATTTGTCAGAGCAATAGAGAAGATTCGTCCAAGACTCAGAGAGATAATCCCGTCCTGGGATTTAAATGTGGTCCTGACACAACTGGTAGATTCCCCATTATTCGAACCCATTGACACGATATCCTTAAAACATTTAACCTGGAAAACAATTTTCCTTACAGCCATAACCTCTGCCAAAAGAGTTAATGAGTTACAGTCCCTTTCCTGCCAGGCTCCTTATCTATCTTTTCACCTGGATAAAGTAGTTCTCAGGATGAAGCCATCCTTTAGGGGAAAGGTAGTTTCAGAGCTCAGTCAGAATCAAGAAATAGTTCTTCCCTCCTTTTGTTCTTCCCCAAAGGGTGTAAAAGAGGTAAGACTGCATTCTCTAGATTTAGTCAGGTGTCTTTCCACTTACCTTCAGAGAACAGCAGAATTTAGAAAATCAGACTCCCTTTTTGTTCAGTACTATGGGAAAAGAAAGGGTTATTCTGCATCCAAACAATCTATTGCTAGATGCATTAGACAGTGCATTATCTCTGCTTACGTAGAGGCAAAATTGGAGCCGCCACTTAAATTAAAAGCTCACTCTACCAGAGCTGTAGCCACTTCATGGGCTATAAGGGCCAACGCCTCTGCCGAGGAGTTATGTAAGGCAGCTACATGGTCCTCTATCTCAACCTTTATTAAACACTACAGGTTGGATATAGAGGCTTCTGCGGATGCAAAATTTGGAAGAGGAATCCTGCAAGCAGTGATCCCTCAATAAAAGGGTAAGACTCTCCCCATTTTTCTATTATTTTTATTATTATTATCCTCTGATGTTATGTGATAATGTTGCTGATATTTATGTGGATTCCCCACCCCTTATGTGTTTTTGCTTGGGAAGTTCCCATTAGTTCAGTGACGGGGAGTACACAGAAGAAATAGAGAAATTTTGCTTACCGTTATTTCCTTTTCTTCTGTGTATCTCCACGTCACACCCACCCTTAACCTTATTATGTGCTTATGTACCGTTTTCAGCTTGGACAAAGGTATAACTGAGGAGGTTGGGGAAGGAGTCCATTTTAAACTTTCTATGGTCCTACCAGCTGGAGGCAGGAAGTAATCCCATTAGTTCAGTGACGTGGAGATACACAGAAGAAAAGGAAATAACGGTAAGCAAAATTTCTCTATTTTCATAATAAAAGCAGCTCTAATTAATCATCATAGTATTTGGACTTTGGAGGGTGTTATTTCAATTCTGTCAGAGTTGTAGTTCAAGAGTAATTCAGTGACAAAGTATCCCCTCCCCCCTTTTACTGATGTAACACTGCTCAGCCAGATCAGAAGGGAGGTGCCCAGGTAGACTGCAGATAGGGACAATCTTCAATTAAGATAAGGGAAAAACTTGTCAAGGGGGGCAGGGCTTTCATTGTTCTCATAGAAGAAGATTGTCCCCTTCTGTTATCTGTCTGGTCTATGACTGGATTCCACATGTGAGAAGAGATGGCTTACACTAGGTAAAAGGGGCGGGAGGGGAAAATTTGCTTGTGAATATCTCTCAAACCATAAAGGTTTGAGCGATAGGACTTATATCGTTCTTCATGTTTTTTTTAATGCCTACAAAATAAAATAAAGATAAAAAGAAGTATTACTATCCCTTTAACCAGGGCTCAAAACTTCCACTCGCTACTAGCCAATGGCGAGTGAAAATTTAGCCCTGGCTAGTAGAAATTCAGACCTGGTGGGTATACTATGGCTTTCAGTGGGTGGCGAGTAACTTTTCAGGTCTGGCTAGTGGCAAAGGACTTCAAATTTTAAGCCCTGCTTTAACATGTGTTGTGTGGTGTTTTTTGCAAATCACCAAGTAATGGTGATATTTACCCTTCAAAATCAGGCACTACCGCATTCTGTGGGACTGTATGTCCCGCATGATGCCTCAGGAATTTCCAGCAGCCCCAGGGAGAGTGTTCACGCTCCCCTTCATAGTTATATTTCTGTGGGCTAACGTTTCATCAAACTGTTTACAATGCTACTGAGGTTGCAATGGCTTACACTAGGGAAAAGGGCAGGAGGGGGATACTTTATCATTCAATTACTCTTGTACTACAACTCTGACAGTATTGAATTAACACTCTCCATGGCCCAAATACTATGAAGATTAATTGGAGCTGATTTTATTTTGAAGTATTACTATCTCTTTAAACTTATATCACCCTATGTTTGTACCCTATAGTGCAGCTGGGTTGGTAGACTTCTGTGTTAATACAGTTTGTAAGCTTTTACTAAATGTACATTAATTCTCTTGAAATAGTCAAGATGACATGGCCCACTTTAAGAATATAAGCTCTACTGGTTTTTTAGTGCATTTCCTCTGTTTCCAATCCACAGCAATGATTGTGGGTGTTAGCGCCGCCTCCCAGCTGGTAGGACCAAATCAGAATTATAAATATCCAGTTCTTCCTCCCTCAGTTATTTTGGTCCTACCAAGCTGGAGGATAGATGAGGTCAGCCTCTCTCTGAGCATTTAAGATTTGTTTGTTTTTCCTTTCTCGTGTACGCTGCCTTCAATTCAGTTTACATCCCAGTGTGTGCTTAAAGCAACGGGACCAGATACCCCTCACCATTACAGGGGTTGCATGGGTCTAAAATCATTATTACCGTGGCATTTGGCTTAAAGCAGATGGAAGGCTTACCACGCAGGTTGGAATCCCAGCAAACACGGGCACTGCGTGACCACTCGGTCTTACTGCAACTCCAAATCGCAAGTTCAATGGGATGCGATCCCTGCTGGAACGCAGGAAGAGGAATGCTGTAGTTAAAACTGAGCCTTGGGGAAGGCGTGCGGCAATGTAAGCGTTTTAAAGGTTGTTTTTTTTTAACCACATGTATTGAAAAAACCCACCAAGCTGGAAAGACAGAGGTACAGCTTATATACTGCACCAACTGGCGTGCAATATATTCTTGATCTCATCTGGCCCAAATATTCTCCTCTAGCGAGGTTCGCATGGGGCCACATTACTAAGTCAAGTACTGCCTTTTAGTATGCTTACCTCTCATAAGATATGGGATGTAAGCCGCATTAAGGAGCTTCCACATTACCAGTGCCATAATCTCGCGTGACAGCGCTGCATTTTCAAGATGGAATGCATGCCTATTCAAAGGAGACTTCTGGTTCCAGCGTACCTAGGAAGGTAAGTGTGTTTCTTCTTTAAAATATCCTACATCAGATTAATCTCAGTATTTAGCAGGTTCTTCTGCCAAAAAGGATAAGTATGAATCAAACGTTAGATCATGTTACATGGTGTTTTCTGATCCAGCTAAAGGTTTATCAGATATACTTAAAGAAATGGCAGTTGCAGATGATATATCACAGTTAAGGAATGGCTGGGATGTTTTCCTCCGAGTAACACTCGTTTATGCTATATGGAATCAGCGTTTAAGAGACCACACCTGCTGAGCCTGTGAACGGGCTTCTTATACTTATTTGGAGGATATAGGAGAATCTCATAGAAGCTATATCCTCTTCTGTGTGGAAGATTGAAGGTCAGCAGTAATTAAGGAGAGTTGGTAATATTTTTACAGTATATATATATATATATATATATATATATATATATATATATATATATATATATATATATATATACACTCATTTTTTAAATAATGTATCTTTTATCTGTATACATTATAACTGCATCCTTGCACAGAAATTCCTTCTGTTTCACTTCTCTGTGAGAGCAGAACCTTCTTTTCTTCACTTTCAGGGGTTATTCTCTGGTTAAGTGACCAGGCCATGGAGATATACGTCTTTAAATTGACACCTCAGGGGTTTATGCATAGTCAGGATCTCCTCTTAGTTGTCTTTTCTCCAGCGTTAATAGCCAGGCTGTCTAGTCCAGTGGTTCTTGAACAGTGTGCCTAGGCTCTTGGTGCATAAACATCGGCTTGGGGTGCCTCAAGTTTTCCTCTTGGAAACATGTCAGTCAGGTTTATGTGTGGATATTGTTCTGCACAAGCTTAATTTTGTTGGCATATTTAAGACCTAGAAGGGGCATGTTTATGTATCTTACTCTTCATCCTGCACTTGATATATTGCATTAAGATGTTAGGGATGCCTCATGTCATTGTTTTTTGTTTTTTTTTTTGTTTTGTTTTTTTCCCTATTCTGGACTATCCATCTTTCAGATCTGGTGTCCATCAAGCTTCTCTACACCTGGTCTTGGGTGACACTTTCATTCCGGAGGTATCCGTTAATCTTCGTAGCTGTTACTTAGATTCTTCATTTAACAGAGTCTCAAATGACTGTGGTCATTCTCTTTGCAATATTATGGGACATACCAGGTATTTTCTGGTTTGAGTCACCTATGTGGGGCATGGCTTTAGCCAGAGAGGCAGGTAGCAATATTTCTCCCTTCCTTCTGCTCTGGTTCAGCTGAAAGAGCCTTCTGGATCAAGGCCAGGGGAGGTGGATTGACTTCTTTATAGTGGGATGGTATCTCATCTTGTCCTGGGTTCAATCATGTTTTGATCCTGCAATAGTTAATCGGGTATCTTCTAAAGGAAGTTTCCCTACCTCTAAAAGATGGGACAATAATGTATCCTTGTAGCTAGGTCTTTAGGACCGTGATCCAGTAATTTCGATTACTAAAGGTAGTATCCAGGTAGACTGACTAATCACAGCTTCCTCTGGGTTCTGTCAGCTCATCCCCTCATCCAGTAGGGGCAGTCTGGAGCTTTTGAGACAAATAAGTGGTCTTGTTAGTTTAATTGGTAAAGGCACATCCTCTACAGCCACATATTCAGACAACACTTCCTATATCAGGTACTACCTTGGCCTAACTTTAGCACTGAGGATATTGTCCATAGTGCTGTCTGTGGCCCATGGCTACTCTCCAAAAGAGGATTAGTGTTCTGCCCTTCCTGTGGGATATTCTCATTATAGAAGTATCAGGAACCCACGCTATATCAAGAATTTTAGACCTACTAGAATGTCTGTGTTGGGTCTACCATTCTTCCTGGAGTCAGCTGTTGCCATCTCAGAGGCTAGTTCTGGGCATTTAATTTGACTCGGTGCTACTCCGAGTGGTACTCTCCTCAGACAGAACTGTCCCCTCTGCAGAGTTTTTTCCTCTTTCTGAAGCAATCCAGACAGCCAGAGCCTTCTTGTAACTTCTGGGGAACCTATCTGCAGCCCAGCAGGTAATGCCTTGGCCACGATCACACAGTCACCTATTTCAACAGTTTCCTGCACTGTTTCAGGAAGGATCCATTCTATCCATTCCAAAGATTCACATTCTGCATTCCATAAGACAGTAGTTACTTGGTGATGTTGCCTGTCCGGCTTACAATAGTAAATCCTTACAAGACACTAATCTGCAGGTAGGCTACACTAGTTGGCAGTAACAGGACGAGGAGGCATTTGGAATGCAAAGCCTGTCCAGGGAATCTGGAATCGGACTGATTTCTCTACACATCGCTAATCTACAGCTAACTGTGTATTTGAACCACTTCAACATCTACAATAAAGATCTCGTACACCAACCAGTGGTGATACTCACAGGCAACGTCACAACAGTGCAACACATACCAAAACAGAGGCACAAGAAGCTTGGCCCTCAACGGACTTTCCCTACGGATTCTTTAATGGGCAGAAACAACTTTCTAGCCTTGACAGTTGTCTTCCTATCAAGAAACCCTAAACTGACTGACAGCTTCCCCAGCAGACAAAACTTAGACCAGGACACATGGCCTCTAAAAGAAGCTCATTCAGATAACTGACAAAATTGTTCGGGAGTCCATCCACAGACCTACTGGCCTCGGATATAAGCATATAAGGTCAGAAGTTCCTGTCTAGCTGTGAATTGAACAGATCAACAGGCCAGGATGCCCTGAGATATCCAGGTAAATTCATCTTTCTTACATCTCCACTCCTCTTCATTTACTAACAGACGGAGGCCAGAAGGGAACAGCCAAGTGTATTACGAATAGATCCAGGCTGGCCACAAAAGGCATGGTGCGCTGACATGAAGACTATGTACATTCTTCCTACAATTCTTTTACCAGTCATTCCAAATCTATTGATATGGAGGCCTCTGTGTTACTAATCTGGCATCCTTTGAGGTGACTGCTTGGAGGCTAGAAGCAGCTGCCTTAGGCATAACGACTTATTACAGCAGGTTGGAGATGCTATCCTTGAAGGTCATCGCCCCTCCACAATGTAGATTTACCACAGGGTCCATTTCCCTCCAAATGGTGCTGGGATAGACATAGTGACTCATCCCTGTCGTTCCCTGCAAACATCTTTGACTTACTCCAGGAAGGTTTTCAGAGGGATTAATCCTACATCTTTGGCGGTTCAGATCTCGGACTTATCAGCTGTGCTTCCTACCCATTTGCAGACTCATGTTATCTAAGGAATCAGGCCTGCCATTACAAGATAAAACCCACCTTCTGGGCCTTTATTGCTCCAGGGGATCTGAACTCCGTTTGAAATGGTTATGCTCCCATAACCTTTTGCTTTTGACGGAGATCTCTATGAAACGCTTAGCCCTCAAGACCATTCTACTCATGGCAGTTACGTCTGTTCTAAGAATTGACGAACTGCAGGTTCTCCTCTGTGCAGCTCTACAGAGGGTATGTTATCAGGACAAAAAGTTATCCTTCGATCAAAAACATCTTCTCATTCCAGAGTTGTCAGAATCCCATCTCAGCCAGGGGATTTCCTTCCATCATTCTGCGCTGCTCCATCTAATAACAAGGACTGCTCCTTGCACAAATCCTGACCTAGTTGGAAGCCTGACGATCTATTTAGACCAATCCAAGGCAATTTGTGAGACAGATGCCTTGTTCTTCATTTCTCCGAGAAATTCAAAAGAGCGTTTGATGGATATGGGACTGCATTAACCTAGCTTATACATCAACTAACCAGACCCCTACTGTAATGTTCAAGGCACATTCTACAGGAGGTATATCCATGACCTGGGCACGAATGCAAGCTACATGAATCTGCAAAACTGCTACCTGGTCATCGGTAGCCATCTTTATTTAGTATTATAGTGGATCTTCTGGGCTCAGCAGTTGCCAGATTTTACAGGAAAGTGGTAGACACTGCACTCCCTGTTTTAAGATGCGTATTGTCCCTGTCTCCCCCCCCCCCCCCCCCCCCCATATGCTGGGGCACTGCTTTGGTAAGTCCCACCGTCATTGCTGTGGATTGGACACAGAGGAAAAGGTGAAATTTACTCACCAATTATTTTGTTTTCCTCTGTGTCCTTCCACGGCATCCCTCCCTCGGGTACAAGGTACACAGTATAGTTACGGTCTTACTCCATATGATCCTATTATAAGAGGTTCCTAGGCTTTACAATGTAGCAGGTGTTTGCACTTTCTGGTTACTAACCTTTTGGTATTTTTCAGCATGGACAATAGTATAACTGAGAGGGAGAGGAGGAACCGGATATCTATAATTTTGATTTGGTCCTACCAGCTGGGAGGCGTAGCTAACACCCGCAGTCATTGTCGTGGAAGGACACAGAGGAAAACAAAATATCGGTGAGTAAATTTCACCTTTTTTCCTGCAGTGAACTTACATTGCATTCTTTTTTGCAGACCCACAAGGCTATGTCTATTGGACGTCAGGGCCGTGTGCAAGTAGAGGACATCGTCTTCTTGATACGGAAAGATCCCCGCAAGTTTGCCAGAGTAAAGGACCTGCTGACGATGAATGAGGAGCTGAAGAGGGCAAGGAAAGCTTTTGATGAGGCAAACTATGGATCCTAAGGACCATTTCATGTGATTGTCACTACCCACAAGTAATTTCACCCGTGGACTGATTTGGTTTTTGGTTTTATCCCCTTCATTGTCAGGAAGATTTTCAGCAGAAGGAAGAGACATGGGATTTTGGCCTGTGCATGACTGTTGTAATATTTCAAGAAATGGATAACCACAATCTGTCTTCTGTAATCTACATTTATTAGGCCTTATGTATAAAGAAAGTGGGAGCATTTTCTGTTGCAAGACCATTTCAACATCTGGGACAAAAAAAAAAAATCCCCAAATTCTTAACTTGATGTAAACTTTTTTTTTTGGGGGGTGGACTGTAATTGTGCAGTTGGTTTGCCCCTTGAGCTGTTCCACTTTGCCTTCCTATATAAGCCCATTTGTCTCTTTTCTGGAGCAAATAAACCAGCGCAAGTGGAGTCATTCTGAAGTGAAGCAGCTTTTTGTAACACAAAATTTCTCATTGTTTCAGATGAAGAGTTGAAAGAGGAACCATCAACATCATAACATTGCCCCCAATTCCATTACTAATATAGCGATAGGTAAAGCCATACTTATATTGTGCTGAATAAGTCCGCATTACTGAAGAAAGCAAACTTCTTCGGCAGGCATCCACTGAGAAGAGCTTACGAGAGAAGCTATGTGCACCTATGCCATCAGTAACTTCTGGTGCCTTAACCCCTTAAGGACCATTGCCGTGCCAGGACCATCACGGCAGTCCGGCACTTAAGGACCAATGACGGTCCTGGCACGGCATGGAGTTCAGGGCTCCTGACGCGGCTACACGCCGCTCCGGAAGTCCTGAACCGGAAGCACTAATTTAAAAAAAAAAAAAACACGTGGTCCGCAAGGGGTTAAAGGAGCAGTAAACTTATGTTTTTTCATAAAAAAAAAAAAATTTTGTAGATCATTTCTTGCTGAATAAAACAAGGTCACTCACATCACTGTCAGATGTTTCATTCAAAATTTATAGAAGTTTAAATAATTTAGTGAATTTACTGTGTTTACTTCCTGATAGTTCTAACTGACAGGAAGTGAATTTACTGTGATTACTTCCTGATAGTTCTAACTGACAGGAAGTGAATTTACTGTGTTTACTTCCTGATAGTTCTAACTGACAGGAAGTGGCAGGCAGTTTCTATCACATTCTATGGAGAACTGTATGTCTGACTATTCTGACTTTCCTCTCCATTAGAATCTAACAGTATAAATCTAATTAGAATTTGACCACTAGAGGGCACTGCTAATGTAGAGAAACATGGGTTTAAATAATAACTCTGGAAATCTGAATCTCTCAGCAGTGGGAGTACCCTTATTTTACTCAATAGGAAAATCCCTACAATATATATTTTTGATTAAAAAAAAAAAAAAAAATTTTTTTACTGTTCCTTTAACCCTTTAAGGACTACGTGACGTGCTATGAACGTCACGGTTCTTATACCCTTAAGGAAGGTAACTTCCCTGGACCGCTGGTCCTTAAGGGGTTAAGGTAACCAACAAACATAGCCACCAATCCAGGCAGTGAACTGAACAGACAGCACAAACTCAGAGGTACCTTTCGTCTAAGTTGTCTGCGCTGTTGTCAGCTAGTAGATGCAGAAGTTGTTTTTCTTCAATAACGTGGACTTAGGTAAAGCCATACTATGCTATCACTTTATCAGTAATGGATTAGGGGCAATGTTATGATGATCCATTTTAAGCGCTTCCATGCCTTAAAGGGATAGTAATACTTAAGTATTACTAATCCCTATAGCAAAGTACTACTAAAAAAAAAAAAACATATTGCCCCAAGTGTCATCCCTCAAACCTTTATGGTTTGAGAGATGAACTCTTCTAAAGTTGCTCTCTCCCTCCCCCTTCCCCGTAGTCAGCGTTCTAGCTGACTCAGGGAAATCCAGTCAGAGATCATCAGGTGGCTCTGCAGCACAGCCGCGATAAAATAAAAACTTTCACTAAAACGGTCTTCTACATGTGCTTGCAAGGCAAGCACACGTAGAAGACCATTTCAGTGAAAGATTTCTTTTTTAGTAATGCGATCCAGCTGTGCTGGAGAGCCACCTGAAAGTCGTACAACGCTCCTCCTTTCAGTCAGCTAGAATGCTGACTAAGGGGGAGGGAGAGGGCAACTTTAGAAGTGTTCATCTCTCAAATCATAAAGGTTTGAGGGATGACACTGGGGGCAATACTTTTTTTTTGTAGTAGTACTTTGCTATAGGGATTAGTAATACTTAAGTATTACTATCCCTTTAAGCACATTGCAAAGCAATGCACTGGGTGATTTAACATCACAAGGGTAGTTCTATATGTCCTGTTTCCTCTAGAATCCCTCACGAGTCTCCTGTCCTGATCCAACCATATGTATTATAGTGTCGGCTACTACAGTCGGAAGTAATGAGTAGTTATTTTCTTAGGGGTGTTTTGGATGTATAAAATATATAATTTTATGTATTTTTTTTTTTGTGTAGTTTTTGTTTTGAAGAGCAGAAATGTTAAAATACCTTTTATAATTTGACCAGTATGCATACTTTCTTTGTGTGTAATTTATAATCGCACTAACCCTTTGCGGTGCAATGCGTTGGATACCTTCCTGGCACTCAAAGGGTTAAGGAGAATTAAAAACGGCACCCCTTAGTATCCAGGTAGAATTTTTAGGTCCCAACTATAAGGAACTTAAGCACGAAACAAGAGGAGCAATTATGGAGCACACAAACTACATTATAAGAACCTAAAAATCCTCATAGGTTTAAATGTGACTTTTTTGAATGGTAGGCTTATCTGGCATTTAAGAGGTCAAAAGCTCCATATTGATTAACTTTTAAAATGTTGTACACAAAATCGTGTGTGACATGAAGGCGCATTCACCATATCGCAATGATTGCAAGAGTGACATGAGAATCTCACGCTGCATGAAAAGAGCAAGATTCTCATGTCACCGGCTAAAACGTCGCTTCATCTGATTTCTCTGTATCTGCTGCTGTAAGCAGTGTGGTGTTTGGATTGCTTGTGCCTTTAAATGAATAGATATTGTATTGGGTGCAACATACCGTAGTAAGATCTTTGCTCTGCGTGCTGTATAATTCTTGCTGTCTATATAGGATCATTTAGTATGTAGTACTCAGGTGCTGGGGTTCCGGATTTGTCTTGTGACTGTCATGTGACAAATATAAACGGCACCTGAGTACTACATACGAAATGATCCTGTGAAGACAGCGATAATTATGCAGCACACAGATCAAAGATTTTACTAAGGTATGTTGCGCTCACTACAATATCTATCTATTTAAAGGGATAGTAATGTTTCACAATAAAAGCAGCTCCAATTAATCTTCATAGTATTTGGTCCATGGAGAGTGTTATTTTAATACTGTCAGAGTTGTAGTACAAGAGTAATTGAATGATAAAGTATCCTCCTCCCACCCCTTTTACCTAGTGTAACACTGCTCACCTCAGATGTGGAATCTGGTCTCTTGACCGGACAGATCACAGCAAGGGACAATCTTCTTACTGTGATCATAAGGAAAACTCAGCCCCCTTGATATGTTTTTCCCTTATGCGAATTGAACATTGTTCCTCTCTGTGATCCATCTGGATACCACCTTGCTACTGTGAGGTGAGCGGTGTTACACTAGGTAAAAGGGGCGGGAGGGGGATACTTTATCATTCAATTACTCTTGAACTACAACTCTGACAGTACTGAACTAACACTGTCCACGGCCCAAATACTATAAAGATTAATGGGAGCCAGTGACGTCTTCCACAAAGCTCCATAATATATTTTATTACACACAAAATTATAAACCTATTTTTTTCTCTTATGACTACAGAGGGGCCATGGGAGTATAGCGTCCTTCAGAAGGAAGAACTTAAACTCCACTTCCTATCCTTTATACACCTTCATACAGCATTTCAAGCATTTTCTCCCCCAAAACATTAGAAACCAGAGGCTCTCTTTCTGGAGAAGTGGATCCTCAGCATGGCTGGAGGATCTGCCTAGGACGGCAAGTCCTGTCCCCTTGTCTACATCAATTCCATGGTGCTTGAAGAGCAGGGGGACAGTTTTATTTCCGACAACACTGCTGATTCATACCTCAGCTATTTTGAGATATGGAGGAAGTGGGATGGTATGTAGTCATATTTTATAGAACGCTGTTGCCTTTAGGGGTGAGGCAGCTGTGGAGATTGCCAGGATCGCTCAACGGGGGGGTGGATATCTGGCTTCATAGCCAGAACCTTTTAATATGGTTTCAACTGCAACAAGAGTATGCTGGATTCTTGCACTGCTCCTCAGCCTCGCGCTTCGCACCCTAGGTTCCTGTGCAGAGACCGTGAGCCTTAGACTTCTTCTAAAAACCTTTGTCCCGCCATCGGTATCATGGCATGGAAATACAAATGCAGGATCAAGCCGGCGCTAGAGACAAGTGGCAAGGTAGACCAAGCTTCATGAATATATAACTTTCACTGGTTAGTGAATCGAGACAACAGAATACAAACTCATGCAAATATATTTGTAGCTTTGCATAGATACAAGCTCACATGCAGAGAAATTAATGTGAATATAAAAAAAGTTTAAAAATTAAATCACTTATATTAATAAAATGTACAGCATTCTCAAATACAGTTCTCTAACATAGTAACGTACTTGACAAGGCTGTAAAAAAAAAAAAAAAAAAAAAAAAAAAAAAATGCGTCCATCAAGTTCAACCCATGCCAAATCACCCCTGTTGATCCAGAGGAATGCAAGGGGAAAAAAAACCAAAAAAAAAAACAACAAACAAACACTGAAGCCACATCCAAAAATTACTTCCTGATTCCAAATAGCAGTCAGATATTTCACTGGATCAACAACCTATCTGCATTGAAGTCATCTGTCATCGTTCTCAATATTGTTCTGTGTTACAACATCCTGAGGCAAAGAATGACATAGCTTTACCGCCCTTACTGTAAAAAAAATACCTACATTTGTTTTAGTTGAGTCTGTCACGTTCAGGTGTGCAGGACTGAGCATTGTTTGTACCACAATGCACAGAATCTTAGTACTCAAAAAGTTAACCCTGGACAAAATGGGTATTGAAGAAGAAAATAAATTCTTCCCTCAAGGTTCATGTCCAGCAGATAAATGTAATATATTAATCCCTTGAATGCTACACAGGTCTACAACAAATTGGTTTGCTAAGCAATGACATGGAGGCCTCTCCAGCATTCCAGAAGTTAAAAAGCCCATTTAAATGCATAGGATATTTGGCAGCGATGGGGCAGTTGCCTTGTCTTATAATGACTCCAGTTTCCTGGTACCTTAGGCTACACTTTGATTGTTTTATCCCCCTTGCAAGTTTGAATCCAGGATAAGAAAAAACTCATAAGGACCACTAGGATTTTCTGGACATAGTGAGGTAAGTGGGAGAGGATTACTGTATTTGCTCAAATATAAGAGAGCAACTTGAAGCTAAAAATCAACCTTGACGTATGTGTGAGGCTACCTTACAAATGGTTCTTTCAGTCAACTGATCTACAGATCTGAGAAGTCCTCCTCCAGAGTGGTACACTTCCTTCCAGAGAAGATCTGAGGATGACATCACCATTAGTAAAAATTACTGTAATCTGTCCCCTTCTCAGTGTCAGAATTCTGGCTAGCCTCCAACCATCTTCAGAATACCAGGTAGCTTCTCACCACTCTGTCCCACTCAGCTAATATGTACATTGGAGAAGTCCTATTACAGAGTGATGTACTTCCTTCCAGAGGAGATCTGAGGATGACATCAGCTTTCAATAAAAAATATGGTAAACTGTCCCCTTATCAGTGTCAGAATTCTGGCTAGCCTCCAACCATCTTCAGAATACCAGGTAGCTTCTCACCACTCCATCCCACTCAGCTAATATGTACATTGGAGAAGTCCTTTTACAGAGTGATGTACTTCCTTCCAGAGGAGATCTGAGGATGACATCAGCTTTCAGTAAAAAATATGGTAAACTGCCCCCTTAACAGTATCAGACATCTGGCTAGCCTCTCACCACCCTCTGAATACCAGGTAGCGTCTCACCACGCCGTCCCACTCAGCTAATAGGTAAATTGGAGAATTCCTATTACAGAGTGGTGTACTTCATTCCAGAGGGGAACTGAGGCTGACATCAACTTTCAATAAAAATTACTGTAATCTACCCCCTTAACAGTGTCAGACCTCTGGCTAGCCTCCAACCACCCTCTGAATACCAAGGAGCTTCTCACCACTCCGTCCCACTCAGCTAATATGTAGATTGGAGAATTCCTCTTCCAACACGGTGTACTTCCTTCAGCCAAGGATCTCTGGACATATCTCAGGAGAATCCCTCTGAAATGAAGTGCCCCATGCAGGAAGAGGGCTTCTCCAATCTGCATATGAACGGAGCAGGACTAAGAGGTGAGACGTTATCTGGTATTCGGAAGGTGGTTGGAGGCTATGCAGCATTTTCAGACTGATGAGCTGAATACAGTCATTTCTGTTATAGTCAGCCATTTGATTTTTATTTATCAGTAAACAAGAACTATTTAGGAGGATGTGCTCTCCCTCTCTCCCTTTGCAGTATGTATGCATCTGATTGGCTGGAGTGACCAGCTCCTCACTGTGACATCATTGAGAAGAGTAGCTTCCAGCCAGCCATACTGAGCCCATCATACCAGTGATGGAGAGAACAGGGCAGGCTCATGAGCAGAATATTAGACCTCACACAGTTAATGTGAGGGTCTGTTGTGTTTCCATCAGGAAAGGTGCTAAGGATGTATGGTTGCTGGGGATTGCGATGGAGGGAGTGGGTAAGGGCTCAGATGGGGTGAGGATTATCAAAATGAGAGAGGTTTCTTATAAGGGATGTGGATGTGTGTGGGGGACAGAGGGCTATGAAATGGGATGTAGCTGAAGGTTATAATGGGAGGCAAAATGACAGTTGAGGCTAGTGATGATCTAACATTTTTTTTCTGAGGGTTACCTTATTTTATTTTCATTAAGATTCCAAGTTGGGGGGATGCCTTATATTCAAGTAAAATACAGTATTTGGAGGTGTTGCCCTTTAAACTCTGGCTTCTGAGTTATTGATGGTCCATTTACAGATGGTGCACACACCAGCATTGTTCCATTAACACTGTCTGACCCCTCAGCCTGGTTGCACTGGTAGTCACAGATCCCGATATGCACTCTCTGACCCCCTCAGCCTGGTTGCACTGGTAATCTCAGATCCCGATATGCACTGTCTGACCCTCAGTCTGGTTGCACTTTTAGTCTCAGATCCCAACATGCACTGTCTGACCCTCAGCCTGGTTGCACTGGTAGTCTCAGATCCCGACATGCACTGTCTGACCCTCAGCCTGGTTGCACTATAGTCACAGATCCCGACATGCACTGTCTGACCCACAGTCTGGTTGCACTGGTAATCTCAGATCCCGATATACACTGTCTAACCCTCAGACTGGTTGCACTGTTAGTCTCAGATCCCGACATGCACCGTCTGACCCTCCAGTCTGGTTGCACTGGTAATCTCAGATCCCGACATGCACTGTCTGACCCTCAGCCTGGTTGCACTATAGTCTCAGATCCCGACATGCACTGTCTGACCCCCTCAGTCTGGTTGCACTGGTAGTCTCAGATCCCGACATGCACTGTCTGACCCCCTCAGTCTGGTTGCACTGGTAGTCTCAGATCCCAACATGCACTGTCTGACCCTCAGCCTGGTTGCACTGGTAGTCTCAGATCCCAACATGCACTGTCTGACCCACAGCCTGGTTGCACTGGTAATCTCAGATCCCGACATGCACTGTCTAACCCTCAGACTGGTTGCACTGGTAGTCTCAGATCCCGACATGCACTGTCTGACCCTCAGCCTGGTTGCACTGGTAGTCTCAGATCCCGACATGCACTGTCTGACCCTCAGTCTGGTTGCATTGGTAATCTCAGATCCCGACATGCACTGTCTGACCCTCCAGTCTGGTTGCACTGGTAATCTCACATCCCGACATGCACTGTCTGACCCTCAGCCTGGTTGCACTGGTAGTCTCAGATCCCGACATGCACTGTCTGACCCCCTCAGCCTGGTTGCACTGGTAATCTCAGATCCCGACATGCACTGTCTGACCCTCCAGTCTGGTTGCACTGGTAATCTCACATCCCGACATGCACTGTCTGACCCTCAGCCTGGTTGCACTGGTAGTCTCAGATCCCGACATGCACTGTCTGACCCCCTCAGCCTGGTTGCAATGGTAGTCTCACATCCCGACATGCACTGTCTGACCCTCAGCCTGGTTGCACTGGTAGTCTCAGATCCCGACATGCACTGTCTGACCCCCTCAGCCTGGTTGCACTGGTAATCTCACATCCCGACATGCACTGTCTGACCCCCTCAGCCTGGTTGCACTGGTAGTCTCAGATCCCGACATGCACTGTCTGACCCTCCAGTCTGATTCCAATGCTAGCCACAGTGTCTACAGACAGTATCTGACCCCAAGCCTGGTCCCACTGGAAGTCTATGATCTGTAAATACATTGTCTGACCCTCCTGTAGTTTTTTTTGTTTGAGACAAGAGAACTTGAGAGTGCTACAGCCGCGTTGTCCTCCTGTTCCGCTTCATACAGCTTCACGGTAGGCCAGTTCCACGGCTTCCCCCCTCTGACCTGATACTTCTGGGTTACACTGGATAAGAGGGAGGAGGTCGTGGAACTGGTCCACCATGATGCTGCTTAACCCTTTGAGTGGCAGAGGAGCATGCAATGCATTGTGTACTCCTCTGCCACTCAGAGTTAAAACAGAGTGGAGGACAGTGTGGCTGTGTCCTCCACTCCCCCACCACCCTCCCCAAAAAAAAAAAAAAAAAAAAAAGATACTGGATTCTGACTGCCTACGGATTAGGAGAAAGGGCCCATACATGTTTACTTCCTGTATCTCTGTGATGGTGGCCTTGATGGACAGACTCAGGTTTAACCGTTTAACCCCTTAAGGACCTGGGAAAATCTGAGGTCGTTTTCCCTTAAAGACTGGAGCAATTCTGACCTTTTTGACTGTCTTTGTTCAACAGTGTTTTCCCTCTTAGGCTTTTATTCCACCCCCATAAATTATATACTGTTTTTTTTTAAGCACACATAGGGCTTTCATTTGATACCCTATTTATATGGATAACCCACCATTTACTTTATTAAAATAAAAAAAAAAATGTAACGAAAACACCATTTTTGTTTTTTCTCTTGGGATCAATTGGGCACAAAGGGTTACATTTTTATGGCGACTGCATGAAAGGTATGACCGGTCAGTCATACCTACAAAATGCACAGTTTAAAGTGGCCACTGTCCCCCTGGGTGAAAATCCCCATGTCCCATTTTCCCACCCTATTTTCCACTTTATCTATGATATTTTGCAGTGTGTATAAGTACATTACATGGCTCCACAACAATCACACTTCCAATATTGTTTTTAATGAGAATTGTTTTTTTTGTTTTGTTTTTTTTGTTTACAAAAAAATATCATTGCAGGTCAGAAATTGACCTGCATTTAGCCAGCCTCCAACACCAGCAGTGAAGGGGTTAATACACCCAGCTGCTGTATTTACCACTAGGTGTCTCCTTTCTACTTCTGTCTCCCTTACTTTGATAGCAAGAGAGACAGAGGCAGAGGAGACATGCAGAGACAGCATGCTTTCTGTGCTGCCTCTGTCTGTCACTATGCCGGTACATGTGATTGCTGCTACGGTGATCACGTGAACGGGCATGAGCAAGAAGGGCTGAGACTGAACGCCCTGGTCTCGGAGCGCTCAGTCTCAGCCTGGAATTAATGATAGCAATGTGCATGGAGGCACGCTGCCATCATTTAAGCCATGACGGTCCTGGACCGTCTGTCACCCTTCCGCCCGGTTTCCTGTTGGGTTCTCCTCTTCTTGCCTCGGACCTTGCACGGGTTCCGTCGGCGCTTGTCCCGCTTGCCTGTTCCTCTCTTCCGTGCAGTCCTGCTGCGGCCGCCGCCTTGTATGCGTGTGCGGGCTTTCCATTGGGCTTTTTCTTGTCTCTGCATTCAGCGTCGCGTGCGGATGACATAGCACGCGACACCTATATCTGGTTGTCGGTCCCTGGCTTCGATGCGCTGTTATAATGTTTCTGAAGCCAGCTAGACCTGTGTTAGCTGCCAGTGGCTTTTGAGCCAGCTCATTCCTTGCACCTTGCCTAGCCTTGGTTCCTAATTCTTGCCTTGCTGTGTATGACCCTGCTAGTCCTGGACCACTCTTTTGCTTGCTGATTTGTGACCACTTCTTGTCTGCCTGTGTTTGACCCTGCTAGTCCTGGACCACTCTTTTGCTTGCTGATTTGTGACCACTTCTTGCCTTGCTGTGTATGACCCTGCTAGCCCTAGACTACTCTTCTGCCTGCCGTATAGAGTTCACTTCTGGCCTGACTGCATATGTCCCTACTAGTCCTAGACCACTCACCTGTCTTCACTAGTCATAGAAGCCCATAGTGTTCTTCCAGTCTGGTCTCGTCCATTCGATTGCATCCACCCAGTTTCTCTCTACTTAGTCTTATCCAGTCCGCTTTTCTTCTGTGGAGAGTTTCAGCCACTCTTGTGGCCTACGCTCCCCATCGATGAACCCTACTCTGCGCTCCCCAGCCTGCACTCTCCCCACCAGGAGAGATTGTGCTGTTTATCGCCAGGCTATCCTGGGCTTCCTTCCAGCTCCTCGGGGGTGAGTCATCCAGCCTTGCGGCTGGCATCTGTAACCGGCCGTAGCCACAGCAAAGCCTGGCAATAGGCAGCCCACGCTCGACCAGACACGCACCCTAGCGACGCTCCCCAGCCACGCACCCTAGCGACGCTCCCCAGCACTCCCTCTTGCAAGATTCCTGCAATTGGGTGACACCGTCATGGGTCCTTAAGTGGATAACAACCCATGATGGTCCAGGACCGTCATGGGTCCTTAAGGGGTTAAGGACCAGAGGGCTGTATAACGCATTGATTCACAATTTAATTAAACAATGCTCTGATCCTTAAGAGATTAATTAAAGAAAAAAAAAAAAAAAAAAAAAGAAATGTGCAAGGCCTTCTTCATACATCTATACATGATAATGGCAAGGCAGTTTATGTAGTATATCTAGACTTTGCAAAGGCATTTGATACAGTGCCACACAGAAGGCTGGGGTATAAAATAAGGAAACTGGGGCTAGGAGATGACCTTTGCAATTGGATACAAAACTGGTTGAAGGATAGGGAACAGTGTGTGGTTGTAAATGGAAAATTCTCCAGTACAGTTAAAGTGGAGAGTGGAGTACCTCAGGGTTCAGTATTGGGTCCGCTGCTTTTTAACATGTTTATAAATGACCTGGAAATAGATATAGAAATCAAATTATCGATATTCGCAGATGACACTAAATTATGCAGGGTAATTAATTCAGAACCGGATATTTGTTCTCTACAGAGAGATTTATATAAAATGGCAGATTGGGCAAACAAATGGAATATGAAGTTTAATGTGGGGAAGTGTAAAGTCATGCATTTGGGAGGAAACAATCCCAAGGCTACTTATGAACTTAATGGAATCATTTTAGGTGACTCATTGCTAGAGAAAGACCTGGGTATCCTTGTCAACTACAAACTTGGAAACCGTGACCAACAGCAGTAGCAAAGGCAAACAAAGTCCTGTCTTGCATAAAAAGAAGTATTGAAGCAAGAGTGGATAACATCATTTTGCCGTTGTACAAATCATTGGTAAGACCTCACCTTGAGTATGCAGTGCAATTTTGGGCACCAGTTCTGAAAAAGGATATACTAGAACCAGAGAGGGTACAGCGAAGAGCAACAATATTAATAAAGGGAATGGAGGACTTGATGTATGAGGAACAACTAAACAAACTTGGTTTATTTACTCTAGAGAAAAGACTAAGAGGATACCTTATCACATTCTACAAATATATGAGAGGTCAATACAAGGATCTCTGTGGTGAGCTATTTATTCCAAGGCCTGATCAGGTGAGAAGGGGACACCCCTTGAGATTAGAGGAAAGGAGGTTTAGACTTCAGCAGAGGAAGGTTTTTTTTTTGTTTTTTTTTTACAGTGAGGTCTGTTAAATTGTGGAATTCCTTGCCCAAGGAGGTGGTTATGGCAGATACAATGGATACATTCAAGAGAAGATTAGATACATCTCTTTCCATAGGGAACATACAGAGTTATACTGTTTATTAGTAGGCAGATCAGGAAGGTCTGACAAAGACTAACTTATTTGGTACCAGGAAAGCTATAAAGTTACTGGGGTATGAGAAGGATGAAATTGATGGACGTGTTTAACACCTTTTTTTTTTTTTTTAAGTGGAGATAATTTCTCCAGTGATATCACTTTTCCAGTTCCTATGTTATTCTATGGAGCCTATGCACTAACATTTCTCCAGCTTCTCGGTGCATAGACTTTATAGAATAACATAGGAACTGGAGAAGTGATATTACTGGAGAAGTTATCTCCCCCTTATCACCTGCTTATCACACCTTAGTGCATAACCCCCCCCATGAATGCTAAAGAAGCCACTAAAACAGTACTTTGCAGCACATCGGAGATATCACAGAGATATCCTTGTACTCAAGGTGTTAAATGTCCCATTTAAAATCAACAGGAATTTGCAGAATATTAATTTCAACTCCATGGTGCAGTTTGTTTGTTACAAAATTCCACTTTATCACCTCTTTATCATGCCTTAGTATATATCCCCCAAGGTGTTAAGTATCTCTATTTACATCAATGTCGGTTTGCCCCAGAATTGCCACTCTAGCTTGATGAAAAAGACCCATATTGATTCCTCTTTTGCTAATAGAAGATGCTAATGACTTTTCACTCTTTCAGTGTCACAGAGGTGCCCAGTGCATTATCCCATTTAAAGGAGCACTAACACCAAAAAATTAAACTGGGTTATATAATTTTAATTATCATGCACTTCTAGCATCCAGTACTACCAGCTAGCATTTGCAACATGTGGTTATTTTACATTAGATCCATAAAATCTAATATTAAACTTACATTTTAATGGATGTGTGGCAGCTCCTATATAGACATGATTTGGTTGTTAGTGCAGTGCTAACGCTATTCAAGGGATAGTAATTTTTCACAAAAACAGCAGCTCCAATTAATCTTCAAAGTATTTGGGCCATGGAGAGTGTTATTTCAATACTGTCAGAGTTGTAGTACAAGAGTAATTGAATGATAAAGTATCCCCCTCCCTCCCCTTTTACCTAGTGTAAGCCACCTCCCCTCAGATGTGGAATCTGGTCTCTTGACACAACAGATCACAACAATGGATAATCTTCTTACTGTGATCATAAGGAAAACCCTGCCGCCCTTGACAGGTTTTCTTTATGATCACTGAAGATTGTCCCTCTCTGTGATCCATCCAGACAGTCTCTCTGCTCTGAGGTGAGCAGTGTTACATCAGTAAAAGGGTCGGGAGGGGATACTTTATTATTCAATTACTACAACTCTGACAGTACTGAAATAACACTCTCCGTGGCCCAAATACTATGAAGATTAATTGGAGCTGCTTTTTTTGTGAAACATTACTATCCCTTTAAAGGGATAGTAATGGCTGATTCATGCCTCCCAACATTTCAGATTGCCAAAGAGGGACACTTATGTTTTAGGTGATATTGATGGGGACTTGGCTGGTGAGCAGGACATTACCGATAATTTTTAGGTTTCGAGGCCTACTGACACCACTTTTTGTAACTGAATAAATTATTTAGAGCAAGACCAAAGTGTTTTATTTACAAAGACGCATTTATAAACACATATACTGAAGTTTAACATAAGATTACTGTTGCTGCCAGTTGTATTATTAAAAAAATAAATGAATTCAAACTAACAGGAAGTGATGAAGCTGTTACTATCACATTCTATATAGAACTGTAGTCAGTGACTCACCTCTCCCATAGAATGTAGCATAATAACCGTCATGTGCTAGAGCTGTTACTATCACATTCTATATAGAACTGTAGTCAGTGACTCACCTCTCCCATAGAATGTAACATAATAACTGTCATGTGCTAGAGCTGTTACTATCACATTCTATATAGAACTGTAGCCAGTGACTCACCTCTCCCATAGAATGTAACATAATAACTGTCATGTGCTAGAGCTGTTACTATCACATTCTATATGGAACTGTAGTCAGTGACTCACCTCTCCCATAGAATGTAACATAATAACTGTCATGTGCTAGAGTTGTTACTATCACATTCTATATAGAACTGTAGTCAGTGACTCACCTCTCCCATAGGATGTAACATAATAACTGTCATGTGCTAGAGTTGTTACTATCACATTCTATATAGACCTGTAGTCAGTGACTCACCTCTCCCATAGAATGTAACATAATAACTATCGTGCTAGATCTGTTACTATCACATTCTATATAGAACTTTTGTCAGTGACTCACCTCTCCCATAGAATGTAACATAACTGTCATGTGCTAGAGTTGTTACTATCACATTCTATATAGACCTGTAGTCAGTGACTCACCACTCCCATAGAATGTAATAATAACTGTCATGTGTTCTAGCTGTTACTATAATATTCTATGGAGACCTGTAGTTAGTGACTCATTTCTGCCACATAATGTAATAGAATAAATGACTGAACCCTGGCTACATGTAGTGAACTGTAGAGACACCTGAGGGCACTTTTGTAAAAAGAAGATAAACTGTAATAGTTTTGGAATGACTCATTTTCCAGCATTGGGAGTATCCATATTTTATTTAAGGTGGCAGCTCTACATATTTTATTTTATAAGTAAGCGCTTTAATTTAATAAAATGCAGAACACCAAATTGGGGGTAAATCAGCTTTTTAAATTATACTTATAACTATTTGAACGCTAGATAGGTCTCTGGAGATCAATTAATCAAATAATTTGACACGCTCATTTCTCCGCTGTGGTACTGTTAGTTTGCCCCAGAAGTGCACCGAGTCCGGTCCGCTTATTATTGAATTGTATCTATAATACGTAGTTCGTCTATGTGTGGCATGACAGAAGTACCAATATGTCTGCCCTTAGGCTTCAATCACCGATAACTTCGCGTGTTGGGTGTACCAAGATGGACGCCAGGGTACGGAAGCCGAGAAGGGTGCGGTCTCTTCACACTGAGGCCGATCCCCTTACCAGAAGGCTCTACAGGGCCCGCTTAGTGCGCATGCGCTTCCTCTTTACTTGCACACGCAGAACAAATACCGGTCGAGGCGGCAGAGGCCTGACAGGAGAGAGCTGAGGAGACCGGCATTGCGTGTGGGTTACCGGGCACACAGCAGGACCTGTACACTTAGAGGCCGTTCACTAGAGAGGGACGCGTGGAGGCCTGATCTAGGTGAGAGAGCAGCCGGCGGGGCTGCGTCAGAGCCTGGGCTGGGGGTGACAGGGCGAACCTGGGGCATTGTCAGGGGCAATTAAGGCTCAGGAGTTTAGTAGGATGATGTGGAGGGGCAGTGGGGTAGATATACAGTAAGAAGAGGATGGTAACTCCTGGTTAAAGGGGGCGGCCATGGGCACAGGTTGTGCCCTCTTGGGGCAGAGGGCAGCCAGGGCTATAGGGATTTACAAAGGGCCTTATCTATAAAGACAACGTAGGGCAGTTTTAGGGCAAATCAGCTGCACCACGGGGGTAAGATAAACAAAAATACGCAAATTCTCATTGGTTTAACCCTTTGAGTGCCAGGGAGGTATCCAACGCTTTGCAAAGCACCTCCCTGGCACTCGTAAGAGTTAAACATGGCATTAAGCACCTTAACCCTTTGAGTGCCAGAGGGGTACGGAATGCATTGCAAAGCAATGCATTCCGTACCCCTCTGGCACTCAAGGGTTAAGTGCTAGTGGTTTCCAGTGAGACCTCTCTAGCATTCAATGCATTAGTGGTCCCATTAAAATCAATGAGAATGTCCATATCCGACTGTGCTGCAGTTGGTTTGCCCTAAAATTGCTCCAAATTACCTTTATACATAAGGTTCAATTACCTCTTTTTTTAACCCTGTGAGTGCAAGAGATGTCTCTACTATACAGCTTCTCTATCATCCAAGGGGTTAGGAATGCATTTTCTATATATACTATGAGAGTGAGACAGGGCCCTATATATCTACAGTCATGGGATTGTATATTGTAGGGTGACACATTTCTGTTTTTCGTCTTTAGCCCTTGTCAAGATATAAGTGATGTAGCAAAGATGCACTGGCCAGGGTGCTGGTTAAATAGCAATGTAGATAGAAAGTGAACCGCACTCACTGGACTTGGGGGAAAAAAGGGCAAAAAAATGAACATTTTCTTTAAAAAAAAAAAAAAAAAAAGTCAACGTTTCGGTGGACAGCTCCACCTTTATCAAGACATACACGTGTCTTTCATTTTTTTTCAAGTCCAGTGAGTGAAGTTCACTATGTGTGTCCATGCTGCCTTATATTTATGTATGTAGTAAACCTTAATGGGATAGTAATGTTTAATAATAAAGGCAGCTTCAATTAATCTTCATAGTATTTGGGTCATGGAGAGTGTTCTTTCAATTACTGTCACAGTTGTAGTTCAAGAGTAATTGAATGATAAAGAATCCCCCTCCTGCCCCTTTTACTGATGAACAGTACTCACCTCAGAGCAGTAAGACTGTCCAGATGGATCACAGAGATGGACAATCTTCATTTAAGATAAGGGAAAAACCTGTCATTGGGGGAAGTGCTTTCACTGTTCTTACAGTAGGAAGATTGTCCCTTGCTGTGATCTGTCCTGTCAAGAGACCAGATTCCACATTGAAGGCAGATGGCTTACACTAGGTAAAAGGGGTGGGAGGGGGAAACTTTATCATTCAATTACTCTTGAACTACAACTCTGACAGTATTGAAATAACACTCTCCATGGCCCAAATACTATGAAGATTAATTGGAGCTGCTGTTTTTGTAAAACATTACTATCCCTTTAACAATTTTATACGTCTGTATGAACAGATATTGATAATAAGTGAGTAATGCATATACACTTATAGGGGGTGGAAAAATTCTGTGAGCAGAGTTCCTAAAATTTCACTGCCAAATTTATAGGTGTATGTTCTATAACTATACTGGTGCACCCCCCCCCCCCCCCTTTTACTCTTGAGTGCCATAGTTGTACACGGCAAACTGCAAAGCAATGCGTTGTATGCCCCTCTGGCATTCAAAGATTTATTTCAATCCTCTACTCAACAAAAATGTGATTGTGATATTTGTGTATACATGAAATAGAAAAGTGTTTGATATCTAAATATTATTTCCTTCATTCCCGTTTTTTTTTTATTTATTTTCAAAGCATGTGCTGAGTTGTTTTAGGATTAACTGCTTTCTAGCTTGTGATGGTGTCTTCCACCCTGTGTTTATATTAACACCAGATAAGCCAAGTGAACTTTAGCTTCTTCCGTTGCTACACGCAGTGTGTGTGTGCAGAATTTGTACAATGAATCTGCATGTCCTGCATACACTGGGTTTGTTATGCTTGTGAATGTGGAGCTTACAGTTTTAACCCTTGGAGTTCCAGATAGGTGCAGTGCATTTCATAGCATTGACTTGCACGCCACTTTGCTCCTGAGAGAGTATAACCCTTTGAGTGCCAGAGGCATAATGCAGTGGAAACCTCTCTTGCACTCAGAGGTTAAGGAGCTGTACAGATTTTGTTTATGTTAAGCTGCATTTGTCTCTTGTGGACCACAGGAGGTATGACAATATAGTCTTTGACTCATTCACTTGCATTGAATGCATTATTAACCCTTTGAGTGCCAGAGGGGTATGTACCCATCTGGCACTCAAAAGGTTAAATGTGAGGTGTAATACATTTTGAATGAAAACACTCCCTGCGGTGCAAGCAGGCTTGCGTATCTCAGCAGGGATAGCACTCTACTATTTAACCCTTTGAGTGCCAGAAGAGGGGTGTGTAGCACATTGCTTTGCAATGTGTTGAGCACCCATTTGGCATTTAAACAGTTAATACACTTTCATTATAAACAAAAATGACTTCTCCACTGCTCGTTATAAGTTTGTAACACCCCCCTCCCCCCAATTCATTTTGAGGTTTGTCATGCCTCTCTGGCACTTGAAGGGTTAAGGACCAACGCTTTGCACACCCCTCTTGTCCTCAGCATGGAAGTCATTCATAAGAATAGCCCCCACTTACCATGCAATGTCCAGAAAATGCTAGACACCTGAATTTTGTTTCCTTGATCCCAGAGACATCGGTTAGTACTAGACGTCAGGTCCAGGCGGCTGGCAGGACCACAGTATGTCCGACTCTGTTCACTGCACATGGTAATCTTAACCCCTTAATGACCGCCTGATCTGCAGGTGTACGGCAGTTAATCCTCTGAGTGCCAGTGGGGTACGCAACACATTGCAGAGCACTCAGAGGCTAAGGACCACAGAACATTTTTTTTTTTTTTTTTTTTTTTCAGTGGATTCGGGGGTCTTCGAGTAGTGTTTGACTACTGCTGTTCTGCTCTGGTATCACAGAGGTTAATGCTTAGCAAGTTGCTCACCAATCCCGCATTGATTCCTGAAGGATCAAGTGATTACTGCTTCTTTTGCTTCTCCAGTCTTGATGGGCGAGTGGTAAAATTTGGGTCCTAACAGGGATGAATGTCCAGACATCTCAGATCTAATATTTTTACAGCAATTGCACAGAACCACATTCCCCTCTCTGCTCTGTCACAGTAGTGTTATTGGGTTTGAGAAGTCTGAAGTTTGTCCTTCTTAGGTATTACTGTCACCGATCAAGTCTGAAGAAGAGGAGCCCTTCAGCCAACTGAGCAAAAGCTATTGTGAGTTCTGGTGATCTACTTGGTAAGTGTTTAGTTCCTGATCTACTGGAATAGAATTGCAGTAGTCAGGGACTCATGCCACTTCGTTTTAGGTAGTTCAGATTCAGCCTTACTTTTTTTAAGTGAATGACTTTATTATGGTTAAATCTATGTAGGGCAGTGGTTCTCAACCTGTGGCTCAGGACCCCTTTGGGGGTCGAATGACGATTTGCCAGGGGTCGCCTAAAACCATCAGATATTTATATTTCGATTCAGAACAGTAGCAAAATTACAGTGAAGAAGGAGCAACGAAAATAATTTTACTGTTAAGGGTTGCCACAGCTTGGGAAATTTTATCAAAGGGTCACGGCACTAGAAAGGTTGAGAACCGCTGATGTAGGGTGTATCCTCCTGAATTAAACAAGTGTTTAGAGATTTGTTATTCAAACGTTTTTCAGCTCAAACTTGACATTATTTTAGGTGCAATATCTCAATGGCCTGAAATGTTTCAATGGCTCTGTTGCTACACCGACCTGTGAACAGCTTTTTTGATCGTAAACCTCCCTAGGATTGTGTATCCACAGCGCTACTGTAACATTTCAGGCCATTGAGATATTACACCTAAAAAAAAAAAATTCAAGTTTAAGCTACAATAACTTTTGAATTTAATGCTTAACAATGGGAGAAACCCTTTGTTTACACAGGAGAATACATCCTATAATATACATTTTACATATTAAAGGGATAGTAATACTTTGTTTTAACTTTATTTTATTTTGTAGGCATTAAAAAAACATGAAGAATGATATAAGTCTTATCTCTCAAACCTTTATGGTTTAAGAGATATTCACAAGCAAAGTATCCCCCCCCCCCCCCCGTTCAGCCAGATCAGAAGGGAGGTGCCCAGGTAGACTGCAGAGAGGGACAATCTTCAATTAAGATAAGGGAAAAAGCTGAAAAACTTGTCAAGGGGGGAAGGGCTTTCATTGTTTTCATACAAAGAAAATTGTCCCCTTCTGTTATCTGTCTGGTCATACAACCTGATCCACATCTGAGAAGAGATGGCTTACACTAGGTAAAAGGGGCGGGGAGGGGAACTTTGCTTGTGAATATCTCATAAACCATAAAGGTTTGAGAGATAAGACTTATATCATTCTTCATGTTTTTTTAATGCCTACAAAATAAAATAAAGTTAAAACGAAGTATTACTATTCCTTTAAGTGTTACTGTCCCTTTAACGTCACTGTTAATAGTATATTTTGTACTTTATAATAAAGTTTCATCTTACATACTCCTTGGTGCTGTTTAGTACAAGAACGTATGTTTTCATAGATGTGCTGCAAATGCCTGTAGGACTGTTGTGATAATAGGCACTACTCCCATACCCCATCCCATCCTAAAGATTTCTGTCAAACATTTAACTTGCTCAATACTTAACCCCTTTAAGACCGACTCGAGCACACGCGGCCGGCACTTGAGAACCACGGGGCTTTTTTTTTTTTTTTTTTTTTTTTTTTATTTTAATGTTCCAGTTCAGGGCTTCCGGAGCTGCGTGCAGCTGCACTGGGAGCCCTGAACTCCATGCCGTGCCAGGACCGTCATTGGTCCTTAAGTGCCTGACCGCCTTGATGGTCCTGGCACGTCAATGGTCCTTAAAGGGATAGTAATACCTAAAATGTAAAAAAAAACTATGTTGTAGGGTTTATCCCCCTGAGTAAAACAAGAGTACTTCCACTGCTGAAAGATGTTTCATTCAAAAGTTATTAATTTTCAAAGTTGAATTTTTTTAGGTGCAATATCACAGTGGCCTGAAATTTTACAGTGGCGCTGTTGCTACACCATCCTATGGAGAGTTATGGTCCTGAGACCAGAGCTGTCCATAGGATCATGTAGCAACAGCGCCACTGTACAATTTCAGGCCACTGTGATATTGCACCTAACAAATTCAACTTTGAAAATTAATAACTTTTGAATGAAACACCTTTCAGCAGTAGGAGTACTCTTGTTTTACTCAGGGGGATAAACCCTACAACATTTTTTTTTTTACATTTTAGGTATTACTATCCCTTTAAGGGGTTAAAGCGGAACTTTCACATAACATAGCTCTGCAAATGATAATTACAATAGCGTTATCCACAGACTTATACTTGAAAATAAAACTAATTGTGGCATTAGTGAAAATATAAATTTTTATGCAGGCAGGCAGCGGAGAACAGCACAGACATCTTGCAGAGCCGACATCTCTCCGTCTGAGCTGTGCATCGCCTTCAACTCCACAATTGGCGAGTTGAATACCACTCTGCCGAAAGGCACAAACAGCACCTACAGCAAGATTGCTGCCTGCATAAAAGGTTCTATTTTTCGTTAATGCAGCAATTAGTTTTTTTTTTTTTTTGTTTTTTTTTAAGTATAAGTCTGAGTATATCGCTAATGTAATTATCATTTGCGGCACTGTTATTCAGGTGAAAGTTCCGCTTTAATTTCAAGTGTTACTATCACGCACACATATGTTATCCCCAAGTAATTGTTAGTATTTTGGTAACCATGGAAATAGTGCAATAACATTGTATAAGTGCCGAAATGAGTTGCAATCATAACTCTGTATGAAACTTACATCAATAGGACAGCACAGACATCTTGGTGAAGTGGGATCTTCCTCCTGCATTGTCTGTCCCTGTCTCATCACTGATAGGTATCTGCCAAAGGGGGAGTTGCTTTGTACGGTACAGACTTGTATGGACAGGGCAGGTGCACAGATCCCACCTCGCCAATCTGTTTACTCTGTCCTATTGATGTGCGTCCCGTACAAAGTTATGATTGCAACTCATGCCGGCAGTTAAAAAAAACATTAAGATGCTATTTCCATTATAACCAAGATACTAACCGTTAATTGGGGGTATGTGCGTGATGGTTCCACTTTAATAAGTTGACCGGTTTTGAGAATTCTCTGGATATTGTTTCATATGGAAAAGTAACATACATTACTGTTTTGTTTGCCTTTGGGTTTGTGATATTGATCTATTAAAGGAATAACACTTAGGAGTGTAAATTTAGGGCTATATTATTAACGGAAGAGAGGAGCAGTTCTTGGGCAATCTATCTTTACCATAGGGGGAAAAAATAAAAATTACCAAAACTACGGTTGCTTTGCAATGTGTTAGAGACCTCTTTTAGCTTCCAAGAGTTTAACCTTGTGAGTGCCAGAGAGGTATCCAATGCTTTGTAGAGAGCCAGTTATTTAAACTAAAACCTGCTGTTTTCCTCCCCTCTGTTACAAATGTAGGCTAAGCATCACATTTATGAACAGAAAGGAGAATGTATAGATTAAAAGCCCCATTTAAATCAGCAGACATGTTTTATTTGTTCCCTTTGGGGCGCGACCCTTAGTGTGTCCATCCCGACATTCCACGGGATGATTTAATGGTATAACAGAATAGAGAGCCGGTTATTTAAACTAAAACCTGCTATTTTCCTCCCATTTGTTACATATGTAGGCTAAGCATCACATTTATGAACGGAAAGGAGAATGTATAGTGTCCTATGGAAAATATTTTGAAATGATTTGCCTGTGGAGTACAAAATTTTCTGTTGCTAGTATATGCTTCGTTTAAAAACAGTTATAGCTCAAAATATATAAAACATTTTTAAATCTTCTACGGGCCATAGGACTTAGCAAAGGAATTAGGAAATGGTCTGTGCACACCTCTGGTCTTTTATTATTATTATTCTTTATTTTAATAGCGCCAATTAATTCCACAGCGCAGTAGAATGGGGAATAGACATACAGAGATATTAAATAATAGTCAGATGTGGAGAACAGAATGGTTAGAGGGCCCCCTGCTGGTGAGAGCTTACAGTCTAGAGGAAGGAAGGTTGGACACAGAAGGAGTAAGCGCTATGGGGTGTAAGTGCCTCCTGACACATGAACTTTTTATGTGTGTGTTATATATAATGTAGAGCGAGTGAAGTACCCACGGTATAAAATACTACACTGATCAGATGAACGGTGATACTAACCGATTCATGATGATCAGTTGTCGGAGGCTGTATCTCTCTGTATGTGGATAGGACAGTATTATAAGTGGCCACTTTTCTAATGTTTAATGCATTAATAACTAGTATGGAATAGGAATGAACCTGTTGTAACGATCCAGGGTTAACATGAATTGGTATTCTTGACACTGAAGGCTGTAATTTTATGAATGGGAGGTGTATTCTATGTATCCTCCATGTGTGTTCAGAATAAGGGAATTAATCCCAGGAATAGTGAAGGTCCCTTAAAAATAACAGAAATTGGGATGTGCCATTTACATATGTATTATATTTTGAGGTGTGTCTTCTCATAAGTGTATTTTTACAAGAAAGTGGCATCAGTAGGGTTAACACAAAGGATGCCTTGTTGACAATAGCAGGCTACAGAGCTTTTAGTGTTATGGTATGAAGTGGATACCAGATGCTGATGGACCATTGTCAGACCCTATCACTTTATCAGCTGAGAGTCTTCCATTCCTTCAGGTCTGTATATTGCTGGTGTATGGGAGGATTATAAGGGAGCTGTTTTGCACGTCACTTTAAATGTGCATGATGTAGCACCAAAATGCCTGTTTGATTAAAGACCGGTTTTCCTTTTGACTAGACTGTGAGTGCTTGTACTTTTAGTTTATGTCTGTTATGTGTTAACTAGCACCTAGGCATTGTATGTGACTATTGTCGTGAGTGTGGCTACCCCTCTATTTAAATATATTTTATATAAACCTTAGCGTGTAGCACTTCCACAGCCAGGCATTTTAGGTTGGTGATGTTACGACGCTCGTGTATGGATTGTTATGACCATAATCTTCTATTGACCGGTGTAGATAGATACTTTGTTACCCTGCAGTGACAGGCAATTGTTAAAAAAAAAAAAAAAAAAAAAAAAACTTTGTTTAAAAGTTATTACAGTTCAAAGCCCCTTTCCGCAATGAGAGTGCCTTTTTGCTTTCCACGTCTGAATCCCACAAAAACTACATGTTCTGTCATGCATTGCTCTCTTTTTAATGGGACTGTATTGCCAGTGTTAGGCTGGGTATGTGCTACAGTCAGGGAAACACCGCATGCTGGTCACATGTATTCGTTTTGACAAACTAAGTCTTAAAGTGACACTAGCACATTCTATCACACATTTGGGCTGTGTGTTCAAAAGAAAAAGAGGTGATTTCTGGGGAAAACTATTTGCACAATATGGGAGACTAAAAATGTCAATGGATTTAAATGGGGAATTTTAACTTCTTAAATGCTAGATGTCTGTGTCAGAACTCTGTGGAATTCAAGGGGTTAAAGTCCCTTTTTAACTTAATGGGGATTTTTGGGGAATTTTGTTTTGAACATACGGCCCATTGGAATAAAAGTCCCTGGGTACGTGAGTGGACTGGGGAATTCCACAGAAGGGAGGCAGTAGGGAAAATCATTACAAGAAAGTGCATGTTCTTGGGTGGAGCGAGTTATATGGGAACTGATGCTGGCCCAGTTTACTAGTTATTTGTTGGGAGCAGACAAATGTCTTATGGTCCATTAACCCTTAAAGGGCCAGTGCTGTTGCAATGCATTTCTTTATGCACCCCTCTGGTTGTTAGAAGGTTAAACAGAATCACAGAGTGCACCAAAAGGTCCACATGCACTAGGAAGAATGGATCCGCTCTGAGGCAGGACAAGGCCAATTGCCACTGATTTCACACTTGGTTTTTAACCCTTTGAGTGCCAGAGGGGTACCCAATGCATTGCAAAGCAATGCGTTGTGTACTCCTCTGGCACTCAAAGGGTTAACCCTGTGAATACTAGCAAGGTCTTCATCATATTGCTTTGCAATGCATAGGAGACCACAAGCATTTAAAGGGACGGTAATGTCTCATACATTTTTTTTTCTAGTTTTGTTGAGGATAAAATTAATAAACTACGTGCAACAAATCCTATCTCTCAAACCATAGAGGTTTGAGAGATATAGGCATTGAAAGTTCCCCCGTCCCTCACTTCTCCTGATGTCGGCTGTAAAGCTGACAGCAGGAGATTCGAGTCGTATGACTCGAGGAGGCTCTGGAGCAGAGCTGAGATTGCGTTATTTCAAAAGAATTACTTCATTGGAACGGTCTACAAAGTGTGCTTGCAAACCAGACACACTTTGTAGACCTTTGCAATTAAGTAACTCTTTTGAAATAATGTGATTTTGTCTCTGCTGCAGAGCCGCTGGTTGGTCCCCAGACCAGGCTCTGCTGTCAGCTAGACGCTGACATCAGGAAAAAAAAGGGGGGGGTAACAGTCAGTGCTTATACCTCTCAAACCGTAGCAGTTTGAGAGAGAGGATTTGCGGCATGTAGTTTATTATTTTATCCTCTACAAAACTAGAATATTTTTTTTATGGGATATTAGTGTCCCTTTAATAGGTTAAATGGCCCATGTAAATGGAACTAACACTTTATAATAATTTGAAAGAGCTTTAAATCTCCTATATTTGTTAGCCATCCTTTATTTAGAACGGTATGGAGGATATTTAGATTCATTATTTGTCAGTTTATGCAAATTAGTCAATACAGGCTGGCACGGAGTGGTGTGCCAGATTCTAACGTTCTCCTCTCCCCCCTTACTGCCACTTTGGAATCTTTCTCAGAATTAACAAATTCATTATATAATGTTCATTGCACTTTAACCCCTTAAGGACCAGCGGTCCCGGGGTGTGCGGTCCTTTAAGTACCAGATAGGAATCACGTGGGGCGGCACGCCTAACGGGGGACTGATAGAAATCGCTCCGGTCTTGGAGCGATCAACTTCAGTCACCGTTTTTACTCACCGCGCTCCTACAGGAGCACAGTGAGTAAAAGTACGTGACGTACCAGGTTCTTAAGTGCCAGACCAGCGTGACGGTCCTGCCATGTCAGTGGTCCTTAAGGGGTTAAAGTCAGTGGGAGTTTTCAGTTATTCCATATGGAGCAGCCAGTTTTACTACAGAATTAGTCCTCTTGCTTTGCGTACTTTGACCCTGTGAGAACCATTACTTTGTGCTATGGTGTCATTCCCCATTGGCAGGTTTGTTACAACCAAATAATTAGAGACAAGTGAACGGTGCATGGCATGACCCGTACAATTGGGCATGCTTTTCAGTTTAGGGACTAGCTGGATCACTGCTCCAGTGAGTCTCGCTGTAACGATTTTCACAGGAGTGCCACTCCTGTTAAAATAACAATCCCTGATTCTCTGCCTGCCACCAATGCCCATCAGAGCGGGGTGGCAGTGAACCAGAAACAGAATTTTATATGTAGTTTCTACTGGTAATACCCCCACTAGCACATCCACATGGGGACATTTGTTCTGTAGATCAGGCAATCCAAGTCTGTTTCCTGCCCTTATCAGTTCTGCGTTTCTTCTGCTGAGATTTGTAGGCTGTTTCGGATAGCAGTTCCTTTCCAGGTTCTTGTCTGATCTCTTATGATTATTGCTTCTCTAAAATGTTCATTACCAGTGCTGTTAAAGGAGCAGTAAACTTTTTTTATGAAAACACATATTTTATAGAACATTTCCTGCTGAATAAAACAAGGTCACTCCCACCGCTATCAGATGTTTTATTCAAAATTTATTGCAGTTTAAATAATCAGGAAGTGAATTTACTGTGTTTACTTCCTGATAGTTCTAACTGACAGGAAGTGAATTTACTGTGTTTACTTCCTGATAGTTCTAACTGACAGGAAGTGAATTTACTGTGTGATTACTTCCTGATAGTTCTAACTGACAGGAAGTGTCTCAGCAGTTTCTATCACATTCTATGGAGAACTGTATGTCTCTGACTTTCCTCTCCATTAGAATCTAACAGGAAATCTAATTAGAATTTAACCACTAGAGCGCACTGCTAATGTAAAAAAAAAACATGGGTTTAAACTGTAATAACTCTGGAAATATAAATCTCTTGGCAGTGGGATTACCCTTATTTTAACTAAATGGGGAAAATCCCTACAAAATATATTTTTTCATAAAAAAAAGTTTACTGCTCCTTTAAATAAAAAATAAAATTATGTATTTTACAAGCATTCACCCCATGGGTTCTAGAGAGACCTCAGTTTGTTGCAGCGTGTTGAAGATGGATATGTCTATTATCCAGTGCATATAGCTCTCTGACACTGAAAAACTTCACTTTTTCATATGGTACACTATTATGTGACCCCCCCCTCTGTGTTTTAGGAGTAGCAGCCAGTAATTATTTGTACTTTTATTTAATCACTAATATGGTAGAATTTTATGATATTCCCCATTTTCTTACTTGTTGCTTTGTATCTTTTGATGCTACGTCTCCATTGCATTACTTTGCTATATATGTGTATGTCAGGCAGTGAATGGGTTAAAATCTCCATTTAAATCTAAGGGAATTATTTTATTTATTTATTTTTGGTGGTTTCTCCCCAGGAAGGGTGGGGGGAGTCAGTTTGCTCCAGTTTACATTTGTACAAGGCTTCTCCAGCCGTGGGACTACAACGCCTCCATCATCCCTCACCATAGGTTGGGGGTGACGGGATGTGTACAGCTAGCTGACTCCGCAGCAATGCTGATACAACAGGATGTTTCACGGGTAAAGTATAGTACCGTGTTAGCCATAGGAGACTAGAAGAGTAAAGTGATAACTTTATTGGCAAATGAGGGGATCTAGGACACACACACAAGACAACTAGGGCTCTTCCTCAGGCATAGTAAGAATGAGTGTATAACCTGTCATCTACTCTGTATTCAGCATTCATTCTTATTACACCAGAACAAGAGACCTAGTTATATTGAAAGCTGCATCCAAAGTCACTCGCCCAAAAAGGGTATAATTTTAAAGGCATAGTAATACTTTGTTTTAACTTTATTTTATTTTGTAGGCATTAAGAAAACATGAAGAATGATATAAGTCTTATCTCTCAAACCTTTATGGTTTGAGAGATATTCACAAGCAAAGTTTCCCCTCCTGCCCCTTTTACCTAGTGTAAGCCATCTCTTCTCAGATGTGGAATCCAGTCCATAGACCAGACAGATAACAGAAGGGGACAATCTTCTTCCTATGAGAACAATGAAAGCCCTGTCCCCCTTGACAAGTTTTTCAGGTTTTTCCCTTATTTTAATTTAAGATTGTCCCTCCCTGCAGTCTACCTGGGCACCTCCCTACTGATCTGGCTGAACGGGGGGAGGGGAAACTTTGCTTGTGAATATCTCTCAAACCATAAAGTTTTGAGAGATAAGACTTATATCGTTCTTCATGTTTTTTTAATGCCTACAAAATAAAATAAAGATAAAACAAAGGATTACTATCCCTTTAATATACTAGTTCCCTGCAAGACATCTCACAGAATAGATATCTGTTTCCTATTGTACTTTTTCAGCTACAATCATTTTTCACTTGTAATTTTCTGTTCCTGCAACATTTTGCACCAATGTTGCCCAGTGAATAGGCTCTTCATTTGCTGGATACTAGCACTGCCTTTAGTACATCAGTCTCTGGGTTTCCTCTGATCTTTCCCATCCCCCCCAGAGGAGTATGTCAGTGTCCATTTCCAGACGCTTCCAGACACATGACCAGGAGTCTGACTCAGTGTTCCTTTCCCGGAAGGGAGCACTGGTGGCATCGGCTGTTAGACAGGGTCCAGTGAGGGGCTGGGGTTAGTCATCCCCGTGTCATTGTTTAGGGTGCTGGAGCCTTTGTACTACACATATAGCTTATGTCACACAGCACTATCCTGGGAGACATGGTTATTTTATTTCTTGGTTCTCAGTCTGTGATTCCACTAAACATGTGTAACCATTTAAAGGGATAGTAATGTTTTACAATAAAAGCAGCTCCAATTAATCTTCATAGTATTTGGGCCATGGAGATTGTTATTTCAATACTGTCAGAGTTGTAGTACAAGAGTAATTGAATAATAAAGTATCCCCCTCCCTCCCCTTTTACTGATGTAACACTGCTCACCTCAGAGCAGCAGGGTGGTGTCCAATTGGATTGCAGAGAGGGACAATCTACAAAGCCTTATATAACTGTCCATTATTACTAAACCCTTTAAATGACCAGATGGGTTATTTCACTGTTCTTAACCTCTTAAGGACTACGTGACGTGGTATGACCGTCATTGTCCTTATACCCTTAAGGACCAGTGACGGTCATAGCACGTCACGTACTTTTTACTTATAGGGCTCTACCGGGAGCACTGTAAGTAAAAATCGGGGCCTAAAATTGATCGCTCCAAGACCGGAGCGATCTCTCTTAGGCCTCCAAGTGGCACGCCGGTAAGCGTAACAGGTCACGTGTACCGGCGTGTCGGCAAAGATCAAAGCGGTCCTTAAGGGAAGGTAACTTCCTTGGACCGCTGGTACTTAAGGGGTTAAAACGGTCTTCCACAGAATGTTAGCGTTTCCATAAACACATATAGGAAGTTCTACTAAACCAGGGGTATCCAAGTTCACGGCTCAATGGACACCAACAGGCCAAGATTTAAGGATTTTCCTGTCTGAGCACAGGTAGGCCAGATCACAGTGAATGAGCTACTAATTAACTCATCTATGATTAATCAAAGAAATCCTTAAATCACAGTCTGTTGGTGGCCCTTGAGGATCAAAAACCTGGAAAGCACTGCACTAAACATGTTACATTTATGGACCAGAGTGGTGAGCAATGTATTGCTTCTTAACATACTGACAACCCTCTGGTCCTTAAAGGGGTAGTTATGTTTCCCGAAAACAGCAGGTCCAGTCAATCTTCTCTTATCTTAATTGAAGATTGTCCCTCTCTGCAATCTACCTGGACACTCCCTGCTGCTCTAAGCTGAGCAGTGTTACATCAGTAAAAGGGGCGGGAGGGGGATACTTTATCATACAATTACACTTGAACTACAACTGACAGTACTGAAATAACAAATAAAAAACGAGATGGTGCTGCACGTTACAGTCACATTGAGCTTAATTAGTAAATCGGCATAAAGGACTCACCAGCATTCAAAGGGTGCTCACCAGCAGCAAACACTACCCTATAAAAGGTTCTTAAAGGGATAGTAACATCCTATATAATAATTCGCCAAGTTGTGTGTAATGCCAGACATGTGCAGTAGACACTGCTGCGCGCGTGGCACTCATGAGCAGTAGAGACTACCCGCGCCGCGGCTGATACAGAGCTGGGCGCTCCGAAGGAGCGTCCAGCTCTGTATCAGCCGAGGCGCGGGCAGTCTCCACTGCGTGTGACTGCCCCGCGACCGGCTGCCAGAGGCACTGTGGCCCGTGTAACGGGCTGTTCAACTAGTTTCATAATAAAAGCAGCTCTAATTAATCATCATAGTATTTGGGCCATGGAGAGTGTTATTTCAATTCTGTCACAGTTGTAGTACAAGAGTAATTGAATTATAAAGTATCCCCCTTCTACCCCTTTTATCTAGTGTAACACTGCTCACCTCAGAGCAGCAAGACTGTCTGGATGGATCACAGAGAGGGACAATCTTCAGTGAGCATACGGTTTTCATTGTTCTCACAGTAAGAAGATTGTCCCTTGATGTGAGCTGTCTGGTCTGTGGACTGGATTCCGCATCTGAGGTGAGCAGTGTTACACCAGATAAAAGGGGCGGGAGGGGGATACTTTATCATTCAATCACTCTTGTACTACAACTCTGACAGTACTGAATTAACACTCTCCATGGCTCAAATACCATGAAGATTAATTGGAGCTGCTGTTTTTGTGAAACATTACTGTCCCTTTAAAACTTGCTAGTTACTGGAGATATATATATCAGACACAGTCTCAAAAGAAACTATAATACTTCAAGAAGCAGGCTCAGCTCTATGCCATAGACCCACACACATACTCCCCCCAACTTTGTCCCACTGCATTAGTAGCCATAGAACCACACACATTGACCCCCCCAGCCTTGTCCCACTGCATTGGTAGCCATAGAACCACACATACTGCCACCCCCCCCCAGCCTTGTACCACTGCATTAGTAGCCATAGAACCACACATACTGCCCCCCCCAGCCTTGTCCCACTGCATTAGTAGCCATAGAACCACACACACTGACCCCCCAGCCTTGTCCCACTGCATTGGTAGCCATAGAACCACACATACTGCCCCCCCCCCAAAAAAAAAAAAAAAAAAAAAAAATCTTTTCCCACTGCACTGTTAGCCATTGAACCACACACAAACTGCACTGGTAGCCATTGAATCAACCACATACTGGAGTACTGTTTTTTTTTGTTTGTTTTTTTCTCTTTCTTTCTAGTAAATTGGATCATTAGAATATTGGATATTAACAATTTTACTCTCTCGAAAAAAGTATGTCCATAGCATAATTGATGTACATACTCATTAGAGAGCATGGTGCTACAGGTAGGGTTACATAGTTTATGGTAGGCTGCCATCTTCTGACAACTGATGGAATTGACCTCTGAGGTGAGATCTCATCCAGGCTGGTAATTTGTAACTTTCCAGATAAGTCACATTGTAGCATCAAACTGTGCTTATGTAGGTCTTGTTGTGTTAGACTCCCAACTGTTTGCTATTGCATGTACCTTTCTGAGCCCACAAATCCAGCTTGAGATGGGATGTAATCACATAAGAGAATGTGTTAAAGGGAAGGGATAGTAATAACTATTTTTACAAAAGTTGAATATTGTTCCTATTAAAAAAAATAAATGATGCAAGTCCTAAAGTTCTCCCCTCCCGCCCCGTTTACAGACTGACAGATTGAGATCCTGGTCCCGGGACTGGACGGCTCCTCAGCAGAGCCTAAGTAGTGTTATATACAAAGGAATACTTCATTAGAACGGTCTACAAAGGATACCAGGGAGGCAGGCACACTTCGTAGACCGTTCTAATGAATCATTTTTTTGTAGATAGTTATTTCATCTCTGCTGAAGAGCCGTCCGGACCCGGGACCAGGATCTCAGTCTGTCAGCTAGATCACCGACATCTGTAAAAGAGATAGGAGGGGTGAACTTTAGGACTTGCATAATTTATTTTTTTTTTTTTTTTAATAGGAACAATATTCAACTTTTGTAAAAATAAGTATCACTATCGCTTTAATGTATGACAATGTATAGATGACGCTTGTGATATGAAACTACGTTTCCTTTGTACTTTTCTGTACAGCGCTGCCGTCCCAATCTTGTTTCACGTCTCTGATTGTCACTGACCCCAGTATAAACTGTCTCTCAGTGAGACCACTAACCTTATTTAACCCTTCGAGTGCCAGACAGGTGATGTGTTGGATACCTCTCTGACACTAAAACTCTTAAAGCAACAAACCTTTTTTATTTGAACCCTGAGGTGCAGTTGGATTGCTCCCTAATTGCACCACATTAAGAATAGTGGTGCAGTTCCGGAGTAAACATTTTTTTGGGGGGGGGGCATTAGTTAAAGCCACAATTAAGTTCTCATGAACGATGTGAAATGGTTACTTTCTAAACTAAGAAGACAGACTGACACTATGTTTCAGCAGAAGCATTACACCAAAACCGGTACAGTACACACTACATCAAATACTGTTCTACTGCAACAATGCATCTGTTCTCCCAGTACCAAAACGGTGCCCCTCTAAACACGTACAGGAATATTTATCTAATAGTACAGGGAAAAGAACTAAACATCATGAGTTGAATTTCCCCATTCAAAATACAACACGTCAGCGGGTTTAAAATGGCTAAATGAGAACCTCGCACTGCATAAAAGCGCGAGGTTCTCATGTCGCCTCTTTAAACGTCGCTATCGCCATGCCCGCATACAGCTCCCATCATCCTTACCTTGCCATGTAAGTGCCATGCAAGTTGCAGATCTTAAAGGAGACAGCCATGGGCGTCCAGAGGGGAAAGTGGGGGCAAGAGGTGGCACTTGCCCCCCCCCCCCTACAATTACCCCCTCCATATAAAAAAAGGCACTGGGTGGGCTGGCCCCCAATGGAAAAATGTCTACAGACACCACTGGAGACAGCAGGTATATGTGTTGGATGTGTTAATCAGCTGATCAGGTTCCAAAAGTATTTCAAGAAGGTAGGATATGTGTTTCTTCAAAAAGGCAAGGTGACTATAATCATCCCAGGTCTTATTATGGAAGCTTGACTGACCAGCAAAATCAGGAGATCCAGCTTTTGGACTGGGCCCCTCCTCCCCAATTAGAGACGTACGCAAAGAAACTTTGTCGATTTGCTGAATGTAGAGAAGAAGCAGAAAGTGTCTACTGAAAGCTGGTTCTTCAGTGCTTCGTATTCCTCAAGGGAAGAACGGCTGGAAGCAGCTTCTGCCCATTCCACACGGTTTGAGGTACTTCACTCAGCAATGCTGTAAAACACATAGGAATAAAGCCGGGCTATTTCATACACAATTTGGAGCTTTCCGCAGGCGATGTGTCTCCACATAAACCAGTACAACTGAGGATAACAGCCATCACCTGAGCGGGTCCTCACATACGTGGCCAAGTTCTGCAGATAGGGATTACTAAATTTAGCTGGTGGGGGGTGTTGCAAAGCGCCTACAAGAATTGAGTTTGTCTTTACCCACAACTGGGCCTGGCAGCTATTCATATTCAGAATTCGTTTTTGGTCCGTTTGAAGTTTCTATCACTTTGCAGGTTCAGGGCAATGGTTCTCCTGCTGCTGTTTCTGTAACCCTTCGTGTAACGGGTAACTGTGAATGTTTTGCCAAAAGTATTAGCTACACATGCGCCCGCGCTATCGCTAAACTTCTTTGCGGTTAAGCTGCATTCTAGCCCAACAGCTTCCAATGTGCTTTTAACCCTATATATAATCAATCTTCTGTAGGTCAGAGCATATCTATATCATAGGCAATAGATACTTAAAGCATGTGTATAAGCTCTGGAGTATTGATAAAGAAATTTAAAGGCGCAGTAAACTTTTTTAATGAAAAAATATATATTGTAGGGATTTTCCTATTGAGAAAAATAAGGGTACTCCCACTGCTGAGAGATTTATATTTCCAGAGTTATTACAGTTTAAACCTATGTTTTTTTTACATTAGCAGTGCCCTCTAGTGGTCAAATTCTAATTAGATTTCCTGTTACATTCTAATGGATAGAAAAGTCAGAGACATATAGTTCTCCATAGAATGTGATAGAAACTGCTGAGTCACTTCCTGTCAGAACGATCAGGAACTAAACACACAGTAAATTCACTTCCTGATTATTTGAACTGCTATAAATTGTGAATAAAACATCTGACAGCGATGGGAGTGACCTTATTTTACTCCTCAGGAAAATCTCTATAAAATATGTGTTTTCATAAATAAAAGTTTACTGCTCCTTTTAAGTGACTCAGGAACTGCTGGATACAATTGTAGTTCAGTCACAGTGTCCGTTCAAATAGACAATGTGTAACAATGTGCCAGGTAGAACACAGACCTTCGCGGGTCTGATTAATAGTACACCCAATCTAAAGTCCACTGCACGTATGCCTTACACTTCCGTTGATATTAGATTAAAAAAAAAAAACAACTTTATTTCAAAAATCAATATAAAAAGAGTAGTACTTATCAACATTAATGACTCTAACTCTAAGGTCACCTCAGCTGTCCGGAGGCTCCTGGTAACAACGCGTTTCGCATATTCACAGCTTATTCATGATGATCTGGAGGGCAGGGGACAGTGACAACATGGGCTGGAGGTCCCTCAAGTAAGAATCGGGCATGACGGTAGCAACGTTTAACACCTTAAGGACCAGCGATCCAGGGAAGTTACCTTCCCTTAAGGGCCACTTTGATCCTTGGTGATGCGCCAGTACAAGTGACCTGTTACGCGTACCAGCGCGCCGCTTTAAGGCCTAAGAGAGATCGCTCTGTTCTTGGAGCGATCACTTTTAGGCCCCGTTTTTACTTACAGCGCTGCCAGTAGAGCCCTGTAAGTAAAAAGTACGTGACGTGCTATGACCGTCACTGGCCCTTAAGGGTATAAGGACCGTGACGGTCATAGCATGTCACGTAGTCATTAAGGGGTTAAAGAGGAAACATGAGAACCTCGCTCTTTTATGCTGCACGAGGTTCTCCTGTAGCTATTTTAAATGCATCGACATGGTTAGTGTGACTTCTAGCAGCACAACGTTTACCATGGACCGTTTCAAAAGGATACCCACTGTAACTGTTATATAAGATTACATGTAATGATGCTAGTATGTGATGTTATCAGTGTTATTGTCATTTTTTATTTATTTTAATTGTTATACAGCAAAATGTGAGAGAAATGTCCCGAAGTACAGGATCTCCCATATGTACAGCTGTGTGAAAAAGAAAGTGCACCCTCTTTGAATTCTGTGGTTTTACATATCAGGACATAATAACAGTCATCTGTTCCTTACCAGGTCTAACAATTAGGTAAATAGAATCTCAGATGAACAACACATGACCTACTACACAGTGTAATTATTTATTTTAAAAAAAATAAAGCCGGAGAGGCAGTGTTATGTATGTAAAAGGGGCTGGAGGGACACTTTATAACATAATTGCACATGAACCAGACGGCGTACAGCATTTTAATAACGCACTGCATGGCATAAAAAAATGTGATCAATGATCAAAGCTTAATTTATGTAGAAACATTACTGTCCCTTTAAATGTAATGGAACTAAATTCCCTTGGCTTTCGTGTAAAGTCCCTAACAATGCTTTGCACATCTCTCTCTGCACTGGAGATCTATCTAGAATTCAAGGTGCTAAAAGCCCTTTTTTAAATTAGTGGTGGTTTCATTACTCCCCCTGCATTGTACTTAGATTGCACCTCCTTTTTCTTGATTTATAAGACCTCCACTCCACTAGCTGGAAGACTTGACGTCACTAGAAAACCTGTGTGATCAGGCGAAGCGAAAGCTTGCGTGGAAAGGTGCAATAAGGACAGATGGTTCCGTCTCACAGAACGCTTCGTGCGTATCTGCGGAATGTTCCCTTTGCCTCCCTAAACCACAGAGTGACTGGCTGCGCTCCAGACATTACGTAAGCACAACGGCTGGGACATCACATGGCGCTGAGAGAACCTGTAATTGTACCCTGCTGGTTTATGGATTTCACAGCTCTGTGATGCCAGACAAACTCCGTAATTGCTGATATTGTTCTGTTGTGCTAATTTTCCTCATGCCTTGTATATAGTTCAGTTACTGGGCAACACACGCATAGCTGCTTCGTCCTCCTAGCTGGGAGTTTCTCTGCTGACAAATTTAAAGGGATAGTAATACTTTTATATTACTATTCCCCATATTGTAGATATTTGAAAAAGAATTTAATAGCCCCCATGTTCATCTCTCAAACCCACCCTCCCTCCCCCTCCCCCTTCCCTGAAGTCAGCATTGTACTGACCGCAGGGATATCCGGTCTTATTTTCATCAGGCGGCTCTGCAGCAGAGCCGAGATCGCGTTAGTGAAAAATAATTATTTCACTGAAACGGTCTTCTACGTGTGCTTGCAAACCAAGGTCAATCCAAGCACACGTAGAAGACCGTTTCAGTGAAATAGTTCTTTTTCAATAACGCTGCAGAGCCGCAAGCCTTTCGGACGACAGACTTCCCCTGCAGTCAGTACAACACTGACGTGTACTTAATTAACCCTTTAAAAAGACGTGGTCCCAAAATTGGGGGTTGTGTCCTTGCTGCTGGTGGTGTATGAGAGGGTTTTTGTTTTTTCTCCCAATCTGGTTGCCCATATCCAGTAAACACCCTGCCATTAGTACTCCTAGAAGTATAATCATTTGAAAGATATGTGCTCTTCTTTCTAATGAGGTTGCAAGTTGACCTCTTTAAAGGGATAGTAATGTTACACACAAAAAAAAGCAGCTCCAATTAATCTTCCTAGTATTTGGTCCATGGAGAGTGTTACTTCAATGCTGAGTTTTAGTTCAAGAATAATTGAACGATAAAGTATCCCCCTCCTCCCCCTTTTACCTAGTATAAGCCACCTCCCCTCAGATGTGGAATCTGGTCTCTTCACCGGACAGATCACAGCAAGGGACAATCTTCTTACTGTGATCATAAGGAAAACACTCTCCTCCTTGACAGGTTTCTCCTTATGATCACTGAAGATTGTCCCTCTCTGCGATCCATCCGGACAGTCTTGCTGCTCTGAGGTGAGCAGTGTTATATCAGTAAAAGGGGCGGGAGGGGGATACTTTATCATTCAATTACTCTTGTACTACAACTCTGACAGTATTGAAATAACGCTCTCCATGGACCAAATACTATGAAGATTAATTGGAGCAGCTGTTTTTGTGAAACTATAATATCCCTTTAAGCAGTGGAGGAGGTAATATAGGCTCTCCTCGTGAGCTCCCCCCCATAAATAAAAATGGTTATAGGTAGTCCTAAAGAGAATCCTCCTTTGAAACAGGAGCATTTCCTCTTTCAAGCAAGTGTGTACATACCTATAAAAGTGAGGGGGGAGGTGTCTGAGAGAGAGCCCCCCTCTCCATGGAAGACTCCATATTGTGATGTCACCGCAAATGAGTGGCCCTACACGATTTGATGACAGATACTCTAAAGTGGATCCATGAGGATCCCAGTGCTACAGATCCTGCAAATATTGTGCTTCCCCTCAAAACAGCAGATACTGTCCCATTATCACATGACTCCTTGGGAGATATCCGCTGTGCTCCGCGTAAAATCATTGTTTCCCAAGACGTCAGTTGCACTCAAGGGTTAAAAGTATCCTCACCCCAACTAGGGTCGCTTGCACTGGGATGCTACTTTATACAAGCCCTACCACCATAGATGCAGCTCTTACAGAGGGGGCATGTGGCCCTTCCCGGAGAGCCTGCCCTTTATACACGGTGGACTGTTGGGGCGCATGTTGTATCCCTTTTTCTTCGCTTACTGAACAAATGGTAAAATCGCAACCTGCTATGTTATGTCATGTTATCATATGCTATTCTGTTCTGTACTCGTGGTCTCTCTTAAGCTGTGTTTCAATAAAAAGTTACCATCACTTAAAGATAAACTCCTCTTTCAGGTGAGGGTATTTTGGGACTGGTTGGAGAAAAGGGGGGGGTAGGAGGTTAGAGACGCTCTCACATTTCATTTAGGGGCCATAGTTCATCCAACAAGGATACAAACAAGAGTATGCTTGTACACTTTGGACCAATCACCCCCTCGCCCTCTTTTTTCCAAGTTTCTGAAAAATAGTAATTGTCTTAACCCTTTAGGTACCAGAGGCGGGAGCAATGGATTGCACACCATTCTGGTCTTTTGAAGGAGCAGTAAACTTTTTTATTTATGAAAACACATATTTTATAGAGCATTTCCTGCTGAGTAAAACAAGGTCACTCCCATCTCTGTCAGATGTTTTATTCAAAATTTATATCAGTTCAAATAATCATGAAGTGAATTTACTGTGTTTACTTCCTGATAGTTCTGACAGGAAGATAAATTATTGTGTTTACTTCCTGATAGTTCTGACAGGAAGTGACTCGGCAGTTTCCATCACATTCTATGGAGAACTGTATGTCTCTGACTTTTCTGACTTGCCTCTCCATTAGAATCTAACAGGAAATCTAATTAGAATTTGACCACTAGAGGGCACTGCTAATGTAAAAAAAAACGTGTTTAAACTGTAATAACTCTGGAAATATAAATCTCTCAGCAGTGGGAGTACCCATATTTTACTCAATAGGAAAATCCCTACCATATATATCTTTTCATAAAAAAAAAAAAAAGTTTACTGCTCCTTTAAAGGATTACCCTGGACAAATGACCATGTGATCCCCAGACAGGTTACTTATGTAGCGTGCTCTTGTGGCGTGTGAATGTGGATAGGACTGTGCTTTACATTCCGTACTGTGTAAAATGTCTGCATAGAGGCAGAGGCAAGTGTGTTGCAATTCTCCGACTGCCCTGTAGGGAGCAAGTGAAAAATACCCACTGATTTTAAATGGGGTGTTTTACTCTCTTGAATGCAAATCTTTGCAATGCATCGGAGACATCTTTAGCATTCAAGGGGTTAAAAGCCTCAGTGCAATATTTTGGAATTTTAATTTGTGTCCGTATGGTGCAGTTGGTTTGCTCCAGAATTACTTTAATTGACTTTGTGCCTGTGGGTCTGTGTATGTTGTGTAACACAAGTATTGTATGGAAGAGTATAAGAGCTGCCTACGGCGCACTAAACGATACACGTCTCCTACTATTCGCAGTAATCATGACGAGCACAGGGAAAGAGAACTCTCGACTGAAGAGTTACAAGAACAAGTCTCTGAATCCCGATGAGATGAGGAGGAGGAGGGAAGAGGAAGGACTGCAGCTGCGCAAACAGAAGCGAGAAGAGCAGGTGGGTCACAGGCTCTGTCTTTTATTAGAAAAAGTGAGAACTCGCAGCTTTAAAGGGATAGTAATGTAAATTAGTTGCCCGAGTCGTCTGTATAGTAAAAGGAACATATTGCGCTATGTCTAAGCACTTCTTTGTAGTTCAAAAGTTATGAAGCGATAAAGATCCCCAGCCCGCCCCTTTCTGGCCGCCTCCCACGGAATCGGAGATCAGGTCATGTGACTCAACGTCTGCAACAAGGGACACATTTCGGTAAGTATAAGGGAAATCTTACCCCCCTTGACGAAGGAGTGCAGGGTTTCCCTTTGCTTACTTAAAGGGATAGTAATACTTTGTTTTATCTTTATTTTATTTTGTAGGAGTTAAAAAAAAACAAAAAAAAAAAACATGAAGAACGATATAAGTCTTATCTCTCAAACCTTTATGGTTTGAGCGATAATCACAAGCAAAGTTTCCCCTCACTGACCAAAAAGGTCAAGTCTGCCATCTAGCTGTCTGATTTGGAATCCGGCCCGCAGACCGGCCGTGGCTCTACAGCAGAGCCGAGATAGCAAAATATAAGAAGAACTACTTCATTCGAATAGTCTACAAAGTGTGCCTGGTTTGCAAGCACGCTTTTTAGACCCTTCCAATGAAATAGTTATTTTTATTTCTTGCGATCTCTGCTCTGCTGCAGAACCACTGTTTGATCTCCGGACTGGATTCCAAATCTGACAGCTGGATGGCAGACTTGACCGTTTTGGTCAGTGAAGGGAACCTTTGCTTGTGATTATCGCTCAAACCATAAAGGTTTGAGAGATAAGACTTATATCGTTCTTCATGTTTTTTTAATGCCTACAAAATAAAATAAACATAGTAATACTTGGTTCTATCCCTTTAAGATTGTCCCTCGCTGCAGCCGTCCTGACCAGTCTGCATCTTCAGAGTGACGTGGGGAGAAGGGGCGGCAGTGGATCTTCAGGGCTTCATAACTTATGAACTACAAAGAAGTAAACACTTAGACATAGAGCAATATGTTACTTTTAATATACAGAAGACTCGGTAAACTAATTTTAAATAGACAATACTATCACTTTAACGTACCATAATATACACACACATAAAATATACATACATACATACACACATATACAAAAAGAAAAACCAAAGTGAGTAGGATATGGAGACCAGCAAGAAATGAGGGGATTCTCCACAGTCCCCAGAATATATTATGCCAATGTGTTATTAATTCACCTGTCTCAAAAAGAAAAAAAAAAGTGGGTTTTGTTACATAGTTTATCAAAAGTAAGTTTCAACTTGCTTACCTCGCCAAGGTACCACGTTTCAAGCAAGTCCTATGTAATGCATAGTCATCTTTATGGCTTGTGAAAACATTTTAAATTAAAAACTCCTAAACATTTAAAAAAAAAATTACCCATGAAGAATCTTTTATGATTAAAGCAGAACTATCCCTCCAAATAAAGTGCCCCCCCCAAATAATTATTGATATAGCAATAAGCATAGAAATAGTATTATACAGAATAAGTCTAGTGTTATTAACCCCTTAAGGACCCATGACGGTCCAGGACCATCATGGCTTAAATGATAGCAGCGTGCCTCCCTGCACGCTGCTATCATTAATTACAGGCTGAGCCTGAGCGCTCCAAGACCGGGGCGTTCAGTCTCAGCCCTTCTTGGTTGGGTCATGTGATCTGACCTGCAATGATACTTATATATTTTTTTTTTTTTTTTACAAAAAAATATCTCAATAAACAAAACTGGGAGTGTGATTGTTGTGGAGCCATGTAATACACTTATACACACCGCCAAATGTCATAGATAAAAAGTGGGAAAAAGGGACATGGGGATTTTCCCCCAGGGGGGACAGTGGCCACTTTAAACTGCGCATTTTGTAGGTATGACTTTTCATGCAGTCGCCATAAAAATGTAACCCTTTGTGCCCATTTGATCCCAAGAGAGAGCAAAAATGGTGTGTGTGTTTTTTTTTTTGTTTTTTTTTAATAAAGTAAATGGTGGGTTATCCATATATGTATCAAAAGAAAGCCCTATTTGTGCTTAAAAAAACAGTATATAATTTATGGGGGTGGAATAAAAGATTTAGAGGGAAAACACTGTTGAACAAAGACATAGTCAAAAAGGTCAGAATTGCTCCAGTCCTTAAGTGAAAATGACCTCAGATTTTCCCGGTCCTTAAAGGGTTAAGAAATCCTACTTGATCTGAAACTGACCGGCAGTCTTCTATCTTTAGAGGCATCTGTGCTCCTGCACCGTCAGTCACTTCCTGTACCTTAAGGTACAATGCTCACCAATCCTGGAGAAGACCAGGACGCACAGTGCAGGTGCACAGATGTCTCAAAGGCAAGATGTCTGCGCTGATGCCTGCCTGTTCATCTCGGATCAAATAGGATTTCTTAATAACGCTGAACTTATTCTGTATACTACTTTTATTTATATGCTTATCGCTATATAAATAATTATTTGGGGGGCACTTTATTTGTAGGGTTAGTTCTGCTTTAAAAACGCCTAACTATTGCTCCTATAAAACATATATTATCTAATACCTTCATGACTAGACTGACCTCACAGGAATCACTCACAGTGAGATGTTGAGGACCCAAAGGATGGGTACATTTCCACCAGTTCTTTAATATAGGTCTGTCTCACCCACTACTATAAACTGCATAAAGCCTGTATGATCCTTTCTCATATGCATTTAAGTTTCTCATTTATATTCACTAAAATAACTTGGAATAATTACAGGAGAACGTAGGCCAGGCAAGCTAGTTAAAATACTGGCATGTACTAATTTCTCTGTCGTCCAGTGTGGAACACGGCAACCATGAGGTAAAATCTTCTCTTGCAGGAGGGCAGGGCACTTCAAAAAAGATTTCTGAAATGGCGACTCCCTCCTCCATTCAACATTACCCCTGCCTGCTAAATCCAGTTTTAAGACACCTTGTTATCAGGATCGTGGGCACAGCTCCCTTAGTTATCCTTCCTTTTTATTCATTAGCACATGAGGCTCTATAATCCCCCAATTAGTGTCTGCCAATTCCTGGCTTCTTCTTCAATAAATGGTCCAGTACACATCTGTTTTCCAGGACCGCAAATCTGTGGAAGTTGGCTTGTCTTACAAGCCTTTACCTCACTAGAGCTGCTTAAGTAGCTATTTTCATTAATCTGAGTCTGAAGACTGAAAATTACACATAAAGCGGAACTTTCAGATAATAGCAAGTCGCCGTGCATTCATTAAATGCATGGCGACTAGCTTGAAAATATGTCTTGCCAAAAAAAAAAAAATAAATGTGTCTAAAGGAATCTGTCCCGTTTGGAGACCGGAACTGAGGCTAGAACGCAGACATCTTGTCTGTGCACATGCGCCGTCAGTCCAGGTCTCCATAGAGTAGACTGCTTTGCACCATATGGTCACTGGAAGAGACTGACGTCGCAGACGCACAGACCGCACTAACCTGCTTGTCACTCCCGAAACGGGAAGGATTCCTTTAGAAACAATTTTTTTTTTGTTTTTTTTTTTGATAAGACGTATATTTTGAAGCTAGTCGCCATGCATTTAATGAATGCATGGCGACTGGTTATTATCTGAAAGTTACGCTATAAGTTCCTTCTCAGGTTCTCAGGAACACTCGATTTTATTCAGATCTCTTCGTGGTCACCAAAAGAGATGGCAAATTCTGTCTCATTCTGAACATAAATTGCCCCAACCATTTTGTGCTGGTTCTATGGTTTGTGTAGTTCTTGTGCATAGTCATCACAGGTATGTGCAATGGGGAGTTTCTAGCCTCCCTAGACTTGAAGGATGCTTATCTGCACATCTGGATCAGTGATTTCTGTGCTTTTGCATTCCAGAGCAGTAATTTCAAATTCACCCCCTTTCCATTTGGTCTAGCTTCAGCTCCGAGGGTCTTCACAAAGATCTTGTGTGCCTTGGTGGCTCCCATCCTTACTTACTTGACTCCCTACGTAGATGACCTTTTACTCAAGAAGTAATCTTGCGCACTTAGTTTTAGGAGTACTTTTCCATTTTGTAGCAGCATAGTTGGCTACTCATTTTCAAAAAATCTTCACTAGTTCCATTCCAGGTACTTCATTTTCTCAGCATGAGATTCAATAACCTTCTAGGTAGGGTGTTTCTTTTAGATGACATGATCCAGTCTGTCGCGTCAGGTGTCCTGACAATATCCTGGCTGTCGGCTACAATGTGGAAGTACATAAAGGTGCTTGGTTACCTGGTCACTGCTGTGGATGATGTTCCATTTGCTCAATTCCACAAATGGGAATTGCAACTGGACTGTCTAAGGAATTGTTCCAGGAGTCAGTCTCCTCTGTCTTGTGTTATGTCTCTCTGTCCCTTAGGACAAAGGAGGACCTTCATTGATCACCTCAGAGGTCCTATCTGACTCTGGGTCATCAGTTTGTCATTCCCGACTGGGTCATAGTCAACATAGATCCCAGCCTGCTGGACTAGTGTGCTGATCTGGGCTCCCAGACTGCCCAGGTCCTTTGGAACATTGAGGAAAGCCTTCTGGTCTTCAGCATACTGGAGCTGTGGCGATTCACCTTGCATTGCAACATTAGTTCTGACCCACTTTGGGATCTCCATTGAGGATCTAGACCGACAGTGTGATGGTGGTATCTTGCATCAGCTGCCCAGGAGGGACCAGAAGCTCAGCGACTTGGGCCAAGCTGTCTTGTGGCTGAAGCTCTTGTGCTGGCCCTCTGCAAGGTTCATATTCCAGGGATAGAGAATGTTATGGCAGACTCTCTGAGGCTAGCATCTTGATCCTGGAAATTGGAAGCTCAGTCCATTGTCCACCGTGGGAGGCTTACGATGATGGACTTTACATACTCTTGTCTGAACAGAAGTCTTCCTCAGTCCTGCGCCAGATGTCAGGATCATTTGACTCTCATGGTGGATGCAGTGGCTCTTCCACAGTCCTTTCCTCTAGTGTATGTGTTTCCTCCAACTCCCCTGATTCCAAGGGTGCTGAGGATAGTTAAGATGGAGCGGGTTAATGTCATCCTGATTACGCCATTCTGGCATGGTTATCGGATCTTTCCAATCTGTCTGCTGCAGACCCTTTTTGCCTTTTTCTTGTGTTCGGACCTCCTGATGCAGGGCCCATTGTGCCACGCTCAGATGGGGAAGTGAACTTTGATGGCTTGTCTCTTGAAGCCAGCATCATGAAGGAAAAAGGGGTTTTCTGACGTTTCTAATATGCTTCCACACAGAAAGCTGGTTTCTTATGTGGCTTTTCATAGAATTTGGTCTCTGCTGCTGACCATTTTCTGTGTCAGATTTCAGCTCGTTTTGTTGTTTTCCAGTAGCATATCGCCTTGCTCCTTGGTGTGCAAACATTGGTCCAAGGGGTGACTCATGCCTACCTTGTGTTTCAGGATTCCATTCGTTCGTGGGGTTTGAACATGTTGTTTGAAGTTCTTCAGGAGCCTCCTTATGAACCTCTTTTCGGTTTCTCTGCATTTCTTGACACTCAGGGCAGCTTTTCTTCTGGCTGTTGTCTGTTCAGAGGGTAGCCGAACTTCAGGATTTGTCTTGTAAGTCTCCCTTTATGATGTTTCACCTGGAACAGGTGGTTCTGCAACTTTTTTTTCCGTTTTTTCACATCAACCAGGGAATTGTTTGGCTCGTTTTAACAGACAGGAGCAGGACCTTCATCTGCTGTATGTGATCAGGTGTCTGAAGTACTATGTTAATATCACTCAGAGTTTTTGGAAATCTGATGTTGTCTTTCCTGAGGACCTGTGCATGAGTCAGGCATATATTCTAAGGTTACTGTAGCTTCCAGGATCAAGAAGCGGATTCTCTAGGTGTATGTCATCCGTTAGAACCTTATACACTTTTGGGTCGAGGCACATTTCACCAGGCTGGTAGTGTCTTGGGCCTGCAAGAATCTGGCCAGTGCTAAGCAGTTGTGTAAGGTAGCAGTGTGCGTGTCTCTGCATACATTTGTCAAAACTACCATGTTATATGCTAGCTTCCTTTGAAGCAATTTGGACCGAAGAGTGCCTGTATAGGCATTGTCTTTGATTTTCTGCTAACAAAATCCTGTTGGTTTTCTGTCTGGTATCTGTTAACACCTGAGGTTCATGCTGTACCAGTTTAGTCCTGTGGAATACTGATCTACAGTGAAACACCCCCCCCCCCTTTCCCTTCTTAGAATCTTGGTGGATAGCCTTAAATCCCCATAATTCCTGTGTTCCACATTGGATGAAACGTAAAGAGGATTTGTGTGTGCTTATCGAAGTTTTTTTTTTTTTTTTTTTTTTTTTTTTTTTTTTTTTTTTTTTTTAAATCCTTTTCTTAGTCCATATGGAACACAGGACTCCCTGGAGAAGAAAAAACCCCCACTGATTTGGGTTCCCGGGAATGGGGGGGGGGGGGTTCCTCTTGGGTTCTCAGTCCGGGCGATTCGCTTTCATTTTTGTTTTACTTTCTCTTGGCTTTGCTATACTTTAAAACTGAGCGTAGGAGGCAGGGGTAAAGAGGAGGGAGAAGTGCCTTCTCTCCTAGAAGACAAGACTACCCCATGGTTCCTGTGTTCCACATGAACTAAAAGAGAAGTATTTCAGTACATATACACAAGTCCGCCCTTAGATTTCCCTCCGTAGCCTTTCTTGACTGAAAAGCAAGCTTTAGGAGAGGACAACAGTGATTCAGTTTGTATGTAACGGGACTTGTAGTCAGGGTTACAGGAGTTCTGTTACTATCATGGGAATTCCTTGAACACTGACTTTTGAAAGGCGCTGCCCTTTACATAAGCATATTAAAGCAGAACTATCACCTAAAACCAAAGTTTTACCATGAATTTTAATGTTTAACCTGACATTAGTGGTGTGTGTGTGTGTGTGTGTGTGTTCTTCAAGTCGCCTGGTAGTGGAGATATATATTTAATCGGGCACTTCAGTATTCTATGGTACCCTGTACCGTCTCAGGACTTCCCAGCTGCCCCAGGGAGCGCATTCGAAGCTGGATTTCTGTTATGTAGCATTACAGCAAACTCCGTTTACAATGCGGCTGAGGTTGTATATAGTTGTATTACAGGTTGCAACTTCAGTAGCATTGTAAACGGAGTTTGCTGTAACGCTACATCACAGAAATCCAGCAGCGTGAACGCGCTCCCTGGGGCAGCTGGGAAGTCCTGAGACGTCATGGAGTCCCACAGAACGCAGAAGTGCCAGATTTTGCAGTGTAAATATCTCCACTATCAGGCGACTTGAAGAACACACACACGCAGCACTAATGTCGGGTTAAACATTAAAACACATGGTAAAACTTTGGTTTTAGGTGATAGTTCCGCTTTAAAGGAAGAATAATCCATACATTTCTAATGTAATTAGAAGACTGGCCATATGCCCCTGACCGCCGGTACGTTACTCTGGTAGTCCAGCCCAGTGCGCACACACAGGATACAACTAGTTGTCTAATTCAGAAATAGATTTTTCTTGGTGGGGGGGTGGAGTGGCTGTCATCTGGGACATTTTACTTTTAATTGGTAATTTGAATACTTGGTAAAATATTTATATGTTCGGTATTGCAGCTATTTCTCTGGTGTATATTATGATTAGGGTATTTAGTTTTTTGGGTACACTAAATCTGTGTGACCACTGGTTTCTGCACCCGATTCAGTAGTCCAGATTAATGTTGGAATCGCTAATGAGATTCACGTGATTTCTTTTTCAGCTCTTCAAGCGCAGAAATGTTGCGACCGCAGAGGAAGCGGCGGAAGAGGAAGGGATGGCGGATGGTAACTTCCATGAGGCTCAGATCAATAACATGGAAATGTCTACGGTAAGTTCATGCTTTGAGCCTCACTTATAAAGGCACCTTGGAGCAAACCAACTGCAGCATAGGTGACAAATATTCCCATTGATTTTAATGGGTCTTTTAACCCACTGAATGCTAGAACTGTCTTGGAGACCTCTTTGAGTGCCAGAGGGTTGCTCAAAGCACTGCCTTGCAATGTGTTGCGTACCATTTTGGCATTCAAAGGGTTACAAGCCCTTTTAAAGGCATAGTAATACTTAAGATGTAAAAAAATAAATATATATATATCTATATAAAAAAAAATATTGTAGTGTATATCCCTTTGAGTAAAAAAAAGGTATTCCCACTGCTGAAAGGTGTTTTATTCAAAAGGTATTGCAGCTCAAACTTGAACTTTTTAGGTGCAGTATCACAGTGGCCTGACATTGTACAGTGGTGCTGTTGCTACACCATCCTATGGAAGTTTATGGTCAACTGACCAGAGCTGTCCATAGGACGGTGTAGCAACAGCGCCTCTGTACAGTTTCAGGACAGTGCGATACTGCGCTTACTAATTTAAAGTTTGAACTGTAATAACATTTGAATACAGTATATTTCAGCACACGGGAGTTCCCGTATTTTACTTTGGTGATAAACCCTACATCTTTTTTTTTTTTTTTTCTTGCATTTTAAGTATTGCTATTCCTTTAACCCTTTGAGTGCCAGAGGGGTATGCAACTCATTGCTCTGCAATGTGTTGTGTACCCCTCTGGCACTCAAAGGGTTAAGTCCACAGGTAGAAGGGAATTTTTATGTGCAGAATTTTCCTCTTTATAAATAGGGCTCAGAGATTTTATTTTTTCCCTCTTTGTTTTAATTCTGTAATAAAACAAAAATAAATGGTGGCATGCGTGGAATAGTTGCAATCACAATCTGTTGTAAAATAGAAAAAATAGCACCTAATAAATATGTATTGCACATCATTTTTTTCAGTTTGCTCATATTTTTTTCTCAGTTGGTAACAGTAACTACTTGTTTCAAAAAGATCTTCAGAGTGGGCCCGGTCAGAGCGATCAGATCATTCCAGATTCAGTGGACTGGCAGCTGATTTCCTCTGTGCGCTCCGACCAAACAGTCTGGGGGGGAGAAATGAAAATTCCCATTGTTTTTTAAATGGAGCTTTTAACCCCTGAACTCTGTAGAAGTCTGTAAACAAGGGGTAGCCAGCTCTAGTCCCCAAGAGCTACCAACAATGCATGTGTTCAGGTTATGCCAGCTGGAACCCATGTGAACTTATTAGTGCCTCAGTCACTTGTGCTCAGAGACAACATGAAAACATGCACTGTGGGTAACTTTTGAGGGCCAGTTATTACCCCAAGTCCTACAAGTGATGTGTTGGATGCTTTAAAGGGATAGTAATGTTTCATAATAAAAGCAGCTCTAATTAATCCTCATAGTATTTGAACTTTAAGGAGTGTTATTTCAATTCTGTCAGAGTTGTAGTTCAAGAGTAATTCAATGACAAAGTATCCCCCCGTCCCTTTTACTGATGTAACACTGTTCAGCCAGATCAGAAGGGAGATGCCCAGGTAGATTGCAGAGAGGGACAATCTTCAATTAAGATAAGGGAAAAACCTGAAAAACTTGTCAAGGGGGGCAGGGCTTTCATTGTTCTCATAGGAAGAAGATTGTCCCCTGCTGTTATCTGTCTGGTCTATGGACTGGATTCCACATCTGAGAAGAGATGGCTTACACTAGGTAAAAGGGGCGGGAGGGGAAACTTTGCTTGTTAATATCTCTCAAACCGTAAAGACTTACATCGTTCTTCATGTTTTTTTAATGCCTACAAAATAAAGATAAAACTAAGTATTACTATCCCTTTAAGCATTCAAGGTGTTAAAAGTTCCTTTTATTTGGTGTGGATGTGGGGATTTTATTTTTATTCCCTGTTGTGCAGTTGGTACGATCCAGAATTGCTTATATTTAGCTTTCTTCATAAGGCACATGGATGGTTTCCCCTAAAAATTATTTCGCGTTAGAGGTTTGAGAGAGAGACACTGAAAGCTTCCCCCCTCCCTCCCCTTCTACTGATATGAGCTGTAGAGCTGACAGCAGGAGATTTGAGTCGTGCAACTCGAGGACGCTCTGCAGCAGAGCCGCAATAGAGTTATTTCAAAATAATGACTTCATTGGAACGGTCTACAAAGTGTGCTTGTAAACCAGGCACACTTTGTAGACTTTTCCGATGAAGCAATTCTTTTGAAATAACGCAATTTTGGCTCTGTTGCAGAGCCTCCGGCTGGTCCCCAAACCGGGATCTCCTGCTGTCATTAGAGCGCTGACGTCAGAAGAAGGGGACCGTGTGGGGAACATTCAGTGCCTGTATCTCTCAAACCATAGCGGTTTGAGAGAGATGGTTTGTGTGCAATTTGTTCCTTTTTTTTAACCTCTACCTAACTCTAAATATTTTTATGGGGACAATACTAACTCTTTAACAGATTAGTGCAAAGTGTAGCATCCATGGCACTGGTTATAATGCTGTGCCAGTGAACCTGACTTTCGTAACAGGAGTGAATACAGGTGTCCCTTCTATATGCCAGAGTAGCAGTCATCTGGCATTGTGTCATGGGTACACCCATTGGACTTGGTATGATGATTGGACTGAATGTGACTGATGTGATTTTTCTCTTTCCTTTACAGAGTGGGGTAATAACCGCTGACATGATAGACATGATTTTCTCCAACAACCCAGAGCAGCAGCTCTCCGCTACACAGAAATTCAGAAAACTACTTTCAAAGGGTAAATTCTGTGTGAAACACTTTGTTTTAAATCTTCAGTTTCTCTGTGTTGTCCAATACAGGTTACTGGTAACTCTGGGTAGGCGATCTGCCCCTTTAAGTAGACAGGAACAATTGTAGAATTGTATGCAGGGGGTGGAGCCTACCTTCCCTCCTTGGCTGCAGCTAGCCAACCAGCTCCAGAAAGATTTGTTCCTTGGGGAAGACACCACAGGCAAGAGAACAGTTCTGCTATAGTTTTGGAAGTTTTTTATTTTTCTGTTAGATATGGAATACCACCATTAGGCGGATTACCATAACTGACAATGCCCTTAGATGTGGATAGCTCAGTATCCAGGTGCTTTTTGTGGACCTTAAGCCCCGGGGGGAAAATCTTGGGTACAAGTTCTTTCCTCAGGAGTTGCCCACCGAGGCTGCTTCTTAATACATGGTAATCTGAAGATAGAAGATCTGCAGGAAAGGTGAGCAACCCTTTGAGTGCTGCAGGTCCACATGTCCCACAGTGCCCCTCCGCACAGAGGTTTTTCATTTGGAGTTCCTGTTCCACACTCCTGCACTCATTGGGTCTATCTGTATGTCGGGTGTTTTGGAGCAGGTTTATGTGTTACTTAACCCTTTAGCTGCTGGTTTTGCATTCATTTGGGGTGGGGGGATTTCTGACACATTTCCTACTGGTTCAGTGTTTTTGAATATCCTAACATGTTTTAGTGATGTTTCATGTCTTTTAATATTACACCTTCAATTTTTGTAAAATTTGAGTTTGCGCGCTTTACCACATAGACGCCATTGCTCCATTCACTTCTGTGGGACTTTACAGTTTGGGACATATCTCTGCAACAGTTTAACCTAGCGACTTCAGAGATGGGTCATTTTACTTGTCTGCCCTTGCTCTATCGTCCGGTTCATGTTTCTAGTGTGTTGGGGGGCTCAGGGGGCTTCGGGCACTGTTTATGGTATTTTTCTGGGAAAAATACATTTCCCATGAGTGCTTGCTTCGTGTGCTCGTTTCTGATTGGCTCCCACCGCAGCAGCCATTTTGTGATCTTTCCAGAACGAATATCCTACGCAGGGCTTGGATTCACCTTCTCTCCTCTGCTGATTAACCCTTCGCCTGACAGGTAAGTCTATTTTAGCGATTTCTGGGGTGAAACTTTAATCATACGCAGTATAATTGGGTGATTTCTTATACAGTTAGGTTAATGACACTATGAGAATGTCTATACCCTTGGGGCTTGGGGCTAGACCTAAGACTAAGGATGCTGGGGTCTCTGTATCCCCTATTGCGCATTGCTCTTCCTGTCACTCAGGGTTACCTAGAGAATTCTCAGGTCATTTATGCCCAGCATGTTCTGATGTCCATGAGAGTCTCCCAGGGACCTCCAGCCATGCATTAGAGCCAGTCTGGGTGCAAGACTTCAAGGCTGCTACTAGGGACCTCAGGTCCACTTTGCAACTCTTTCCATCCCATTTACAGGGGGTCTTTCTTCCTTGGCAGACCCCCTCCTCTGTCAAGCCTTTCTTCCCAAAACCTCAGGGTGTACCTGACGTGTCCTATTCCTCTGAGGGGGAACTGTTAGTGGATTCAGATGTTGAGGAATGTTCTGCGGTGGGCTACTCTCAGTTTTTTGGGGACCCTTTTGAGGTTGATAGCTTGATCACGGCTGTTTTAAATACCCTAAACATTCCCTTAGTGCAGGAGGTTCCTTCTGACCCTTCTGCTGTGTTTCAGGAGCATAAAAAAACCCTTACTTGCTTTCCACCTAACCCCACCCTTGACCGCCTTGTGTCTGAAGAGTGGAAGTCTCCGGACAGGAAACCTTCTGTCTCCAAGAAATTTGCTAAGCTTTATCTCTTTTCTTTGGCTGCGCTTGCTTAGTGGGTTCATTCTCCTAAAGTGGATTCTCCTATCTCCAGGCTATCCAAGTCTACTGCTTTCTCAGTGTCTGATGCGTCTGCTCTAAAGGACTGGAATGACAAGAAACTCGAGGTTTCCCTCAAGTCCATCTTTGCCGCTGCTGGTTCTGCCATGCGTCCAGCATTCGCAGCAGCATGGGTGAACCGGGCCATTGCGGTCTGGACTGAACAGCTCACTCTTGCTGTCCGTCAGAATGCTCCTACTATGGATAAATTGCGCCTCCTTGCCAACATTTCTGAGGCCCAGCACTATGTTTCTGCTGCCTTATTTGATGCCATCTGTTTGGTGGCCAGGGTTTCCACCATGTCTGTGGTTGCCAGACGGGCTCTTTGGCTCAAGATCTGGTCTTCTGATACTGCTTCTAAGAAAGCATTGCTCTCCTTGCCTTTTCAAGGCACTTCTTTGTTTGGGCCAGATCTCAAGGATCTGATCAGTGAGGCTACAGGGCGTAAGAGTACACTTCTACCCTTAGTTCATAGGAAGAAAACACCGCTTAAGTGTAACCGGTATTTTCGTTCCTTTCAGAATCCGACACGTCCGGCGAACCAGATAGTTCCCTGAGCTCCGCGTACCTCCTCCAAGCCCAAACAGCAACGGAAGTCCAAGATTTATTCCAAGCCCAAGGCTCCCAAGCCCCCTTCGGCATGACTCACCGAACCTGGGTCCACACTCTGCTGTGGGTGGTTGTCTGCGTCACTATCACAGCATTTGGATGGATTCAGTGGGGACCCATGGGTTTTGCCGGTAGTGACGGAAGGGTACAGGATCCCTTTTGTTTCTCTTCCTCCCTTTCGCTTTCTTTCTTCTCATACTTCTCAGGGAGCTGTTCAGGCTCTTCTGGACAAGGATGTTCTGGAGCCGGTTCCAGTTCAGGACAGAGGTATGGGTTTTTACTCAAACCTGAGTACAAACCTCTTTGTGGTCTCCAAGGACGACGGTGGTTGTCGTCCCATTTTGGATTTAAAGGATCTCAATTCCTTTGTGACCCAGACTCATTATCACCAGGAGTCTCTATGGACGGTGATTGCTGCCATGTCCCCGGGGGAATTCCTTGCATCCCTAGATCTTCAGGACACGCACTTACACATTGCCATTCATCCAGAGAGTCGGCAGTACTTCCGGTTTGCCTGTGACCGGGGACATTTTCAGTTCTCCGTTCTTATATTTTGGTCTGACGACAGCGCCTCAGGTCTTCAACCGTGTCCTGGGAGCCTTAGCGTTTGCACCACTGGCTCAGTTATGGTTAAAATGTGGCTGAAAGTGAATTCCAGTCTAGTACAGACTTGTGCGCGCCAGGTGACATGTCACATAATGGCAGGACAAGGAGGACTCGGGCGGGATAACAGAGAATGATGGGAGTGACTAACCGCACAGTAACCAGATTGAGATGCACAGTCGCACTCACAATGCTCTACACGTCACAAGGTTAAACTTTAATCTTTTGTGACTTATCGATCGGTTTTCTGATTTTTAAAGTGACACAGCACTTTATAACTACATCAATGCTACACACACAGATAAGGTTGTGGTGAAAGTGAAAGTTCCGCTTTAATGAACTGAAGCAATGCAGTAAAGAAGAGTGGGCCAAAATTCCTCCACAATGATGTGAGAGACTGATAAAGCCATACAGCAAATGATTACTTCAGGTTATTGCTGCAAAAGGTGGTTCTACAAGATATTGAATCATAAGGTGTACTTAGTTTTTCACACATGGCTTCTCCAGTTTGACGTTATTTTTGTTAAGTCATGACACGGTGTAGTATGTCATGTGTTGTTGTTCATCTGAAATTGTATTTACCTAATTTTTAGACCTGCTAAGGAACAGATGATTGTTATTATGTCCAACCATAGAATTCAAAGAGGATGTATTTTCTTTTTCACGTGACTGTAGGAACTGGAGAGTTTATCACTCTGGAGAAGTTATCTCCTCTTTATCACACCTTAGTACATCTCTACTGTAGTCTATAACTAAATCTCTCCCATAGAATAACATAGGAACTGGAGAGTTTATCTCACTGGAGAAGTTATCTACAGTTAATCACACCTTAGTACATCTCTCCTGTAGTCTATAACTAAATCTCTCCCATAGAATAACATAGGAACTGGAGAATTTATCTCACTGGAGAAGTTATCTCCTCTTTATCACACCTTAGTACATCTCCCCTGTAGTCTATAACTAAATCTCTCCCATAGAATAACATAGGAACTGGAGAGTTTATCTCACTGGAGAAGTTATCTCCTCTTTATCACACCTTAGTACTTCTCCCCTGTAGTCTATAACTAAATCTCTCCCATAGAATAACATAGGAACTGGAGAGTTTATCACACTGGAGAAGTTATCTCCTCTTTATCACACCTTAGTACATCTCCCCTGTAGTCTATAACTAAATCTCTCCCATATAATAACATAGGAACTGGAGAGTTTATCACACTGGAGAAGTTATCTCCTCTTTATCACACCTTAGTACATCTCCCCTCTAGTCTATAACTAAATCTCTCCCATAGAATAACATAGGAACTGGAGAGTTTATCTCACTGGAGAAGTTATCTCCTCTTTATCACACCTTAGTACATCTCCCCTGTAGTCTATAACTAAATCTCTCCCATAGAATAAAATAGGAACTGGAGAGTTTATCTCACTGGAGAAGTTATCTCCTCTTTATCACACCTTAGTACATAAGTCTCCCTGCCTAACTGTTAGGAACTCCTCAGCTATCATTATCTGCAATCACTTGTTGGCTGGTTGGGGATAATGGGAGTTGCTGTGCCCAACAGTCAGGGGTCCATTGATTGACTACTATTGGCTTAATATACGAAAAGAAAATGTGTTTGAGTTTTAACAACTTTGGAACACATTGCGCCTCTGCTTGTCTCCCCCCCCCCCCCCCCCCCCAATTGTTTTTGATCGGTTTTGTCCCCCCATAATAGGTTTACTGTTCCTTTAAGGATAAACTCTCTTTGTTCTTACAGAACCCAATCCCCCCATTGATGAAGTCATTGGCACACCCGGGGTGGTGGCCAGGTTTGTGGAATTCCTGAAGAGGAAAGAGAACTGTACATTACAGGTAATGAGCAACTAATTTACTCTCAGTGCATTGTGACATGATCAAGTGGGAGGGGTGTATGTAGAGATCAAGCAGGGTAGCTTTCATCTGAAATCCGATTCATCAGTTAACTTTAATTTGTTTCGTGGCCCATAAGATTTAAAGAAAATCTAACACCTTTTAATAAAAACTTCCCACTTCCCTTGCTATGGTCAGAAAATCCTAATGCCCCCCTGTGAATGTTGTCATTGTGGCTTTTAAGAGAATATTTTCAGTTAGTCCATGGAGGTGGACATGACAGCTGCTAGCAGTAACTGTGCTCACTGCACATAGTAATCTCAACCCTTTAAGAGCCAGAGTGATGACCAGTGTGTATCTTTAAAGTGTGCTGCACAGGCTTTGGTCCTTAGAGTTAAGTAGTTTCATACACTGTCTGCTTCAGTTTGAACATACTGCCACCAAGTGTCTTGTCTGTGTCCATCATCATAGTAAAATCTAGGGCTGACATTATTTCTTTTGTTTTTATGGGGAACACAAGGACTGTTGGGTAAAGTTCTTCCACCAGGAGCCAGGATCTATCATCCCTATACATGTTGATGTCAGTAGTTAGTATATGTAGCGACCAGCTGGTAAAACAGTTCTGTTTTTTTAAATAAAATCGGTATTTTGCTGAAATGAATCAAGTAAATACTGTCCTGCGCCCTACTTCAGGACAGACTGTGGTTACCAGCCCTGTACCACATTCTGTCACTCTGCCTCTGCTCCCCTCCCCCTATCCAGTCTCCTCCAATGATGGAGGATTTCTGAATGTAAGCTGGAGCGGTCTTATTGGCAAGAGCTCTCCATCTTACATGCAGAAATCGTCTGTCATTGGAGGAGACTGGGTAGAGGGAGGGGAGCAGTGGAAGAGTGACAGACTGCGGTACAGGGCTGGTGACCGCAGTCTGTCTGGAAGTAGGGTGCAGGGCAATATTTACTTGATTCATTTCAGCAAAATACTGATTTTATTTAAAAAAAAAAAAATAAACCATTTTACCAGCTGGTCGCTCCATATACTAACTATTAACATCAACATGTTTAGGGAGTGATAGATCCCCTTTAAAGTGCCCTGCCTCTTGGTGGAGGGAACTGTATCCCATGGCCCCTGTGTTTTCAATGGCGTAAGAAAAATGGATTTATCAGCAGTAAAAATAAATATATAGTAAGGTACGTGGAATAGGTATTAGCTGTTACTTCTCCTTTAAGTCACAATCTTGTTTACCTCACAGTCTTCTCTTTCTGTTTAGTTTGAAGCAGCGTGGGTTCTAACAAACATCGCCTCTGGGAATTCCCTGCAGACGCGCATCGTGATCCAGGCTGGAGCGGTGCCCATCTTCATAGAGCTACTGAGCTCAGAGTTTGAGGACGTACAGGAGCAGGTATTGGAGGGTTTCAGAACACAGCGGTGCCTCCTCCTAACAGCAAACAACCTAAAATTCAGCTGCTGCATAGTTACGTTGTTGCTTTCTCCCATGAGCCATATGCACAAGAAAATAAGTGGAGTAATTGTGTAGCGAGACAGTACCACCACAGAGGAGACATAAACAAGCTAGAGTGGCCTGTCTAGCATGCAGGCAATTAAATTGTTTATTTGTTCACTCTCGTTTGGGTGGCATGCCACAGGTTTGCTCTACTTTTTTCTTATGAACATGCCCCCCCCCCCCCTTTACTCTTACCTCACTTCTACAGTACATTGAGACGTAATAGAGTGATGTCATGGAATACAGTGATGTAATGGATCTTAGGTTAATGTAATGATGTAATGACGCTTGGGCTAATGCGGTGTTATAACCCTTGGGTTAATGCAGTGATGTAATGGCTCTTAGGTTCATGCAGTGTGGTGTAGGTGAAGCAACAGCTGCCCCTTAAAGGGATAGTAATGTTTCACAAAAACAGCAGCTCCAACTAATCTTCATAGTATTTGGACTTTGGAGAGTGTTATTTCATTACTGTGAGCATTGTAGTACAAGAGTAATTGAATGATAAAGTATCCCCCTCCTGTCCCTTTTACCTAGTGTAAGCCACAACTCCAGTCCATAGGCCAGACAACTCACATCAAGGGGCAATCTTCTTACTGTGAGAACAATGAAAACCCTGCCGCCCTTGACAGGTTTTCCCTTATGATAATTGAAGATTGTCCCTCCCTGTGATACATCCGGACAGTCTTGCTGCTCTGTGGTGAGAAGTGTTACATCAGTAAAAGGGTCGGGAGGGGGATACTTTATCATTCAATTACTCTTGTACTACAACTCTGACAGAATTGAAATAACACTCTCCATGGCCCAAATACTATGAAGATTAAAGGGATAGTAATGTTTCATAATAAAAACAGCTCTAATTAATCATCATAGTATTTGGACTTTGGAGAGTGTTATTTCAATTCTGTTAGAGTTGTAGTACAAGAGTAATTCAATGACAAAGTATCCCCCTCCCGCCCCTTTTACTGATGTAACACTGCTCAGCCAGATCAGAAGGGAGGTGCCCAGGTAGACTGCAGAGAGGGACATTCTTCAGTTAAGATAAGGGAAAAACCTGAAAAACTTGTCAAGGGGGGTAGGGCTTTCACTGCTGTTATCTGTCTGGTCTATGGACTGGATTCCACATCTGAGAAGAGATGGCTTACACTAGGTAAAAGGGGAGGGAGGTGAAACTTTGCTTGTGAAGATCTCTCAAACCATAAAGGTTTGAGAGATAAGACTTATATAGTTCTTCATGTTTTTTTTTTAAAGCCTCCAAAATAAAATAAAGATAAAACGAAGTATTACTATCCCTTTAATTAGAGCTGCTTTTATTATGAAACATTACTATCCCTTTACAGGGGCTGGATTTCAGGTTGTCGGCTGTAAGGAGACCATTAAATTTAATACCTATTTTCTTTTCTCCAATGAAGGAATTAACAAAACAAACAAACACTGACTGAGTGATCCCTGTGCAATAGTAGTTACGCTATGTCAGATTTGCTACACATTTACCTGCCTGACTTGCTGGGTCTCCGATAATGACATATTCACTTCCATCCCTACAGGCTGTCTGGGCTCTGGGTAACATTGCAGGAGACAGCACCGTGTGCAGGGACTATGTGCTCGACTGTAACATCCTGCCTCCCCTCTTACAGTAAGTGCTGTTGTACCATACGGTTCCCCACTGGTGAAGCTATCAAATCTCACGCACTTCTTTTATAATCCACCATATAAAACAGTGTACTAAAAGACTGCTGTTATGTGGATAGCACTTTATCAGCAGATCTTCTCTCTTGCGATCAGACCTGCAGATGAAGCCAAGCAACATTGTGAGCAATGGCAGATCAACAGGGTGTATAAAAGGATCTGAAATGATTCCTCCAGGCTCCCGTGACTGTACCGTGAGAAGACACTGACCTGTTGCACTGGAGTGCTGTAGTTCAGTTTCTTTAGGCTGCACGATCAGTGGTGGGCAACAAGTGTCCCTCCAGCTGTTGCCAGACTACAACTGACGGTGAGTGATGGGAGTTGAAGTCTGTAAGAGCTGGAGGAACTTGCGTTGCCCATCACTGCCATAGACCTTCTGTGTTTGACTTCGATGTCAAGACCCTCTCTGTTTGCTTGAAAGGGCCTATGGAAGCTGTGAGGACAAGCTGCAGAGACCTAGAGCCACATTCCTCTGGGTTCTCTTCCATCTGAGGGGGACAGTTAACCCCTTAAGGACCAGTGACGTGCCAGGACATTCACGAGTGTCTTGTGTGATAAGGACCAGTGACAGTCCTGGCAGGTCATGACTTTAATCAGAGCCAACTGTGGGCGTGCTGTGATCATGCAGGAGTGTAACATTGGCTGCTTCTAGACCTGAGCAGTCCGTTGCAGCCTCTCTTTCTGTGAACTGGTAACTGTGATCGCTCGTATGTACCTGCTCCCTGAACTATGCGGTTATTAAAGGGGATGTATCCCCTCTATATAAGTGAGCCTAAATAGTTAGGTTATATATTGAATATGACAAAAAGTGTCTTAATTTTTTTTTTATTTTTATTTTTTTTTAAACATTATTTGGTTGAAATTCCAGTTATAAACTCTGCCCTGCACCTACTTCCACATAGACTGCTGTTAACTTGCTCTGTACCGCAGTCTGTCTCTCTGCCTCTGCTCTCCTCCCTCTATCCAGCCTCCTCCAATGATGGAGGCTATCTGCCTGTAAGCTGGAGTGGTCTCATTGGCAGAGATAATGTCTGGCCAATGAGACCGCTCCGGCTTACAAGCAGAAATCATCCGTCATGGGAGGAGGCTGGATAGAGGGAGGGGATCAGAGGAAGAGTGACAGACTGAGGTACAGGGCAGGGTACAGCAGTCTATGTGGAAGTAGGTGCAGGGCACAGTTTATAACTGGAATTTAAACCAACAGGAGCTAAAAAAAAAAAAAAAAATCATAAACTTTTACTCATATATAATACTAGCAATGTGGGACGGCGTTGCCCGTCATGTCATGACCGTTGGGCGCACGTGTGTGAAATGCAGACACACTGATAAACACAGACATATGCAACACACAGGCAGACACATACCATACATCCCAAGTGTCCCTCTTTAGGAGGGAAAGTCCCTCTTTGAGGGCCAAATCCCTCTGTCCCTCTTTCCCACCCTGTTGTCCCTCTTTTTAGGAGGTCAGACTGTGTGCAGGGCCGGCTCCACCTATAGGCGAGGTAGGCGCCGGCCTAGGGCGCACACGTACTGAGGGCGCAGGCATGCAGCGGAGAAGAGCTGCGCCCGCACACACCACGCCGGGAACCACAACACAGTCAGGTCTCTGTTGCTACAGCGCTCCCTCGTTGGGTCGGATCTTTAGTAATGCAGAGCACGCTGGGAGTCATGATCTCCCGCCGCGCTCTGCATTACTGAAGAGAAGACTGCGCGGGAGCTACAGGTATGTGATGGGGGGCAAGTTGGAGCTGAGGGGGCATACTGGAGCTGCTGGGGCCAAGTTGGATGGGGGGCAAAGTGGAGATGTGATGGGGGCAAGTTGGAGCTGATAGGGTCAAGTTGGAGGTGAGGGGGCATAGTGGAGCTGCTGGGGGCACGTTGGAGCTGATGGGGGTAAGTTGGAGCGGATGGAGGTCAAAGTGGAGCTGATGGGGGCAAGTTGGAGCTGAGGGGGCATAGTGGAGCTGCTGGGGGCAAGTTGGAGCTGATGGGGGTAAGTTGGAGCGGATGGGGGTCAAAGTGGAGCTGATGGGGGCAAGTTAGAGCGGATGTGGGTCAAAGTGGAGCTGAAGGGGGGGCAAAGTGGAGCTGGTGGGGTCAAGTTGGAGCGGATGGGGGCAAAGTGGAGCTGATGGGGGCAAGTTGGAGCGGATGGGGGGCAAAGTGGAGCTGTTGGTGGCAAGTTGGAGCTGTTGGTGGCAAGTTGGAGCTGCTGGGGGGCATAGTGGAGCTGCTGGGGGGCAAAGTGGAGCCGATGGGGGTAAGTTGGAGCTGATAGGGGCAAGTTGGAGCTGATAGGGGCATAGTGGAACTGAAGGGGGGGCAAAAGTGGAGCTGGTGGGGGCAAGTTAGAGTGGATGGGGAGCAAAGTGGAGATGATGGGGGCAAGTTGGAGAGGATGGTGGGCAAAGTGGAGCTAATGGTAGCAAGTTGGAGATGCTGGAGGCATAGTGGAGCTGATGGGGGGCATAGTGGAGCTGATGGGGGGCATAGTGGAGCTGGTGGGGGGCAAAGTGGAGCTGGTGGGGGGCAAAGTGGAGCTGATGGGGGTAAGTTGGAGTTGATGGGGGCAAAGTGGAGCTGATGGGGCAAGTTGGAGTTGATGGGGGGGCAAAGTGCAGCTGATAGGGCCAAAGTGGAGCTGATAAGGGGCAAGTTGGAGCTGGTGGGGGGCATCTCTTACAGGCATCTGTAGATCAGGGGCAGACTGGCCCAGGGGGCAGAGAGAGGACAATCATGAAAAGAGGTGGGGTATAAGTAGGCGGGGTATAAAGGGGTGGGACACAAGGGGTGGAGCTAAATGGGCGGCAAAATTAGGTTTTACCTAGGGTGGCAAAAATCCTTGCACCAGCCCTGACTGTGTGGTGTGTATTACTTTGCTCTACAGCAATAAAGCAATGAACTTCAGTATATGTGCTTATACATTAGTCTGTGCAAATAAAATACTTTGGTCTTGAACTAAATCATTTATTCAGTTACATAAATAGCCAGTAATAGGTCATGAAATAACCTAAAAATTCTTACTAATGCCCCGCCCACCAGCCACGCCCCAACAATATCACCTAAAACTACAGTGTCCCTCTTTGGCCATGTGAAATGTTGGGAGGTATGCACATACACACAGTGAGCGGCAGAGACATGCAAAAGACACGCACACACACAGACACACGAGATGGACACACATATGTAACAGAGATGTACACACACAACATATATGAGCAGAAACACATGAGTGCATGAGTTGTGCACCCCTCTGGCACTCAAATGGTTAATGTATAGAGAGGCATGTGAGAGTTAAATAGCAGTGGCAAGTGTGTTCATACCTGGTAACTTTGATTTGTGTTGTCTCTGGAGGGGAGTTATGTGGTGCTGATGTGGAGATACAAATGGGGCAATCTGGGTTAAAAGTGGGCGGGGCTTAATCGCGAGTAGGGGGCGGGGCTTAACATAAATGTGGAAAAGTGTCAGTAATAGGCTGGGGAAGGAGGAGAAGTGGGAGAGAAATGCAAGTTTACAGTGTGAGAGGTTTGAACACACTCCCTGAGGGGTAAAACTTGATACACAACCCTGTGGCAGTCAGTGGGTTAAGTGTGTACCTGATGGCTGTCTGTCCTGTGTCTTGCATGGCAAATGATGACAGTGAAGAAGTAATTGAGCAATGAGGACCTACCTTAACCCTTTGAGTGCCATTTTGTTCCTCAGTGGCTCTAGTACAGGTCCTGCTGAGGCCTCTGAGAGTCAGGGTGAGTGACTGTGTGTCAGCCATATTTCTTTCTGGCTTTGTGTGTGTGTGTATGGGTGTTTGGTGCTGTGTGAGTGGGACATGAGTGTGTAATACCTGTGAACTTTTACTTGTGGAGTCCCTCATGTGGTGCTGATGTGGAGAGAGCAATGGGGCAATTTTGGTTTAAAGTGGGCGGGGCTTAATCGCGAGTAGGGGGAGGGGCTTAATATAAATGTGGAAAGTGTTAGTAATAGGCAGGGGAAGGAGGAGAAGTGGGAGGGAAATGCAAGTTTACAGTGTGAGAGGTTTGAACACACTCCCTGAGGGGTAAAACTTGATACACAACCCTGTGGCAGTCAGTGGGTTAAGTGTGTACCTGATGGCTGTCTGTCCTGTGTCTTGCATGGCAAATGATGACATTGAAGAAATAATTCAGCAGAGGGCCTACCTTAACCCTTTGAGTGCCATTTTGTTCCCCTGGTGCTGCACTACAGGTCCTGCTGAGGCGACTGGGAGTCAGGGTGAGTGACTCTGTGTGTGTGTCAGCCATATTTATTTCTGGCTTTGTGTGTGTATGTGGTGCTGTGTGTGTGAGTGGGGGCATGTGTGTTTGGTGCTGTGTGAGTGGGGCATGTGTGTGTGTGTGGTGGTCTGTGTGTGTTTATTTGGTGCTGTGTGAGTGGGGCATGTGTGTTTGTCTGTGGTGTAGGAGCAAGTGGCGGCCATATTGTTTTTTTCTGACTTTGATAGTGGTGGGTGGGCTGCATAGTGGGGGAGGGCCAACTCCCTGCATGATTGAATCACCCAATAGGAGTAGTAACTCCTGCTTTATGCCTCCCCTGGGTGTGTTTTGGCAGGCACAAAGTCTTCTTTTATATATATAGATATAGCCTATTTAGGCTCACTTATATAAAGGTGATGCATCCTCTTTAAGGGTAAAAGTATCTGTGGTCCACTGGCCTTTAATGGATTAAAAACCTGCGCATCCTATCCCTTAGGAGCAGAACTGCTCAAACATTTTATTTGCCCTTTTTAACACATTGAATATACCTATAAATTTAGTTTTAAAAAAAAATTACCTTATGTTTTACTTGGGGTTTTGATCCCTCATCTAAAACTAAATTTGCCCATTTCATTTTTATATGGTTTTATTAGCCGGTACTTTTAAGATCTCTCTAAAATGTTCACATTTTTGATTATTTTGTGATTTGAACTTTCAACCTGAAAACGTATTTACAATCCTATGTAATAATTCACTAAAACGTTTATAACAACGCAGTCACGTGCAGTAGAGACTGCTGTGCGTGCTGCAGTCATGCTCAGTAGAGATTGCCTGCTCCGCGGCTGACACAGAGCTGGACCCTCCGATTGTATCAGCCGCGGCGCGGGCAGTCTCTGCGCATGACTGCCGCGCGACCGGCTGGCAGTAGCACTGTGGCCCGTGTAACAGGCTCTTCAACTAGCCTAGTAATAAAGGGATTAACTGGTACTTTGTCTCTCGCTGCCTTTTACTTTTTTTTGTTCCCTAATCTTCTGATCTGACATAGAAGTAGGATCTGGCTGGATGTGTTAGGATAGGGAGCCTTTGGCCGCCAGCTCTTAACGACTGCAACTCCCAGTGGCTGGTCCAGGTAATGGGAGTTGTGAACTCCATCAGCCAGAGGTCCAGATATAGACCCCCTTCGCTCTACACAAAACCTTTTGTGTTGTTTTTCAGATTGTCTAAACAGAACCGTCTCACAATGACCCAAAATGCTTAGGTCCAGATATAGACCCCCTTCGCTCTACAGAAAACCTTTTGTGTTGTTTTTCAGATTATTGTCTAAACAGAACCGTCTCACAATGACCCGAAATGCTGTCTGGGCTTTATCCAACCTTTGTCGGGGGAAGAACCCACCTCCTGAATTTGCCAAGGTAAAAAAATCCAAGCTTTGTACTGCCAAAATAGTTGATTGTAACGGAATTAGATCACTTGGCTAACACGGAGCACAAATCTGAGAGGCTACAACTCCCTGACATGGGATGAAGGGAGTTGTATTCCTGCACAGCTGGTGGGCCTCCGTTTTAGCACCAATGATCAAGACTGTGAGAATCACAGGTCTCTGCAGCATATGTAAATCCCTGTCCTACCCTCGCTTCTTATTGGCCAGGTGCATACATTAATTCCTGTGCTATCCCAGCCCCTTAATGCACAGTCATACATTTCTACTGTATCCACGCTTACCTGTTCTTATTGACCATTCCTGTTGTTTCCAAGCTTCTAAAAGGGATAGTAATACTTTATTATTTCTGTCCCCCATATTGTACATATTTGTAAAATAAATTAATAGCCCCCAGGTTCATGTCTCAAACCTTTATGGTTTGTGAGATAACGAAGGCAAAGTTCCCCCCTCCCTCCCCCTTCCCTGAAGTCAGCGTTGTGCTGACTGCAGGGATATCTGGTCTGTCTTTCATAACGTGGCTCTGCAGCAGAGCCGCGATCCCATTAGTGACAAAGAATTATTTCACTGAAACGGTCTTCTACATGTGCTTACAAACCAAGCACAAACCAAGCACACGTAGAAGACCGTTTCAGTGAAATAATTTTTTTGTCACTAACGCGATCTCGTCTCCGCTGCAGAGCCGCAAACCTGTCGTATGACAGACTTCCCCTGCAGTCAGTACAACGCTGACTTCAGGGAAGGGGGAGGGAGGGGGAACTTTGCCTTCGGTTATCTCTCAAACCATAAAGGTTTGAGAGATGAACCTGAGGGCTATTAAATTATTTTACAAATATGTACAATATGGGGGATAGTAATAATAAAGTATTACTATCCCTTTAATGGCTAACTATTCACATGTTTATCCGGGTCCCTTATTGTCCGGCAGCATTCATAAATTCCATCCAGATCTCTTATTGGCAAGAACATTATCACGTGTTTAGTCCTGTTTATGTTCTTCAATGGCCAACAGCTTTAGGAATGTGTATTAACCCCTTAACGACCATTGCCGTGCCAGGAACGTCACGGCTGTCCAGCAGTTAAGGACCAGTGACAGTCCTGGCACGTCATGAAATTCAGGGCTCCCGTGAATCGGATCAATAAAAACAAAATGCCCCGTGGTCGTTAAGTGCCAGCCGCGCATGCACACGTCGGTCCTTTGGGGTTCAAGGGGATCTATCACCACTCAGCGATTTTATCTTAAAAGTTAGGTTATATATCGCATATGAAGAATACTTTTATTATTATTATTATTATAATAATAATATAGAATCGCTGTTTGGCCGAATTAAATGAGAAAAGATTTCCCTGCTCCCTACTTCCTGACAGACTGCGATTACCAGGTCTGTACCACAGTCTGTCACTCTTCTTCTACTCCCCTCCCTCTGTCCAGTGTCCTCCAATGACAGAGGAGTTCTGCATGTAAACTGGAGCATTGTCATTGGCTATAGGCCGCTCCAGCTTACAATGAGAAATCCTCCGTCATTGGAGGAGGCTGTATAGAGGGAGGGGCGCAGAGGCAGAGTGAGAGACTGTGAGACAGAGCTGGTAACTGCAGTCTGTCCGGAAGTAGGTGCCGGGAAATCTTTTCTCATTTAATTGGCCAAATAGCGAATAAAAACCATAAATATATAATACAGTATTCCTCATATGTGCTATGTAACATAACGTATAAGATCAACTTCTATAGGGGTGATAGATCCCCCTTTAAAGTGAGTACTGGTCCAGTAGCAGTTTTTTATTTTAATGCATTTGCTGTCGTCTACAGGTCTGCCCATGTCTGAGTGTGCTGTCCTGGCTTCTCTTTGTTAATGACACAGACGTCCTGGCAGACGCCTGCTGGGCACTCTCCTACCTATCAGATGGGCCCAATGATAAGATCCAGGCTGTCATTGATGCAGGTGTATGTAGAAGATTGGTGGAACTACTGATGTGAGTTACATTATGTATCTTTATACAGGCCTTAGCAATGGCAAAAATAATCTGTAGAATCTGTTAATTATTTTCCTTCAAATCTTTTTTAGTAAAATGGTACTTTCACTGCTGTGAGATATTTCATTCAGAAATTATTACTATCTTCTCCCACCTCATTGCAACTTTGTTTTTTAGCTTTGGGACACCCTTGTTTTACTTGTCAGTTAATTCCCTACAATTTATTTTTTTCTTTAAAAAAAAATATCTCTGCTCCTCTAAATTTATGAAATTGTAAAGTTGATCAGTTTAGTATTCAACTCAGTTGTGTTTAGTCTTTAACCTCTCATTCACTAGTGAGGTTTCCATGAGAGGATAAAGCAGTGCTTTCCAAAGTGTGTGTCGCGACACGTTGGTGTGTCGGCTGCAGTGTGTAGGTGTGTGTCACAGACAAAGGTGCCGTTTACACAGTGCGAGATTGTCATTCAACCCAAGAACGAGCTACACTGGGAGCGGAGATAAAACACTACTACTTAATGGTCACATTTACACAGGGGGAGATTTCCTCAGTGTGCTGCATACAGCTGGAGCGCCACAAAAGATTTGTAACAGCTGGAGTGCCTCCGTGTGCTGCATACAGCTGTAGCGCCACAAAAGATTTGTAACAGCTGGAGTGCCTCTGTGTGCTGCATACATAATATGAACGCAGCACACGGAGGCACTCAAGCTGTTACAAATCTTTTGACGCTTCAGCTGTTAAAAACTTTTGAGATGCCACCTCCTCTATACCTTTGCCCTCTCTTTGGGCTGCCAGGCTGGAGTGTCCCTGTGCGCCGAGGCTGCCTGTCACATGGCTGCTGCTTCTGCTTGTGGTGCCGATGAGATAGGAAAGACGGACATTACTTCTAAAATCAGTTATGCGCTATCTACTTACTAACGAGACATGAGAATCTTGCACTTATATGTAGCGTAACAGTCTCATGTCACCATTTTAAAAACCACACGACATGCTTAATGCCTTCTGCAGTATGAATGAAAGGTTTTCATGAGATATGTTGTGTCCCCATACATCTTCTTATTACAATTTATGTATGTGTCAGTATCTCTTATAAAGGATTATTAGTTTAACCTCCGGTTTGCTAGCAAAACTGAATCATTGTGTCACAAAATGATGCATGTCTAAAAAGTGTGTCACCGACATGAAAAGTTTGGAAAGCTCTGGGTTAAAGAGTAAACACAACTGAGTAAAATACTAGTATATGTGAGATTTATCAGTATAGTATGCCTTTCGTTACCTCATGAAAATGTTACATTAATATGTCGCAGCTTAGGAACAATAAATCCTATTCATCAGAGTTTTAGGAGTCACTAGCTTCATAGACCAGGCCTCGTCCACATCAATTTCCTGCTTAGACTACAGCTAGAGACTTACTGGTGATGTCACTTCCTGCCTAGACTACAGCTAGAGACTTATTGGTGATGTCACTTCCTACCTAGACCACAGCTAGAGACTTATTGGTGATGTCACTTCCTACTGCTTGTTATCACCAGGCCAGTATGTATAACGGCACAGAGACTTGTTTAGGGTGGAAGGAGGGCAGGGACGATAGAATAGCAAGCTGCAGTTAAAAACTATAGGGGCATACGTATAAAGGTAAACGTGGAGGAATTCTGGGACAATCCAGTTGAGCAATTTTCTCATAAATTAACCCCTTGAATGCACTGGAGACCTCGCAAGACTCTACGGTGTTAAAAGCCCTATTTAAATAAATAGGGACTGACTTTTGTTCCCTGCTTCTCAATCAGGTTGTCCTAGAATTGCTTCAGTAGTAGAAATGTCACGTCTGAGACCTGGCTGGCCTCCAAGGAGTTAAAGGAGAAGTAACACCAGCTAATAATATTCCCTATCTTCTTTATGACCGGAAAATCCTAATGGCCCCTTTAAATTTGGTTGTCCTGTCTGTGGAGGCAGACAGGACAGTTGGGGACATTTTTTTCAAACCGAAGCTGAGCACATGAGCCGCCTTAACCCTTTAAGGACCAGAGTGTGGAGCAACACATTGCAAAATAATGCCATGCACATCCCTCTGATTCTTAAAGAGTTAAGATTATCATGTACAGTGGGCGGAGTTTCTTTTCTGTGTTCAAATAGCACATCATGTCCACCTTCATGGGCAAGACGTCCATGACTGAATGAAGAAAGGAGCAGCAGTAAAGTCCATAAGGGTCATTAAGGTTTTCTGACCAAGAGGGGTTGGTTATTAGTAGCTGTTATTTTTACTTTCTCTGGTTCTGTTTAATTCTATGAGTTAAAGGGTTTATTTAACCTGGATGATAATTAATATGGGATTGCTTTAAGACTATTCCCTTGCCGTCTGTTTGTAGGCACAGCGATTACAAGGTGGTGTCCCCTGCCCTGCGGGCTGTTGGAAACATAGTCACTGGCGATGACATTCAGACACAAGTAAGGACTGCACAGATCATGTAACTGAAGGATTCACAGACCTAAACCACTTGTAATTACACACTGGCTTCATAACGGGACGTGAAATTACAGAGCGGAAGCTTTTCCTAGGAATTAGGTCCTTTTAAAGGGACAGTAATACTTTAATATTACTATTCCCCATATTGTAGATATTTGAAAAAGAATTTAATAGCCCCCAGGTTTATCTCTCAGACCTTTATGGTTTGAGAGATAACCGAATGCAAAGTCCTCCCTCTCTCCCCTTCCCTGAAGTCAGCGTTGTACTGACTGCAGGGATATCCGGTCTTATTTTCATCAGACGGCTCTGCAGCAGAGTCGCAATCGCATTAGTGAAAAAGAATTATTGCACTGAAACTCTCTTCTACGTTTTCTCGCAAACCAAGCACACGTAGAAGACCGTTTCATTGAAATAATTCTATTTCACTAACACGATCTTGGCTCAGCTGCAGAGCCGCCTGATGAAAGTCAGACAGGATATCCCTGCATTCAGTACAACGCTGACTTCAGGGAGGGGGGGGGGCTTTGCGTTTGGTTATCGCCCTAACCATAAAGGCTTGAGAGATTAACCTGGGGACTATTTGCAAATGTCTACAATATGGGGAATAGTAATAATAAAGTATTACTATCCCTTTAAGGAAGAATTAACACCACTTCATAATAACCTCTCCCCATTTATGTTACCGTTGCCAGAAAATCACGATAATACCTATACATTTTTCCCTTGCCCTTTCACTTAAAAATGTGTTGGAGCCATTAGGATTTTCTGGCCACAGTAAGGTGTGTGTGTGTGTGTGTGTGTGTGTGTGTGTGTGTGTGTGTGTGTGTGTGTGTGTGTGTGTATGTTTTGAGCCATTCCCTCTCCGTTATTTTATCAAAACACCGTATCTAGGTTGAAATTAGCAGAAGTCTAGATACTTCTGGACCCCAAACTGTTCACAGCGTATTCCAATCATTGTCTGCATGAAATATCCTGGGTCATTCTTGTCTTTCTCTCTCTGCTACTTGGTATCTGCTCTGGAAACTGTCCTGTTAACTCTGTTTCATGTGTGTGATGTGCAGCTGGGAGTTCTCAAGACAACAGTATCACCTTTCCTGTATCATGTCTCTGTCCAACAGCATTGGTGGCTTCAGAGGCCTAATCTGTACTTGGTCACTGGTTATTCCAGATTGGGTCATAGTTATGACTGACACAAGGCTGGGGCATCACTCTGGATCCTCAGAGTCTTTGGACCAGTGAGGAGAGCTCTCCGTCCATCATTGTTCTAGCGCTTCTGGTGATTAGCATATCACTGGCAGCACTGGACTCAATCCCACCAGATATCCCCAATGCGGATCCAGCCTTACAACACACCAGACGTAGCTTACATCAGGCACCAGGGAGGGACCGGAAGCGTGGCTGCATGGACTGAGGTTCGGCTACTTCTCTAATGGGCAGAGGCTCGCGTGCGAGCTCTCTCCGCTGTTTGCATTCCAGGGGTAGACAATGCCGAGACAGACCTTCTCGGTTGCCAGTACTTGGATCCCAACAGTCAGATTATATGACTCGATAGTCTGAATGTGGGGTCTCCTGACGGTGGACCTAATGGCCTCTCCGCTGAACTGCAAGGTTCCGCAGTTCTTTGCCAGGTCCCAGGATTCACTAGCTGTTCCGGTAATTCCATGGCATTGCTCTTCCTCAGGATGGTCTTCAGAAAGGGCTTGGTCTTAGTTCTCTTAAAGATCAGATTTCAGATCTTTCTGTCCTTTTCAAATGTCTCTTGACTACCTGATGTGTATATTTTTAGCCAGGGTGTGGCTCATGCCTATTTTTTTTTTTCTCAGGATACTCAGTGGAATTTGAACCTGGTTCTGGCTCCTTTTGAGCCCTTGTTTTTGGCTTCCCTGCATTTCTTGATATTTAAGACAGTCTTTCTTTTGGCTATTGTGTCGGTTTGGTGGGTGACTGAACTTCAGACTTTATCTTGTAAGTCTTCTTTTCTTGTCTGCAGAGTCCTATAGGGCTCCACCCTAAGCTTGGTTCTGATTTTTCACATCAACCAAGAAAAAAATCTTCTTTCTCTTTGTCCAGCTTATCTAATTAACAAGAGCAGGAACTTGGATGTAGTTAGATCCTTGGTGTACGTTGCTCATTGCACTCAGTTTATTTTAGAAATCTGCTTTGCTTTTTGTCATCCCTGTGGGCCCTCATGCATGCCTAAGGTAAGAGTGGCTTTTAGGATTAAGGCAACCATTTGTCAGACATATGTTCTCGGAAAGAAGCCTGTTCCCTTTCAGGTTACAGCACATTACACCAGGTTGTTGGGCATATCTTGGACTTATAAGAATCCGGCCTCTGCTGAGCAGTTGTGTAAGTCGGTGATGTGGTCGTCTCTCTAGCCATTTGACAAACATACTGTTAATGTCAAATGTTATTGTTAATGTTCTGGATTTGGCCAGAAAGTTGCTCCTATGTAGGTGTCCTTCCTGATCTTCTTTTGGGCAGTAACAGGACTGTTCCCATTCTTTGATTTGTAATGTTGATGTCCGTTGTCATCTGAGGTTCATGTTGTACCAGTTCATTTTCATTAGAATTGGTCTGTTTGGAGGTTTTTTTTCCCCTCTGACTCTGTAATCTTGGTGGATACTTTGGTATACCCCATGGTTCTTATGTTTCCAATAGGACGTAAGATAAAATCCTTTGCTCTTAGTTCATGTGGAACACGTGACTTCCTTCCCAGATTAAAAACAGTGGTTTGAATTACTGGCAGGCGGGTCCTCTCTGGTTCCACTTACGATTCTTTTCTTTTATCTTTATGGATATCTCACCTCCATAAAAGTTTGCCTCTCTGTAATCTTCTTACAAAGTTAACTTGTAATATTTATTTTTTTTTTTTTTAATGAAAGCTATAGCGATATTGGCAATATAAAAAGTGGGACAGTGATGTAGCTTTCGGACACTCTGCTTCAGAAATCTGCCCACAGTCTGTCCTCAGCAGTTCCCCTCCCAGTACAGTACCTTGTTCCAACCTCCTATGATGATGGGCGATTCCTCCATGTGAGCTGGAACAGTCTCATTGGAAAGAGAGAGCTCCGGATCACACGGAGGAATCCTCCGTCATTGAAGGAGGTTGATACAAGGCACTACATGGGTAGGGGAACAGACGAGGAGTGACAGGCTGTGGGCAGAGTTGTGCTGCAGCCTGTCCACAAGTTGTGTCACCGGCTCACTTTTTATACTGCAAGTATCGCTATAGCCTTCATAAAAATTACAGATTACATGTTAACTTTGTAAGAAGGTTACAGAGAGGCAAACTTTAATGGAGGTGAGAGATCCACTTTAAAACTGAGCATGTCAGAGTGAGGTTAAAGTGGCGTCTCTGCCTCTGAACTTCTATCTGTAAGTGCCATGCCCTCCTGGAGGAGTGAATTTCACCCCAAGGATACTGTGTGGTCTAAGGGATCATTTCTGAGCTGTGTGTGTAACTGGGATATTCCGGGGTCACTCTGAGGTGTGTGTGCGTGTGACTCTGTGTGTGTGCGTGTGACTCTGTGTGTGTGCATGTGACTCTGTGTGTGTGCGTGTGACTCTGTGTGTGCGTGTGTGTCACTCTGTGTGTGCGTGTGTGTCACTCTGTGTGTGTGTGTGTGCGTGTGACTCTGTGCGTGTGTGTGCGTGTGACTCTGTGCGTGTGTGTGCGTGTGACTCTGTGCGTGTGACTCTGTGCGTGTCTGTGTGTGCGCATGTCTATGTGTGTGCGTGTGTTACTGAAAATATCCTGGGGTCATTCTGAACTGTGCATGCATAAGGTGTTTCCCTGGGGTCATCCTCAGCAGTATGTGTTACTAGCATAGCCCTGGTCATTGTGTTTTCCCTTGTATAATTCCAGGTTATTCTGAACTGCTCCGCTCTGCAGAGCTTACTGCACTTGCTCAGCAGCCCTAAGGAATCCATTAAAAAAGAGGCATGTTGGACGATATCAAACATTACAGCAGGGAACCGGGTCCAAATACAGGTAAATTCCCAGTACTCAGCCTGGCACAGCACAACACAGCTTATTAATGCAATGTTTATAGTCCAAGTAAGACTAAAATCCTCTTTTATGTAAGATGAAGTCCAGTGTCTGTTCTCCCCAGCACTCTGTTAGACATTTGTGTTCTGTTTAAACGAGAAGTAGGTAATCTGAGGATCTCCAGCTTCTGTTTGACTACAGATTCAGCCATGGGCTGAGGTTGGTGCGAGTTATAGTACAACAACTGTTCATTGGCTTCAAATCCCCACTTTAAACGGAGTTTAAACAAAAAACACAACATGGAGTTGTGGATGTATTAAAAAAGCAGAAGTACCAGTGAATATGTATGCTGTCAGTTCGTACGTGTGACATTGTGTTGTATCTTACAGACCGTAATAGATGCAGACATCTTCCCAGCTCTCATAAACATCCTGCAGACGGCAGAATTCAGGACGAGGAAGGAGGCAGCCTGGGCCATCACAAATGCCACGTCCGGAGGGTCTGCAGAACAGATAAAGTACGTCTCCTAACACACACACGTATGCACTCCTTATGTGTAACATACAACACCGTGAGACACACACAATTACATACACTTTTTATATGTAACATACACCACACCCAACAAGCGCACTCAAGTTTGCAAACACAAGAACCCCTTATCTGTAACTTACAACCCCCATAGCACTCCCACATGTGCCGTCATGCGCAGTAGAGGCACCACGCGCGCTGCCGTCATGCGCAGTAGAGGCACCGCGCGTGCTGCCGTCATGCGCAGTAGAGGCACCGCGCGCGCTGCCGTCATGCGCAGTAGAGGCACCGCGCGCGCTGCCGTCATGCGCAGTAGAGGCACCGCGCGCGCTGCCGTCATGCGCAGTAGAGGCACCGCGCGCGCTGCCGTCATGCGCAGTAGAGGCACCGTGCGCATGCTCCGCAGCTGATATGAAGCAGGGCGCTACGAATTCGGACCGGAGTCCTCTTTGCTCACTTTCCTGGAACCTTGGTCCCAGGAAGGTGCACAGAGAGGACTACAGTCAGAATTCGGAGCGCCCTGCTCCATATCAGCCGCGGCTCAGAACGGAGTCCTCTCTGCGCGGTCCCAGGAAGGTGCACAGAGAGGATCATGGTCCAAATTCTATATCGGTGGCGGTGCGTCCGGGCACTCTGTACTGCGCATGACTGCAACGCGGGCAGTGAGCAGAGAGGTTCCGGGAACCAGCCGAGGCTGCTGGGTGGCACTGTGGCCCGAGTACATGGGCTTTTAAATTAGTATATATATATATATTTTTTTTTTTATATAAACCCTTGATAATAAGCAACCATTGAATTTTCAATTGATCTTCAAGTGTGTAGAAAAAACAAATCTTTCCTGATTCCAAAAGGCAGTCAGGTAGTTCCATGGATCATCATCCTATCTGCGTTGAAACCAACTGTCATAATTATTAATATTGTTCTGATCTAGAAATGTTTTCATTACTTTTATTAAAGCAGTTACAGTATCTGAATGTACAGCATCCCAAGGCAAAGAATTCTATAACATCACTGCCCTTACTGTACCTTTGTTTTAGTTGAAACTCTTTTTCTCTAGTCTTAATGGATGACCTCTTGTTCTTAGCTCAGCTCTTTGTGTAAATAATTCATTGGATAGTTCTTTGTATTGACCTTGAATATATGTGTAAATGGTAATCATATCACCCCTTAGATGTCTCTTCTCTAATGTAAACAGACCCAGTTTGGCTACAAAATAAAGAACAAACCTGCGCTCCTCCATATCAATGTGTAAATGTATGCCCTAACTTAGGCATATATAATAACTGTTGATAAATATGAGGATTTAGTCAATCATTTGGCCAAAGGATGTTAATCTTACCAACCACTTCACGGTACCTTGAGTATCTGGCAAGTACCTACTGTAATGCACCTTTAAATTTCTATTTGAATAAAAAAATAAATATATGTAAGCTTTGAGAAGATGTTATAAGGAAACGTGTAGCCAAGTTGTTGATTACTTGAATGAACAATACTTAAATGACAGTGTATGCAATTAAAAACAAGAAGACAAACGACGATTTTGAAAGGCCACATGAGGAATAACCATTCCAAACAGACAGTCTGTCTAGTCTCTCTTTATAAATCAGATCTTCCAATCCGTTTATCAGTTTTGTTGCACGTCTTATAAAGAGGTAGAATAATATTCCCATCCCTTGCATCTACACCCCTTTTTATACAGGATAGTACCCTGTTTGCTCTTGCAGCAGCTGAGTGACTCTGCACACTGCTGTGAAGTCTGTTGTCTATAAGTACTCCTAAATCCTTTTATAAAAAGGACTCTCCAAGTATATTCCCTTGTAGTGTATATGTAACATGTTTATTTCTGCATCCCAAATGGATAACTTTAGAGTTATTTTAAACCACTCAGTTTATCTAAATTTTCAGTAGAAAAAAGCATCCTGTCCTATTTCCTTGCATAGCTTAGTGTCATCAGCAAAGGTAGAGACATTATTTCCAATGGCCACTTCTAGATCATTCTCAAACTTGGTAAAAAGCATTGGTTCCAGGACTGAACCCTGTGGCACCCCACTTACAACTTTATTCCAATTTACAACTGCCTGCCATCTATCTTTTAACCAGTTGTCTATCTAATCAAATCCAGGCCCTAGGTAAGTCTGCCACCCCCACCCCCGAAATTGTTAACATAAGGCTGCCACACACATCTATATTACTTCTCCCAAATTGTAAAGAAACATTAGGGAGGGATCTAGGATTCCGTTTTCTAGGGCTTTTCCGGCTCAGTGCAGAAAGGGTTCTCTTATTGCTGGGGTTTTTGTTCTAACGTTATTACAGTCCAAACTGTTTTCTATACTAAACTGCCATTTGGTGTCCAAATGATTATTATGTTTTATAGGTGACGTACGTCACAGGCTACAGATCTCTAGAGTACTATAGTAACAGCTCCATCTTTTCCGACAAATTGAACTGCATTAACTTTTGAAGGCATCATTTCCCTGCAATAAGAGTGCCCCTGGTTTACTCGGGGGGGGGATGCTGCAATTAGTTTCCTTTCTTTGTAATCCTTTTCTGATTCTTTTAGGATCATGTCACTAACTAGCATTTTTCTGCTTAGTGTAACCTTACAGGACCCTCCTTTTCTGTCCTCATTCAGGTACCTGGTGGATTTGGGCTGCATCAAACCACTCTGTGATCTCCTGACTGTCATGGACTCCAAGATTGTGCAAGTGGCTTTGAATGGCTTAGAAAATATACTAAGGCTCGGGGAGCAAGAGGCGAAGAGGAATGGGACTGGCATTAACCCTTACTGTGCCCTCATTGAGGAAGCCTATGGTAAGAATGAAGTAGAGCAGTCAACTTATATCTTGATCTGTGCCAGCCCAGCACATGTGATAGTATGGGCCCTGAGGACTTGTGCTGCCAGCGTCTGTATGTGCAGGCCGGTGGGTACCATTAATGCCTCCCCCTGTGTGTGACAGTGGGGCTGCTGCACCAAGAAAAAGTCATCCAATTCGGGAGGAGCCCCAAATGTGGCTTTTAACCCCTGAATGCTAAAGAGGTCTCCAGACCGTGAACTCTGTAGGGTTTCCAAAGCATTGCTTTGCCATGAGTTAAAGTGGATCTATCACGTTAAAAAGTTTTCCTATTAATTAAAAAAATAAATTGTGATATGAATGGGTCTAGTCCACACACACTGTGATATGAATGGATCTAGTCCTCACACACACTGTGATATGAATGGATCTAGTCCTCACACACTGTGATATGAATGGATCTAGTCCTCACACACTGTGATATGAATGGATTTAGTCCACACACACTGTGATATGAATGGATCTAGTCCACACACACTGTGATATGAATGGATCTAGTCCACACACACTGTGATATGAATGGGTCTAGACAGAGTCCACACATTGTGATATGAATGGATCTAGTCCACACATTGTGATATGAATGGATCTAGTCCACACATTGTGATATGAATGGATCTAGTCCACACACTGTGATATGAATGGATCTAGTCCACACACACTGTGATATGAATGGATCTAGCCCACACACTGTGATATGAATGGGTCTAGACAGAGTCCACACACTGATATGAATGGATCTAGTCCTCACACTGTGATATAAATGGATCTAGTCCACACTGTGATATGAATGGGTCTAGACAGAGTCCACACACTGTGATATGAATGGATCTAGTCCACACACTGTGATATGAATGGATCTAGTCCACACACACTGTGATATGAATGGATCTAGGCAGAGTCCACACACTGTGATATGAATGGATCTAGGCAGAGTCCACACACTGTGATATGAATGGATCTAGTCCACACACTGTGACATGAATGGATCTAGTCCACACACACACACACTCACACACACACACACTGTGATATGAATGGATCTAGTCCACACTCTGTGATATGGATGGATCTAGTCCACACACTGTGATATGAATGGATCTAGTCCACATACTGTGATATGAATGGATCTAGTCCACACTCTGTGATCTGGATGGATCTAGTCCACACTCTGTGATATGGATGGATCTAGTCCACACACACTGTGATATGAATATGGATCTAGTCCACACACACTGTGATATGAATGGATCTAGTCCACACACACAGTGTGATATGAATAGATCTAGTCCACACACACACACACACACACACACACACACACACACACACACACACTGTGATATGAATGGATCTAGTCCACACACTGTGATATGAATGGATCTAGTCCACACTCTGTGATATGGATGGATCTAGTCCACACACACACACTGTGATATGAATGGATCTAGTCCGAATCCACACACTGTGATATGAATGGATCTAGTCCACACACACAGTGTGATATGAATGGATCTAGTCCACACACACACACACACACACACACACACTGTGATATGAATGGATCTAGTCCACACACTGTGATATGGATGGATCTAGTCCACACACACACTGTGATATGAATGGATCTAGTCCACACACACACTGTGATATGAATGGATCTAGTCCACACACACACTGATATGAATGGATCTAGTCCACACACACACTGTGATATGAATGGATCTAGTCCACACACACACTGTGATATGAATGGATCTAGTCCACACACACACTGTGATATGAATGGATCTAGTCCACACACACACACTGTGATATGAATGGATCTAGTCCACACACACACACTGTGATATGAATGGATCTAGTCCACACACACACACTGTGATATGAATGGATCTAGTCCACACACACACACTGTGATATGAATGGATCTAGTCCACACACACACTGTGATATGAATGGATCTAGTCCACACACACACTGTGATATGAATGGATCTAGTCCACACACACACTGTGATATGAATGGATCTAGTCCACACACACACTGTGATATGAATGGATCTAGTCCACACACTGTGTGATATGAATGGATCTAGTCCACACACTGTGTGATATGAATGGATCTAGGCAGAGGCCACAAACACTGTGTGATATGAATGGATCTAGGCAGAGTCCACACACTGAGGACATTTCTGATAGCAGAGAGGGGTAAGTTTAGCCTGGAACAGAAATATTTGGCACCAAAACATAAATGTTAATTTGAATTTTATGTAAAACAAGCTTACAATTGCCTTAAGGTCCACATTAGTGCTAGATTACATCTCCCTTGTAATGCCTCTGACATGTTCCTGTCTTTCAGGACTGGACAAGATAGAGTTCCTGCAGAGTCACCAAAACCAAGAAATCTATCAGAAGGCTTTTGACTTGATTGAGCATTACTTTGGCACTGAAGACGAAGACAGCAGCATCGCTCCGCAGGTGGATCTCAACCAGCAGCAATACATCTTCCAGCAACGAGAAGCACCTATGGAAGGATTCCAGCTTTAACCACCTCCACTGGGCACTGCGTGCCGCAGAGTTGGCCCATGGTTTCCTTCCTTGCTCTCACCTGTTTGCTGTGTGCGCAATCTCTCCCTGTCTCTCTCTCTGTCTCTCTCTCTCTCTCTGTCTCTCTCTCTCGCCTGTTGTCTTTTATCACCCAAATAATTTTCTCTTCTGATTATTATGTATTTCTTTTGCCTCCTCCTTCTTTCCCAAACTCCTGTTCTCCTGCCTTTTTACATTTTAACACTTTGATCGCTGGAGGGATGAGCAATGCATTGTTCTGTGGTGTGTTGTTGATCCCTCTGCCGCTCACAGAGCACTTTTTACTTTCCACCTTTGTATTTCATCCTCCAACTCTTTTCCTTCCGACACATGGCAGACCCAGCCAGTGGAGCAGCGTCCGCTAGTCCTGGCTATCGCGAGAGTGGTGCGCAGACCGTGAGTCACTCTTTGGCACCACCGCAATTTGGTGTCACCCATCCTGATGTGCTTCAACATATCTTCATTTCACGTGACTCGAAATATGTACTTACAGAGGATGCAGGAGTTCCGCTCCCATAGGGCAGAGCAGTGTCTCTGCGAATGGACATGAATCGACTGGACGAACCGCACACCGGACAGTACAGTACCGACGGGCAATATCACTGTCCCAGGGCCAATACAAACCCACAGTGACCTACGTCAGGACACAGACATGCACTGGCATAAACACAGAAATCTGCCTCCCCCACGACCCGGGCCTGGGCTTCATTTAACCTGCTGAAAGTTGGAGAGCGAGAGAGCAAAATCTGTTGCTTGCTAGATGGGCAAGCTTGGGAAACTGGCATCTAATATTACAGCAAAAATCTGAGAAATACAAAGGTGATTTTAAATAAGCTAAACTGTTCCTCCTCTTCTGCACCTAAAGCCTTCAGCGGAATTGAAAGAACTCTCTGGCGCTTCAGTTCTGACCATCTAAAGCCATGGGACGTAAGGTCCAGCTCTCCGATGGCCTGCAGGCTGCCTTGATTTTATTTTATTATTTTTATTTTATTTTTTTTTTTTACCCTGTCTCTTGCCCTCAGACCCCCATAAGACTGCGGACTGCTGCTGTTCAGATCTTATCCTCTTCCCAGAGACATGACGGACATTGGATTCCTGGTGAGGACTTTCTAGTGACGCTAACCCTTTAACCCTTTGAGTACCAGAGGGGTGCTCAAAAGATTAAGGCCCAGAGGGGCGTGCAACAGAATGCTTTGTACATCTCTGTTTCATAAGGGGTTAAATTATAAATCTAAAAACAAAAAAAACCACAAAAAAAAAAACCCTAATTCCCTGTCCTGCCACACAATGTGATTAGACTGGATCTTTCTCTGCATGACACAAAAACCTTTCAGACATCACAGTCCTGAATTTGGTACTCGCAGGCAAAGTCGTCTCCCCCTCCCCCCACCACCATCTGTCCGGTTTACAAAGTAACCCAACGTAGGTTAGATTATATATATTTTTTTATTTTCTTTAATGCCGCAAGAAAACAAACAAAAAAAAAAATCTGTGTAAATTATTACATTATTTTTTAATGTAGACATTTTCTATATTCCCATGTTAAGGGTCACAGGATGGTGACCCTGCCACGAGCTTGGCGGCTGATGGCAATCTGCCCTCCTACTAACCAGAATGTACTCATTTTAACTTATTTCTGTGCCTCTCGGTCAGTTGAGGGGTGTATTTCAGTCCCCTGCAATATACATACACATATATTATAAATAATATATAAAACACTTCTCTCTAGTGTCCAGTAGAGGGCACGGGACCACAGGGCACTTCCCATAACACAAAATAAATACTGGCCTCTTAACATCTGCGTGCTCCACCCTAAATCCATTTTTAAAGGAATACAAGCCACCTAATTACCTATTCGCACACCTTAATCTTGGCAGAAAATCTTAATATGAATCCAGCAGGTATTGGTTTTCCTTAATGATTAGTGTCGGAAATCGGGCGCCTGGCGGCAGACATGATGCTTGCTGCAAGATTCCAAAGTCTTTCACTGCAGTAAGTTTTTCAGTGGAATGAGCTAAGAGTCCAGTCAAAAACATTTTGTCTTCCTCTACTGACTTGATGTCTGGTACTAATTAAAGATTACTTTTGTGAAAATAATTTAGTTTTTCTTAACGGCCATGCTGATCTTCTGCCCAGACAAAGGATAGCGGGAGTGTATATGTGGGATTGTTCCTTTAAAGTGTCCATGGCTGGTCTCTTGTGAGACCAACGCTGTGTGAAATCAATATGGAATAATGCTGTGGTATTAACCCTTTGAGTGCCAGAGGGGTACACAACACATTGTACTTCTGTGTCGTACCCCTCTGGCATTCAAAGGGTAAAAGAATGGACGATAAGCCTTTATTACTTGGCTTTTTACCTATTGCTAACTTGCAGTCATAAAACAAAGCAGATGCCCAGTAGGATGTAGCATGGGCGTAGTCGGTCCTTGACTCTCCAGCAGTAGGAGACTGTAGTTATCATCATCTTTTGGGGATGCTGGGCATTGTCCCCAACAGCTCGAGGGCTGAATATTGTCTTGGGGCCTTGTGCACAAAGAAATGAGGAACAATTCTGGGATAAATTAATGGCAGCATAAAAAATAAAAAAAACTTTCCTTCTGATGTAAATGGGATTTTAACCACTTCAAAGCAACAGTGGTCTCCAGCACAGTTAAAGCCTTCTGCGTATGTACGTACACACACATATATGTGTGTGTGTATGTATGTATGTATGTGTGTGTATATATATATATATATATATATATATATATATATATATATATAAATATGTGTGTATATAATACTGCAGTTTACCTCAGAATTCATTTTCTTTATTAATCATATTGATGTATACTGAAATATAGTTAACCCTTTAAGGACATGCGGTATGTGCAAAGCATTGTGTAGCAATAAGTTGCGCAACCCTCTGGTCCTTAAAGGGATAGCAATAGTTTATTTATGGAGGCTGTAATATTGTATGTATTAAATAAATAAACCAAAGTATCTATGTATTTTTGCAATAACTTTCATAGTTTGAGTAATCTTTTTCTAAAGTTTTACTGTCCCGCCCCTTTTAGGTATGTCACCGCTCTGTCTGTCAGACTTGGATTCTGGTCTGCGGACTGGACGGAGCTTCTGGAGAGGTGAAATAGCAATACATACAATGGAAATCTTCATGATGACGGTCTACAAAGTGGGTACGGTGTGAGGCAATAGACCGTTGTCATGAAGATTTCCTTTGTATCCACTGCCATTTGCACTCTCCAGAAGCTCCGTCCGATCCGCAGACCAGAATCCAAGTCTGACATAGAGCGGTGACGTAGCTATAAGGGGAGGGAGGGGTAAACTTTAGAACAAGATTACTCTTAAACTATGAAAGTTATTGCAAAAATACATAGGTGCTTTGGTTTATTTATTTAATACATACAATATTATAGCCTCCATATACGAAGTATTACTATCTCTTTAAAGGGTTAACACCCCCCACCCCCCAGTATGTTTTGCTGGGTATTCTAACCTTTAGGGGTCAGTTCACTAATGGTCGATAAATCAATGTTGGTGCCAGAAAGATGTGTAGTGGGTTTCACGGAACACAGTCTGTTAACCACCGATTACACTTTACACACACACCAGCCAGGTCCGAATTCCACCACACACACTGGACATGGCACGTCATGATACAATCTGGTGCCTTGTGATGTTTACTGAACATTTCTGTGGCAATGAAAAAGTAGCCTCCGTGACCCAGAATCAATAATATATATCATGTGAGTGTGTGTAACTTTACAGACACAAACTTAATCTGATTTCGCCATCTTTTAATGCCTGGTGGACCAGAGGTGTGCAGAGCAGTGCAATTTGCACTCTTTTGGTCCACGGGGGGGTTAAAGGGATAGTAAAGTCCCAAAAAAGTATGTTTTAAATGATAGCTCCACTAAAAAAAAAAACATTTAATGTGCTTAATCCTTTCTCTCAAACCGTTATGGTTTGAGAGATGTAATAAAATAAAGACCTCCGCTCCCTCCGGTTTCTCATGCGTCCGCTGTACCGCGGACATCATGAGATCCTGCTTCCGGGACCAGATGGCGGCTCCTCAGGAACGCTGTCATCGGGATATCTAACTATAATTACTTAATTGGAATGGTCTAAAAAGTGTGCTTGCAAGCCAGGCACACATAGACCATACCAATGAAGTAATTATAATTAGATATCCCGATGTCAGCACTCCTGAAGAGCCGCCTACAGTCAGGTGACCGGATTCTGCCTCTGACAGCTTTACAGCTCATCAGGCAGAAAGGGGAGGGAGCGGAGGTCTTCATTTTCTTATATCTCTCAAACCATAACTGTTTGAGAGAGAGGATTAAGCGCATTTAATGTATTTCTAGTGCAGCTACGATTTAGAACATACTTTGTTTGGGACTTTACTGTCCCTTTATAGAAGCCTTTCATTTACAGTTTTGCACTAGTGAGAACTGATGAAGGAAGAGAAAAGTGTGTTCCAATAGAGATGTAACATTTTGGTCAACACACCGTGATTACATTGCAACGAACAGTATTTATCATGTTTATTACCTGAAAAATGTAAAGCCCCCTGATGTGAAATACCACCGACTGCAGCTTGTCTGCATTTTACATTTAACCCATTCAGTGCCAGAGGGTACGCAACGCATTGCAGAGCCCCTCTGGCACTGTAGGGGTTAAGGGAGCAGTAAGCTTTTGCATGGAAAAAAGAAAAAAACTGTTACACGGTTTTCCTGTTGACTAAACAAGGCTGCCCCCTGCTGGGAGACTTTTTAACAAAAACTTGTCTTTGGGTTTTTGTTTTTTACATTTTATTTAACCCTTTGAGTGCCAGAGGGGTATGAAACGCATTGCAAAGCAATGTGTTGTGTACCCCTCTGGCACTCACAGGGTTAAGCACCTCCAGCTGGTGCCTAATGCCATCATTTTTTCCCTTTAAATGGATAGTAATCTTAAAAAAAAAAAAAAAAAAAAAAAAAAAAAAAGGCCGCCGAGTCTTCCTTATAATAAAAGTAAATAAAAGTAACACATTGCGCTATTTTAAACGATATACATTTCTGTAGTTCATAAGATATTAACGGTAGAAGGATCCCCCTCCGCCCCTTCTGTCCACGTCACTGATCCCCTCTGTCTGGTCTGGACGGATGCTACGAGAACAAACTTCATTACGCAAAGGAAAATCCTGCCCTACTTTGTCAAGAGGGCCAGGGTTTTCCTTATACTCACTGAAGTTTCTCCCTCACACGTCCGTCCGGTCCCACGACCCGATTAGAGATTCAATGGGAGGAGGCCAGAAGGGACGGAAGGGGGATCATTCTACAGTTAATATCTTATGAACTACAGAAATGTAAGTTGTTTAAAACAGCGCAATGTGTTACTTTTATTATAAAGAAGACTCTGCGATCTTGTTTTTTTTCCAATTGCTATCTCTTTAATGCACTCTAGGGGGAGAGCGTGAGTCAGTGTGTACAGCTTTCCTTGGTGATAAGTACAGCAATAGAAAATTGCAGTTTAACCCTTTGAGTGCCAGAGGGGTATGCAATACATTGCTTTGCAATGCATTTTGTACCCCTCTGGCACTCAAAGGGTTAAAGGAATAGTAATACTTCAGTTTTACTATCCCCCATCGTGTAGCCCTTAAAAAACTGAATTAAATGAGCCCCGCAGCATCTCTCACACCTTTATGGTTTGAGAGAAATCCGCTTTCAAAGTTCCCTCTCCCCTGACGTCGGCGTTCTAGCGGACAGCAGGGGAATCCGGTCCCGGGACCGGCGGAGGCTCTTCAGCAGAGCCGAGATCACGTTATGGAAGAAGAAATCCTTCACTGAAATTGTTTTCTACGTGTGCTCCAAGCACAAACCAAGCACACGCAGAAGACCATTTCAGTGAAGGATTTCTTCTTCCATAACGCAATCTCAGCTCTGCTGAAGAGCCTCCGCTTGCTCAGGGACTGGGTTCCCCTGCTGTCCGCTAGAACACCGATGTCAGGGGAGAGGGAACTTTGAAAGCGGATAGCTCTCAAACCATAAATGTTTGAGAGATGCTGCTGGGCTCGTTTAATTCAGTTTTTTAAGGGCTACAAGATGGGGAATAGTAAAATATAAGTATTACTATCCCTTTAACCTATTGAGTGCAAGAGAAGGTACCCAACGCAATGCATTGGATACCTCTCCAACACTGTTTTAATAAAAAAAACAATACCAAAAAATCCCAAAAACATTTGAATTAAAAAATCTCCCATCGGTAAGGCAACCTTGTTTTACTCACCAGGAAAATAATTTCCTTTTTACCATGAAAAAAAAAAATTACTGGTCTCTTAACCATTTGAGTGCAGGAAAATAGTGCCTTGCAATGCGTTGTAGAACTATCTGGCACTCAAATGGTTAACCCTTTCGGTGCCAGTGGGGTACACGGCGCTTTGATTTGCAATGAGTTGCGTACTCCTCTGGCACTGAACGGGTTTAAGAGATGAATGCAAAAAATATAATGGAAATATGAACCCCTTGGATGCTAGACGTCTCCATTGCATTGCTGCACAATGCTTTGGAGATGTCTCTTGAATCTAAGGGGTTAAAGGCACCTCATTATATGTATTTGAGATGTTTGCAGATCATTGCTTTCTTCCGCTGCCATTAATATTTCATTGTCCTCGTAGCTTTTGTATTTTTCTTATCCTTTGTGAGTGACAGGGACGTACAGTGCATTTCTGTGCAATGGACAGGTCTCTGACTCTCAAAATTCTCCAGTAATGTATGATCACGCAAAAAATACATACTAAAAATTGTCATCCACCCCCCACCCACCCAGCCAAATCATACAGCTTTAAGACCTAACTCATTGAATCACAGCAATAAGGCACTATGTGCAGGTCACAGACCAATAACCTAGCTGCTGGTCATTCTGTATCCACTACAGAATCATGTACACGCTGCATCTCTAGTTCCTAGACCGATCCCGCGTGTGGGTACAATTCCATTGGTATTCATCCGTGCCCAGCCAAGGAAACTTCACCCTTATTTATATATTTTTTTATTTCTCGTGCCACAGACTTTTACTTTGTTTTTATTTGGGAACATAGATAATGTGTGACCTTCCATTTATGTTGTAACATACCTGCTACACTTGAGAAAACAGATTGTATCAGGAGCCAAACATCAGAGGCCAAGCTTCTAGATCCGAACAGACAGAGGAGAAACCCTACGGGCTCCGCTCTTCTCCTGAACTCTCTAACTCTGCACTACGGGGGAGAACAAAGGAAGATTCTCAGACATGAACAATACTTTTCCTTGACTGCACTTTGAAGCTCTCTTTTGGACTGCACCCACTTTTATTACTGTGGGTAACTTGTTTTTGGTTTTACTTTAGTTTGGGACAGATGTTCTGTTGGACATAAAAAAAAACCTTCCAAAGTTACACTGCGAACCCTGTAATCTGTGGTACATAATACTATTTGCAATTGCTTAATCTTTTATGGACACATTGCTTTCAGTTGTGTTGGATCACCCTTCTGGCATTCAACCCTTTTTGCTCGCCAGCGGGGTACGCAGCACTTTGCTTTGCAGTGTATTGCATACTCCACAGGCACTCAAAGAGTTAAAGGATGCAAAATGTGGACATCACTATCTTAAGGAGGAACAGAACCATTTCATCCTCAATATAGTGACACATGGGGGGCAAGCAGGCCTTTTATATTCTTTGCTCCTTGTTAAATAGGATGTATCGCCTCGTAACATCTTTTGTACTATAGGTTTTGTTAATAAAATAGTATTAGGAAAGCTGTTTTTTTTAATGTAAGTTCTTTTCAAGATGTCGTTTCCTCTCTGCTGTGCATTTCCACAGAATGTGGCATCCTGAACCATCAGCACAGCTCTTCTCCTCCCACCTCCCTCACAGTTGCCCCAGGGAGTGCGTTCACTCTTCCCTTCGGTGTGGTGTAAATGGCATCTGTCGTTATATCAAGCTCTGGTTAGCTTTATACTGAGGTTGCAGCCTTGGTATAATGCTAACCAGCGCTTGATGTAACAATAGAAGCATTTCACAGCACACAGAAGGGAAGAGTGAACGCGCTCCCTGGAGCAACTGGGAGGGAGGTGGGAGGAGAATTAGGCAGTGAGGAAGCGCTTTCACGGTGATTCAGTGTGCTACAATATATTTAAAAGGTACTTGTATTTTCTAATACTTAATATTTTATTAACAAATCCTGTGGTAAAAAAAATTATGAGGTGATGCATCCCCTTTAAAACAGGGTTTTCATCAAAATTAAAGCCCCCCCCCTTAAATCATTATTAGCATAGCGATACTCCTAAAATAGTAACATAGTTGATGAGGCTGAAAAAAGACGTGTCCAGCCCATGCCAAGAACACCCCTGTTTTTAATTTGGCCAAAAAAAGTCCTTCCTGACTCCAAATGGCAGTCAGATATTTCACTGGATCAACATCGTATCTGCTTTGAGGACATCTGTCATAGTTTTCAGTGTTGTTCTGTGCTAGATAGGTGTCCATTGTTTTTTTTTGTTTTTTTTTAAAGCTGTTGCATTATCTGCAAGCACAACATCCCGAGGCAAAGAATTCCATATCTTTACTGCCCTTTCTGTAAAGAATCCCTGCCTTTGTTTTAGTCAAAAGCACCTTTCCTCTAGTCTTAATGGATGACCTCTTGTTCTTAGCTCATCTCTGTGAGTAAGTAATACTTTTATTATGCTGAATAAGTCCGGCATTATTGAGATACACAACCTGTACAGAAGGCATTTTGCTGTAGATGATCTGTCGCCTGCGCTGACAGTCCCTTGCTCTACCATAAGGTAGAATGGAACTCCCCCCTCACCAATCCTGGAGGAGACTGGGATGGATAGCGCAGGCTTTATAGATGCCTTTTCATCAAGATGTTGCCTGCTGATACCTGCCAAACAAGTTGTATTTCTCAGTAATGCCGGACTTATTCAGCATATTAAAAGTATTTATATGTGTATCGCTATGTTAATAATGATGTGGGGTTCACTTTAATTTTGAAGAATGTTCTGCTTTAAAGCAATCCATGTATCTTACTCTGTGCAGAAACTCCTATGGGCCACTATGAATATTTTTTTATGCAACCTCATTCCACATCATTTATCTTTACACTGTTCTGGATGTCACGTCCACAGAGACAGACAATGATACTTTGTGGCAGTCCTCCTCCTAAGAATACTTCTGTAGGACGACTTGTAATTAATACTTTATTTAGTAACGGATAATTCTATCCATAAAGGCTTAACGGGTTCTTCTGTGAACTCAAAATTCCTGAAAGGAAGATTTCAGTGGGAGACAATTGAAATCCTGCAACAGAGTCATGTCTGTCTCCATAGACGTATTCAGTACTAATTAATTTGGGGAAACCTATCCCCACAGAATTGTACTGGTCATCAGCATTTTCTGCACTGATTAAGGGGGGAAGTTATAATATAGAGGTGTTGGTATTCATTTGAGTAGCAGTTAATCCGCTCTGGTGTTAAATTTACAAAGTCTACAATTAAGCTTATCTCCAGAAGCAATAAATACCAATAGCCCTCTGAGTTCCATAGGGTTCACCCCTCTGGCACTCAAAGGACTAAGTAATGTTTTAACCCTTTGAATGCCAGATGGTGCATTGCGCTCTGGTCTGGGACGCAAGCGATTAAAAAAAGGCGCTGGTGTAGGGATGAGCGACATGCAGCCGTTCAGCTGTTGTTGGAGTGAAAATCAGGTTCGCTTTGAAAAATGACACAGTAACCATATTGCCATAATAAAAATGGCTTTTTTTTGCATGCGACCTTTTAAAAGGATACGGAAAATCCCATGGTCTGTGGCTGAGGATGATGGGATTTGTAGTACAACAGCAGTTAGCATGGTTGCAGGTTTCCCAGCACTCATTAGCTTACTGTTAGTCCTGTTCTCTACTTATTAAAGAACAACGTGGTTTCAGAATAGAGTTTAACGCTTTTACACTTTCAAAATGAGTCTCTGCAAAATGTTGGTTGTGTTCCTGGCATTGAAAAGATTAACCCTTTAAGGTGCAGAGGGGTGTTGCACACCCCTCTGCTACTTTAAGAGTTAAAGAACAGATGGTTGTTAACTTCGGATTGTGTGCAGCATGGGTACATTTTAGTTACAGTACAAGCCCTTTAGCTGCCAGTTCGTGGCAGCAGGCTATTACTGGCAGGGTAGAGCACAATTTAATTTCACTGAAGCCATTTAAGTCACAATTCTACCAATTTTTAATATATAAAAACATATACTAATTCATAGGTTGGCAGTTGCTGTATCTTCAGCTGTTGCGGACGATGGTTGTTTCATTCCCCAATCAGTCAACACCTGAAGGTCCAACAGCATAGGGATTTTACTGCTGGGGAAACAAAGTGCTATTCATCCCCTGGAAGATGTCTTGTTAAAGGGATAGTAATACTTAAAATGTAAAAAGAAAAAAAAATACATATGTTGTAGGGTTTATCCCCTGAGTAAAACAAGAGCACTCCCACTGCTGAAAGGTGTTTCATTCAAAATGTATTAATTTTCAAAGTTGAATTTTTTAGGTGCAATATCACAGTGGCCTGAAATTGTACAGTGGTGCTGTTGCTACACCATCCTATGCAGATTTATGGTCCCAGGACCAGAGCTGTCCATAGGATTGTGTAGCAACAGCACCACTGTACAATATCAGGCCACTGTGGTATTGCACCTAAAAAATTCAACTTTGAACATGAATAACTTTTGAATGAAACACCTTTCAGCAGTGGGAGTACTCTTGTTTTACTCAGGGAGATAAACCCTACAACATTTTTTTTTTTTTTTTTTTTACTTTTTAAGTATTACTATCCCTTTAACAGGAGAATGGCACTTTTGTACAGTTCATTTAATATTTGTTGTGGCCTTTACATTTTATGGCGGTGATATTGATATTGTGGTCTGTGGAGGGCTTTTGGTCACTGACCACCTGACATCAACAGTGCCACCGTGAAAGGGAAAGTCCAGGGAACACTGTATACCCCTCCAATCCCAAGAATACTAACCTGCTCTGTAATAACTTCTGAATACAGCATCTCCCAGCGGTTGGACTTTTGACCCCACAGGGAAAAACCTTATTTGACACTTTTTTTTTTTTTTTTAATCTAAATGCCCCCACTGGTTTGACCACATGTTCCCAGCAAAGCTGATGCCCTCAGCATTGGAGTAATGGGCAGCTGCACTGCACCACAGGGGACAAAACCTCCCATTGATTTAACAAGGGGCTGTGTACCCCTTAAGTGCCACACGTCTTCAGAGCTTTTGCAAAGCAGCATGTTGGGAGACTTCGCCAGCACACGAGTGTGTAACCCTTTAAATGCCACTGTGCTATCCAACGAACTGAACTGCAATGCTTTAGCTAGCCCTCTGGCACTCAAAGGGTTATTGCCATTTTTCAGTTAATGAAGAATTTTATGATGCCTTTTTTTATCATAAGTTTCAATCTTTTTAAATGGGGCGTTTAACCCCTTTGATGATAGAAAGTACCCAGTTTATTTCTTCACAATGCGTCTGTCATCTCTCTAGCATTAAAGGGGTTAAAATACCGTAGTTAATTTAAAGATGATCATAAAATTCCATCTTGATTTAACTCTGAGAGCCACAGCTGTATACAAAGTATTGCACTGCATACTCTGGCATTCAGAGGGTTAAATGGGGCATTTAAACCCCTCCCCCTTAACCCTTGAGTGCCAAAGGAGTGCGTACCCATATCCCTCTATCACTCATATGGTTAATTCTGGAGTGGTCTGTAAAGCATCACATTTCAATGTTTTGGAGACTTGTCTGGTATTTAAGGAGTTAAATAACATAGAAATCAAAGGGAATTTTATTAGTCCCACGTGATCGCAGTGATTTTGTATTTCTTCCTCCGCAACATCAGTAGTAGATGTAAGTAACCCTGCGTGCCCCACTCGTTTGCCAACATCTGACCATCTGGGGTTTTATTCCTCACAGCATAAGAATGGATTGTTATTCAACCCTTTAAGGACCAGTTCGGTATGTAACACATTTCTTTACAATGAGTTACCTACCCTTATGGTGCTTTAAGAGTTAACCCACACCCGACCAATGTTGGTTTTATTGTCATAGGCATGAAGTATCCTATATAATAATTCACTGGGATGCAGTCATGCGCAGTAGAGATTGCCCACATTTGAGAAATCTCTACTGTGCATGGCTGCATCGTGCGAGTGAGGCGACGCAAGACTGCATCGTGTGGAGCAGTGAGATCGTGGCTGCTGAACTCTTAAAGGGTTAACATTACCCAGCCCTTGGGCTTTTACATCAGTCTATATATAAATAGTATTACAGGTTTTTCCAGCCGGGCCGCGCTGCATTGTAGGCACGGGAAGTGTCCACTCGCTTACGCTGCTTTGGATGTTCTGTGCAGAATAGTTTACATTTCTGCTTTTGACCTTCACCAGAGGTCAATGTCGGCTTGTACTGAGAGTTAAGTTAGGCTGGTTTATAAAGTAAAAAATAATAAAGCCTCATTCTTTGGAACATTTACATTATTTGACCCCATTACCACAAGCACTGTTGTGTGATTATTTTCTTTTCTTGCAGTAATAGACATTGACCTCTGCTGTAGCAGTTGGGTTATACAGTCCCTATCCGCTCCCTATTGGGGGATAATGGAGGGGTGTAATCTCCACCTGCTAAAGGCCCAGTGGTTACTTACAACTGACTTAGAAAAAGATTTTAAATTGGGTAACTTTGGAGGGGATAGTTATAATTTAACTTTTTTTTTAATCATCATCATTATTATTATTATTATTAATATTGAAAATCAAAATACAAAAAAAAAAAATTACTGGAATTTGAAGGACATAAACGATTTCTAGCAATTAAAGAGTTACAAGGATAACAGTCGTGGAGTTTTCCCTCCTCTAATACACAGTCATGATTGCACCTATTTGAGTGAATAAAAATCAGTTCCATCTCTGTCTCTATATTTTATTAGAATGTGTGGGAAACAAATCCTATAGATATGAAGGAACACTCCTCTTTAGTACTGATCAGGGGTTATATACACTTAAATACCCTGTACTCCTTGCAGCTGCTGTAAAACTCTCTAAAATTTGTTTTGAGGCCTATAAATCTAGTCTTATATTTGCCCTCTGGTGACTCCCATTGCTGCCCTGGCTAGGGTTTGCTGACCCATTACCATAGCAATCTTCATTAGGGGTTTGAGGACTTCTATTGTCTGTAAATGGGCTGAGATGGAAGAGCTGTGGATTCTGGTCTCAATACATTAACTGCATTAGCTCTTCTGTTATTTCAAGCTGCACAAATTAAACCAAATGATGGATGTATAGGATAGTATATACACATGCTTTACAAATGCAATTTCAGGATTGTGTTTTAGGGATGTAACATGCAATAACATCTATCACTGCATGTTATATGTATAGGATGTATGAAGGGTTCAAATACATCAATGCTTTGTCTAATACTTTCTCTAGTACCATTGAGCTAGCTAGCTGCTAGCCCCCCCCCTCCCCCGCATAACTGCTTTCAGTTTTAAAAGTGTCCCTCAAGAAGGTCCAGGGCTTGCCTTATCCAGAAGGAATTCAACAAAGAGGTATGTTTTCACTTTGGGGGGAGAGTCCTCATAGAGTAAGTCCATCACTGACTTCTGGCTTACATTGAAACAGCTCACCCTTTACTCGACCAGCATGCAGCCGCACATGGGCCCCTAAATTCGGTGACGTACCAGGGCCGTCACTGGTCCTTGAGTGCCGAACTGCTGCGACAGTCCTGGCACATTATTAGTTCTTAAGGGGTTAAGACATTTATTTAGTGTGAAAGCCCAAGCTTACATTTTTTTGCTAAGGGGGCTAGAAGCGTCAGTTAGTTTACATACTATATGGAACACGTACCATGGGGTTAAGTTCGTCCTTTTGGAAAGAAGGACACATCTCAAAGACATTCTTGTGGGAGGAGACTCCCTCTCTAGCTCAGCCCTTCCCCCCCGCTCTGCAAGTGCCCCAGAATGTGTCCTTCAAAGAAGATGGAAGGCAGGAAACACTCCTGAGCTAAAAACGAGACATCCTCTATTAAGACTAGAGGAAAGGCCCTTTTGACTGAAACAAAGGCAGGGATTTTTTAAAGTAAGGGTGGATAAACTATGGAATTCTTTGCCTTGGGATGTTCTACTTGCAGATAATGTAACTGCTTTCAAAAAAAGTAATGGATAACTATTTAGCACAGAACAATACTGAGAATTATGACAGCTGGCTTCAATGCCGGGACATATCCAGGGAAATATCTGACTGCCATTTGGAGTCAGGAAGGAATTTTTTTACCCACTATTATATTTTCTGATAGCTATGGGGCTGTAACATTCAGCCATTAGGAAGGTTACCATTACTGGGCTTCCCCTGGAGTGGATTGACCAGTGTGTAGGTGCTGTGTGGACCCTTACAGTCTCGTGGAGAGAATCTTTCTGTAAAGTTTTCCTTCCCAGCATTGTCTTCCTTCATAATGGTTACCTGAAGAAAGAAAACTGGGGAGTAACCCTTATAAGTGTCACTGGCCCACTCCTGTGCCTCTCCATACATAGGAGTTCTGAGTCTTTGCAGGCTCTTGCACTCATGTTGGGTATTTTTATTTACTGTATATTCATCCCCTACGGCTGTGGCTTAAGGATGGCTGCAATTTGGATAAGTATTAAAGGGATAGTAATACTTCGTTTTAACTTTATTTTATTTTGTAGGCATTAAAAAAAACATGAAGAACGATATAAGTCTTATCTCTCAAACCTTTATGGTTTGAGAGATATTTACAAGCAAAGTTTCCCTTCCCTCCCCTTTTACCTAGTGTAATCCATGTCTTCTCAGATGTGGAATCCAGTCCATAGACCAGACAGATAACAGAAGGGGACAATCTTCTTCCTATGAGAACAATGAAAGCCCTGCCCCCTTTGACAAGTTTTTCAGCATTTTCCCTTATCTTAATTGAAGATTGTCCCTCTCTGTAGTCTACCTGGGCACCTCCCTTCTGATCTAGCGGAACAGTGTTACATCAGTAAAAGGGGCGGGAGGGGGATACTTTGTCATTGAATTACTCTATAACTACAACTCTGACAGAATTGAAATAACACTCTCCAAAGTCCAAATACTATGATGATTAATTAGAGCTGCTTTTATTATGAAACATTACTATCCCTTTAACCTTTTCTCTACTGTGTTCACTATTTGTGTCAGGGGTGTTGTGGGATTTGTTTTCACTTTCCCTTCAGAATAGAAGCCCACCCTTGGCCATCTTTGCTCCATTGATGTCTATGGGAACATTTATTTGGGACCTCTCTCTGCATTTGGTTGACTTACGAAAGTTGAAGAGGGCTCTATCGTGACTGCCCATGCTCTATTATACAGTGTTCAGGGGTCTCAAGGCAATTCCACAACTGTGTTGCTAGGCTACAGAGAAGTTTCCCAGAATACCAGTTTTGTATGCTTTCTTCTGATTGGCTCAGTTTTGCTGCCTCCATTTTCTCTCCCTTGCTGATCTTACATTTACTTACCAGATAAGTATTTTCTGGGCTTTTCAGGTTGATTTTTTCAGTCTGGGATTATAGTCTAGTATTTTTATACTAGTGTTGGGATACCTTATTGTCAGGACGTTAGATTTTAAAGGACACGGGTATAAGGCTAAGGACTCCAGGGCGTCCCTTACCCCCCCCCCCTTTACTGTTCCTCCTGCCAAATGGGGCTCCTACTACTCTGGGGTCCCCCAGCACTGACCAAGAGTCAGCTTGGGTCAAAACAATTGTCATCATGGCCCAGATTCCATGCTCCCTCAGGGGGTTCTTCAGACACGGAAGCCTCCCACTACCTTTAAAGGGATAGTAATGTTTCATAATAAAAGCAGCTCTAATTAATCATCATATTATTTGGACTTTGGAGAGTGTTATTTCAGTTCTGTCAGAGTTGTAGTTCAGGAGTAATTCAATGACAAAGTATCCCCCTCCTGCCCCTTTTACTGATGTAACACTGCTCAGCCAGAGCAGAAGGGAGGTGCATAGGTAGACTGCAGAGAGGGACAATCTTCAATTAAGATAAGGGAAAAACTTGTCAAGGGGGGGCAGGGCTTTCATTGTTCTCATAGGAAGAAGATTGTCCCCTGCTGTTATCTGTCTGGTCTATGGACTGGATTCCACATCTGAGAAGAGATGGCTTACACTAGGTAAAAGGGGCGGGAGGGGAACATTGCTTGTGAATATCTCTCAAACCATAAAGGTTTGAGAGATAAGACTTATATCATTCTTCATGTTTTTTTAATGCCTACAAAATAAAATAAAGTTAAAATGAAGTATTACTATCCCTTTAAATGTGTGGCTCCTGTCTCTCAGAGTGTGCCGCATATTCTAGTGGGTTCCTTAGGAAGAATTGTCTCAAAGAGAAGATGACGAGGTGGAATATGAGGATATGGATTCTTCCTAATCCTATGGGGACTCTTATGAGATTGCCTTCCCTCGGATGAGGGATTCATTAGAGCTTTCTTGGAGAAAAAAAAATAGAGCGAGAAGGAGCACACTTTCAATAAATCCAAAATTACTCAACCCGTAAAAATATAATATAGGGTGCACTCTCTCTCCATGATACATATACTTCCCAAAAGAAAAAAATATGAGATTAAACTGAGACACACAGCTTAGTCAAAACAAATATACCATAAAAATAATTATAAAAATATAAAAAAAAAATCAAATGAATCAATACCCTACTTCGATAAATATACAGCGGTATAATCCATGCCCCTAAATCCCAGTCCCAATATTAAATAACCCCTACACAATCTGTAGTGCAAAACATAAATTAGAATACATATCTATGAATATGAAAGTCTGAAACAAAAGCCAGTAAAAGATGGGTAAGAGAAAAAAATTCAGAAAAGTTCCATCATCTTTTTAGTAATATGTAAAAAAATATATGTTGTAGGGTTTATCCCCCTGAGTAAAACAAGGGTACTCCCACTGCTGAAAGGTGTTTCATTCAAAAGTTATTAATTTTCAAAGTTGAATTTTTTAGGTGCAATATCACATTGGCCTGAATTTGTAGAGTGGCGCTGTTGCTACACGATCCTATGGACAGCTCTGGTCCCGGGACCATAAATCTCCATAGGGTGGTGTAGCAACAGCGCCACTGTACAATTTCAGGCCACTGTGATATTGCACCTAAAAAATTCAACTTTGAAAATTAATAACGTTTGAATGAAACACCTTTCAGCAGTGGGAGTACTCTTGTTTTACTGAGGGGGATAAACCCTACAACATATTTTTTTTTACATTTTAAGTATTACTATCCCTTTAATATTAGTGTCACCCAAAAATATGGAGGTATAGCATATAAAAGGATGAATGGCACTTCCGAAATAGTTAAAACCACACATATCTTTATTCAGCTCTTTAAAATACGATGGCGATTAAACAGGACAGAGGTGAGACAAACGTATAAATTTACTTACCGATATTTAGTTTTCTTCTGTGTATTGCCAGGGCATTAAGAATCATGGGAACGCCTCCGCCCTCCAGCTGGTAGGACCAATGGGAAAGTTTAAAAGAGAGACTCAATTGTATTCCCTCAGTTTCCTTTTGGCATAGCTGAAAAATACTAAATGACATTTGATTAGTAGGGAGGGAATGCCCTGGCAATACACAGAAGAAAACTAAATATCGGTAAGTAAATTTATACGTTTCTTCTGTGTATTACCAGGGCATTAAGAATCATGGGACTTAAAAGCAGTTACCCATATATAGAGTAGGGAGGGCAGACTAAAACTTACCATTATTTGTGAACTACTGCCTCCAAGACTTTTCTGCCAAACTTGGCGTCCACAGAAGCTTGAATATCAAGATGATAATGTTTCATGAACGTGGTTATGGAGGACCATGTAGCTGCTTTACAAATATCTGAAGGGGAGGCTTGCGCCTGTTTAGCCCAAGAGGTGGACACGGCTCTGGTTGAATGTGCCTTAATGTTTACTGGTGCTACTTGACCTGATTCCGTGTAGCATTTTTGGATACAGGTTTTAATCCACCTGGAAATGGAACCAATAGATGCCGCTTTCCCTTTGAGCCTGCCCTGAAAGTATATAAACAGGGCTTCTGATGTACGAAACTCTTTAGTTCTCTGGAGATATGAGGAGATACATCTGACCAGATCCAAGTTGTGCAGCATCTTTTCTTTAGAATTGGAGGGATTACTGCAGAAAGATGGGAGCACAATCTCCTGATTGACATGAAATTCAGAAATTACTTTAGGTCTGAAGGATGGTCTAAACCTTAGCACCACTTTGTCTGAATGTAAGGACAGATAAGGAGAGGTACTGGATAAAGCCTGGAGTTCATTAACTCTCCTGGCTGAAGTAATGGCCGTAAGAAAGACCGTTTTTAAGGTGAGGAGATGAAGAGAGATGTCGCTGATAGGTTCAAATGGACGTGGCTGAGATCGAACTGAACGCACAAGGTTCAGATCCCATGGAGCTACTATTTCTCTAATAGTGGGTTTGACTTTAACAATAGCCCTAGTGAATCTTTGAACTAGGTCATCTTCTGCCAGTGGGATTGCAAGAATAGCTGATAAAGCCGAAATCTGAACCTTCAGGGAGGCAGGTCTAAGGCCCGCTTGGAACCCCTCCTGTAGAAAATCCAAAATGATTGCAACAGTGGCTTCTTTTGCCTGAATGTTCCTGTTTATGCACCATTTGGAAAAAACTGTCCAGACCCTGCAATATACCTTTGATGTGGATGGTTTTCTGCCCTGAAGGATGGTTGAGATTACAGGATCTGAAAGACCTCTCTTCCTTAGCGATTCCCGCTCAACCTCCAAGCCGTTAGGTGGAGCAACCTGAGATTGTCGTGGAGGATTGGACCCTGATGTAGAAGGTCCTTCCTCATTGGCAATTCCCATGGAGTCTCTATAGATAGCTGAACCAGATGGGAATACCAGATCCTCCTGGCCCAATTGGGGGCGATCAAGATTGCTTCCACCTGGTCTTTCCGTATTTTCTTTAGTACCCTCATGAGCAGGGGTGTAGGAGGAAAGATGTAAACAAGGTTGAAGTCCCATGGAATTGTCAATGCATCCTGCCCCTGGGACTGAGGATCTTTCCATCGGGAAAAGAAGAGTCTTGTCTTGGTATTGATGTGGGTTGCCATTAGATCTATATCCGGATAACCCCACCTGGTGGTGAGGAGGTTGAAGACCTCTTGATTTAGAGCCCATTCTCCTTGATCTAGATAGTGCCTGCTCAGGAAATCTGCTTCTGTGTTTCTCATTCCTGATATATGAGATGCTGTGAGCTGAAGTAGGTGGCGCTCTGCCCACAGAAGAAGGGGTCTTACCTCCTTGTTTAGGGCTTGGCTTTTGGTGCCCCCTAGGTTCTTTATGTACATAGCTGTGGGTACGTTGTCGGTTCGGATGAGGACACTTTTGTGTTGCAGAAGAGTCTGGAAGTGCACTAGGGTTCGTCTGACCGCCCTGGTTTCCAGGATGTTGATGTGAAGAGACTGTTCCCTTGAGGACCATTTTCCTTGGACTGTTCTGGAACCCCAGATTGCACCCCATCCACTGAGACTGGCATCTGTGTAAATTGTTTGCCATTCTGAATCTACCAGAGATCTTCCCTTGTTGAGATTTTCCATTTTTTTTCCACCAGTTGAGCTCCCTCTTGGCTCCTTGACGTAACGGGATTCTTTGGAATGGATTCCCAAGGTCGGGCTTCCAAAAGGTCAAGAAGTTTGCCTGGAGGATACGGTAATGCAATTTCGCCCAAGGGAGAATCTGTGCTGTGGATGACATGAGACCCAGTAATTCCTGGAAGTCTTTGACATAATGGAATGGCTTCTTCTGGAAATTCTTGGTTGATAACTGCAGTTTGATTATCCTCTCTCTGGATAGCTGAACCAGGGATGTTCGAGTATTTATGCGCAGACCCAGAAAGGTCAGTTCCTGTGATGGTTGCAGATGACTTTTTTCCCAATTGATGATCCAGCCGATCCTCTGCAGGAATATAAGAACCTCCTGAGTTTGATGATGGGAAACTTCTAGTGATGGTGCCATAATCAGCAGATCGTCTAGATATGCTAAAATGTTGATTCCCTTCTGTCTCAGGCATGCCAGAGCTGGGGCCAGGACTTTCGTAAAAACTCTGGGTGCTGATGATAGGCCAAATGGCAGGGATGTAAATTGGTAATGATCTTGCTTTACTGCCAGTCGTAGGAATCTCCTGTGTGCCTGATGAATTGGAATGTGATAGTAGGCGTCTTTGAGGTCGATGGATGTTAGAAACATTCCGGGCGACAGGGAGTGAATTATTGATTCCACTGATTCCATCTTGAAATGGCTGTGTTTGAGAGATAGGTTGATTTCCTTGAGGTCCAGAATGGACCTGAAAAGACCTGAAGGTTTGGGAACTAAAAAGAAAGGAGAATAAACTCCAGCACCCCTTTCCTGAGCTGAAACTGTCTCCAGTACCTTCTGATCCAAGAGGTTGTGGATAGTCTCCAGGAAGGCTTGTCTGGTCTTCGGGTTGGTGGGAAGGTGCGACCTGAGAAATTTCTGAGTTGGAGGGACTGAGAGAAATTCTAGCGTGTACCCCCTGTCCAGGATTTGAGAGACCCAGGCATCCGGTTTTACCTGGGTTGCCCAGATCGGGAAAAAAGACCCCAGCCTGCCCCCTACTGGGATCTCTCCGGGGGCCCGCTGGACTTCATTGGGATTCAGGTTTAAACTGGGGCTTCTTGGAATAATTTCTCCTGAAGCCACCTCTGTTGGAGAATCTGCCTCTCTGGTCGTTTTGATGACCGGATTCACGTCTTCTATTATCCCGAAAGGATTGATTCCTGAATCTGGATGTAGGAAAGGAGGGAGAAGATCTTCGTTTCTTTTCTTGAGGGAGAAAGGGGCTCTTGCCTCCCGAAGCTTTTTTAATAATTTCTTCCAGGTGTTCTCCAAAGAGGGATGATCCCGTAAAGGGAAGAGAGACGAGCTTGTTCTTAGAAGTAGTGTCTGCCTTCCATGGCTTTAACCAGAGTGATCTACGGGCTGAGACGGAGAAAGCAGAAGATCTGGCCATTAGCCTAATTATATCCAGGGAAGCATCGCAAGAATAATTGGATGCCTCCTTAATCATTGCCACTTCTTTTAGCAATTTGGATCTTGAGACATTTGATTCTATCTTGTCTTCCAATTCTGTGAGCCAGATCCGCATGACTCGAGATACACAGGCCATGGCTGTCGCTGCCTTCATATTTTCTCCAATAACCGTAAATTGCTTCTTGAGGGCACTCTCCAATTTACGCTCCATTGGATCCCTCAAGGAAGTCCCATCTTCCATAGGTAGAATGGTATGTTTGGCCAGATGGGCTATGGGGGCATCCACCTTAGGGGGATTTACCCAATGTTGTACATCCTTGTCTCCGAAAGGAAACATTTTCTTAAATTTTCTAGGCACCGTAGATCTCCTATCCCCCAATTTCCATTCTGCTAGGATCATATCAGAGATAGACTGATGCACCGGAAGGACAGGTGCAGACTTCTTTTTTCCCAAGAACGCTGTGTCCATAATATCCATGTCAGTCTGAGTTTCTGACAGGCCCAAGGATTTTCTAAGTAGATTGATAAAGGAATCAATTCGGTCCAAATTAAAGACTCCAGAGTCTTCCACTAGTTCCCCTTCTTCTGATCCCAATTCTGAAGCTTGGTCTTCAAAGGGGGATTCTGGGTCATATTCTTCTCCTGCTAACATGGAGGTTCCTTCCCCCACTTCTTTGCGTTGTCTCTTATGGGCTGGCTCAGGTTGCTGCATGGATTTAAAAGTCTCCTGCATGGAAGACTTCATCCATGTGAGGAATTCCTGGAATTGGCCTGGAATATCAGGACCTGCAGCCTTTTTTAAACACTCTTCACATAATTTTGATTTTGTAGAGGCTGGTAAATTAGATTCACAGCCTGCACATAGTTTGGGTTTTGGAGCCATTTTATCCTCCTTGCTAGGAGTCTCACAGTGCTTCTCTTTAGAGGATGCTTTGGCTGGGGCTGACATTTTGAGAATATCACTGGCAGCAGATAGCAACAGTAAGGCACATACAAGAGAGTATGAAAGAGAAAAAAACCCTTACCTGGTCATCGTTTAAATACCCCGCCAAATGATCCTGTTCTCTTGCTGATGGGGAACCGGTGTGCCGTTCCCTGATGTGGCCTGCGCATGCGCATTAGCTTTCCTCTTGCGTTTCACCTTTGGAACGCAAAGAGGACTTCCCCCGGAAGCGATCACAATGTCGCTTCCTTCCTTCTCAAAGGGGCAGCGTGCACGGTGCTGCCGATGAGACGCCTGGCTATTGGCGTGTGAAGACGCCTGGAACTGCAGCGTCTTGCCTCCGCTTGGATCGAGGTAACCGGGGGGATTTTTGGCGGCACTCATGGCGGCCCGCAGTATAGAGGAGCGTCCATCCAGCTGGTAGGACCAAAAAAACTGAGGGAATACAATCGAGTCTCTCTTTTAAACTTTCCCATTGGTCCTACCAGCTGGAGGGCGGAGGCGTTCCCATGATTCTTAATGCCCTGGTAATACACAGAAGAAAACAAAGGTTCCCATATGAAAGAGGACTAGCGATCACAGTCTAACGCGTTTCGCGCTTACACCAGAGTTTAATCATAGACACAAAACATCCTGAACACCATTGCTTTATAAAAGTTTAAAATCAGCCTAATCACATAAACCTGTTTCTGAAAAAGGTTTGAAAAGCAGCTGCCAATAGAAACAGAGGCATCATTCTCCTTATTAACCCTTTTGGCTATTTTAAAGCATACCCTGTACACAAACCAAACTTTGAACACAACTGTATCCAGAATTTCTTCTATATATCGCACATATAGGTGTGATGTTTACTAGAGGTTTTTACTATATTGCTATGTGTCTACGCTGTACTGACCGGGAGGAAGGAACAAGATGCACGCAAGTCTGTTTGTGCAGGTTACTATGACAACTGATAACTACTTCAGGTTTGAAAGTTTAAAAAGTAACGGTTTTTGAACGACAGATTGATTGCCTTGAGGAAGCCCGAGTGAGAATGGGTGAAACGCGTTGGCCTGTGTCTTTATGAGGTAATTTCATCTGTGGTGTCCATGTTTGTCACCATTGAACAGCTGGAGGATGAATTGAGGTTATGCAATTCGCTATGGATATACATCACAACGGATCTACACAACCTGTGAGTGGCATTAGGAATAGGTGGTTGGAGGCTGTTTGTGGCATTAACCCTGAATAGGATGAAGACAGGTGAGAAGTATATTTATATCCCCTTATGCGTGTGCCTACCACAAGAGTATATCGTGCCAGACTCTGTTGTATTACTGAATGTATATAGATCCATTTCATTTATCATCATTTCATCCTATATATCCATTCAAAAGTTGATCATCAACCTTTTCATTGTGTGCATCAGATGTGTGAAATTGGATGATTATTCACAGTGAACTTGTGATATAGAGAAGAAATTCTGGGTACAGTCGATGATACTGTGTTTTACCGCCATATTTTTGGGTGACACCAGTATTAAGATGATGGAGCCTTTTTTTTAATTTTTTCCTCTTATCTATTGTTTACTGGGGCCAATTTTTGACGTATTACATACTTATTTATAGATATGTATTCTATTTTATGGTTTGCACTACAGATTGCGTAGGGGTTATGTGATTTTGGGGTTGGGGCATGGATTATACCGCTGTATATTTATTGAGATAAGGTCAGAGCCGGATTTACATCTCAAGAGCCTGTAGGCACAGAAATCTGAAGCCCCCCAATGTCAAAGCAGTGGCTTACATCAATCACCAAAGAGGAATAAAGAGCAAAGCTACTTGGATGGAAGTAGAAAAAAATCCTTCCCTGGACAGAGAATCATGTTCCAGCATTCAGCCATATACCTTCCCAGAGTGGAGAATTGGGAGGCAGATTACCTCAGCCGTCAGACCATAGACCCAGGGGAATGGGAACTAAGGGCTCAATCCAAATGTTGGCGTTGGCAGAAAAAACTGGCGACGGTGGTTTTTTAAGTCAAGTACGCGATGCAAATGTTCCCACAAGTAAGAAATAACAGCAGTTTTGAAAACACGACGCTCGTCGCCAAAAGATCAAAATATCACTCATTGAGGACAATGTAAAAGCTAACCCCAGAGCCAGTCAAATGTTGGAGTTAGGGAGAACGTGAGTTAAAATGCAGAAATCTAACACTTTTTTAGGAGAACATCACACAACTCAGAGTAGAAAACCACCGTGGAGGAAAACAAAAGAGAGAGTTAGGGATAACATGAGTTTAATTGCAACATTTACTCAAGGACTCCTACCTGTCTCTCTTTCTCTAGACTCCACTTCTGGGTCCTGTGATCTAGCTCATGGAACACAGACAAAGGTGCATCGGTTATTTTGGGTTTTCTGACTGAACTTGATACTTTGGGGTGCTGTGATTGGCTGTGGTGCTAGGTAACATTTTTATTGTGTGTTTTTAGGTAAGATTTTCTATGCGACGCTGGTTTAAAGGGATAGTAATGTTTCATAATAAAAGCAGCTCTAATTAATCATCATAGTATTTGGACTTTGGAGAGTGTTATTTCAGTTCTGTCAGAGTTGTAGTACAAGAGTAATTCAATGACAAAGTATCCCCCTCCCGCCCCTTTTATTCATGTAACACTGCTCAGCCAGATCAGAAGGGAGGTGCCCAGGTAGATTGCAGAGAGAGACAATCTTCAATTAAGATAAGGGAAAAACCTGAAAAGCTTGTCAAGGGGGACAGGGCTTTCATTGTTCTCATAGGAAGAAGATTGTCCCCTGCTGTTATCTGTCTGGTCTATGGACTGCATTCCACATCTGAGAAGAGATTGTTTACACTAGGTAAAAGGGGCGGGAGGGGAAACTTTGCTTGTGAATATCTCATAAACCATAAAGGTTTGAGAGATAAGACTTATCACTCTTTATTTTATTTTGTAGGCATTAAAAAACATGAAGTTAAAAAGAAGTATTACTATCCCTTTAAGGTGAATGTGTATTTTGTTGGCCGTCACTCGTTAGCCTTTCTGGGTAAGGAAGATTTTAATCTCACTTTACCCGGTGTTGGTTAACTCGCGAAGGCAGTTTTTTTTCTTCACGGTTTTAACGACAACATTTGGATCGAGCCCTAATTCAGGAAATATTCTTTCAGATAACACATCACTGGGGTGTACCAGAAATAGACATGATGTTGTCAAGAAGAAACAGAAAACTAATGCCATTCTGTTCAAGAGCAAGGGATCCACAAGCAATAGCTGTGATTGCCCTAACAATTCCATGGATTTACACAGCAGTATATGTCTTCTCTCCACTAGCAATGGTTCCCAGAATCCTCTGCAAATAAAGGAAGAGAAGGTGCACGCCATTCTCATAGTGTCACGGATCTGAAGAGAAAAGCCCAGGAGTAGGTGGCTAGGGAGTGACACTAGGGTGCAGAGCTTGAGATAGGGGGACAGTAACACTTTCCCCTTGCTGCGGCTGAAGCCAGAGTATAGGTGTTGGTCACGAAGCAAGATGTCCAATCCCGGTCGAGCCGGTACCCTGGCCAGGATGGGTGCAGGTGAAACTGTGCAAAATCCTGGGACTTTTTAAATGACAAATAGGACCCCAGTGCAGAAGTAGACTAGGCAAAATAGCATCCAGGGAACAAGAATCCAAAGCTTGATAGAGGTCCAGGGGGTAGAGATGTTCAGAAGTAAAAGAGACAAGGTGTGCAAGGAAAACAATGGAACCCAGAAAGTCCACCAGTGAACTGACTACTTGCAGGGAGATAAGGACCACCCCCTGGGTGTGAATCTGTGAATGGTGGGCTAAGAACACTAAATTGGATATAACCCTCAGAATTACCTTGTACCCCTACCACAGCAGAGTATGACTGCCAACAATAAGCAGTAGGTAGGGAGAATACAACTGAACCAGGGATGCCTCTTAGCGTAGAACTGCCACCCCTGAAACTCTGTAGTAGATACACAACTAAGAACTCCAACGGGAGTACAGATTCCTGCAACAATTATGGAGCATTCTCCCACCTACCTCGGAATAGCGTGTCCACCTCAGAGACATGTCATTGACAGAGCCATGGCATCTACCTATGATTCCAGACTTCATAACACAAGGACTAATTCTCCACCAGAACTTACTCAATCTTGATTTGACAGTGTGGAATTTGAAACCTAAATATTAAAGAACAAGGGAGTCAGTTCTCCAGTAATTGAAACCATGCTCAGGGCTCGCAAACCTGTCTGTGTCTGCCAAAATAAAATACCAACGCATTTGGAGAATATAGTTTACTTTTTTTTTTCTTTTTTTTCAATAATTTTTATTTTATTGAGAAATCAATGCAATACAGTTGACAATGAGGCAAAGAAAAAAACAAAATCAGTTGTATCACTCAAGCTGAATCATAGCACAGAGGAAATATAAAAGAGAAAGAAAAAAAAAAGTATTATGCAACAATTGCTGTACATATCACACAAATGCCATATTCACAGTGAGTCATACATCAGGGTAGCGCTGTGAAACAGACTCCAGCTTCACCCAGAACCAGTAGCGGTGGAATGAAATACAATATGTAGCCAACATAACGGGCTGTAGGCCTGGGCTCCGATCGTAAGTGCATAACATAGGACAATGAAGAAAGAAAAAAGAAAATTAGAATTACCTCTATCGAGAATGGTAATGTAACCTAGAGCAGAAAAAGATACCAGGATTAAAAAAACAAAAAAAAAAAAAAAAACATACACACCACAAATACACCACCTACAAACTTACATCACACAAGAGTGCACTGAGAAAGAGGAGGGAGAGAGAATCAGATTCTGCTCCATATCCCACTGGGACAGTCCCCAGGAGGGAAGTCCAGACTCCCGGCCCAGACGAACACCCCCGTTCAGTCTCATAGCACAGCACCACCAATCACTCCCTCAAGTAGCATATGTTGATCTCTCCCAGTCAGGGCCGGTGCAAGGATTTTTGTATACACAGGCGAAGGTGCATTTTGATGCCCCCCCCCCCGACCTGGACACAATCCACCTGCGCCCCCCCCCCGACCTGGACACAGTCCCCTGCCCCCGTCCAAAATGCTCCCTTCATCTCAACATTGCCCCTTCGACAATGCTCCCTTCATCTCCACAATGCCCCTTCCATAATGCCCCTTCATCTCCACATTTCCCCTTCCATAATGCCCCTTCATCTCCACATTTCCCTTCCATAATGCCCCTTCATCTCCACATTGCCCCTTCACCTCCACATTTCCCCTTCCATAATGCCCCTTCATCTCCACATTGCCCTTCCATAATGCCCCTTCATCTCCACATTGCCCCTTCATCTCCATAATGCCCCTTCATCTCCACATTGCTCCTTGCTTTATGCCCCTTCATCTCCACATTGCCCCTTCCATAATGCCCCTTCATCTCCACATTTCCCCTTCCATAATGCCCCTTCATCTCCACATTTCCCTTCCATAATGCCCCTTCATCTCCACATTGCCCCTTCACCTCCACATTTCCCCTTCCATAATGCCCCTTCATCTCCACATTGCCCTTCCATAATGCCCCTTCATCTCCACATTGCCCCTTCATCTCCATAATGCCCCTTCATCTCCACATTGCTCCTTGCTTTATGCCCCTTCATCTCCACATTGCCCCTTCCTTTATGCCTCTTCATCTCCACATTGCCCCTTCCATAATGCCCCTTCATCTCCACAATGCCCCCTGATCCCCTACCTTGAGTCCCTGGTGGTCTAGCCATCAGAGAGCTCTGTGCCTCCTTCGGCACAGAGCTGAAGCTCCCAGAGCTGTTCTCAGTAATGCAGAGCGATGGGAGATGATGTCTCTGCATTGTGAGCGTCCCATAGACGCCGCGAAAGAGTGCTTGGTAGTGTAAATGAGCGCTCCCTCGCGGCAGATATATTTTAAAAAAAAAAAGAATTCTCAGCTTCTCCTTTTTCGGCGCCCCTCCGTTGCGGCGCCCTAAGGCAGCTGCCTGTACTGCCTTAATGGTAGCGCCGGGCCTGTTCCCAGTGGCCCCAGATATCTTTAAAACTGCCAATTTTTGACATCTTCAGGGCATGAAGTCGTTCCATGTCTCTATAAGCCGCGATCCTTGCCACCCAGACAGGAACCGGTGGCAGAATGTCTCGAGTCCAGTGTGCAGCTATATTCATTCTGGCTGCAGAAAGCATGAAATGGAGCAGAGGAAATTTGCTATGTTTTCAACAGCTCTTGGTAGGAAAAAAGGCATAACAGGGGATCAACTGGGACCCGGTAACCCAGCACTTGAGTCATTATATCACAGATTTGGGACCAATTCGTTTGAATCAGACCACAATCCCACCATATATGGGTCAAGGACCCTCCAGGACTTCCACACCTCCAGCACGCATCATTTAGATCCGGAAACATATGTGCCAGTCATTTCGCGGATAAATACCACCGCGATAGGAGTTTAAAATGGCTCTCCTGTGTTGGAGTATCTCTGGGGAGGTGAACAGACAAGCGAAAGATGGCGGTCCACACCTGCGGATCTAACAATCTGTCATCTCGGAGTTCTGCGCTCCAGGCCTCCGTATACGTCGGAAGCCGAGAGCTATGCTCCACTCTTAGTAGGCGGTACACTTTCAATAAAGTCTTGACCCTATTCGTGGTGCGAGAAGAAAATATTCGAGAGATGTCAATGGTCTAGTCGGAAGAATATATTTTTCTTTCTATGCTAGGAAAGACATAGAACCTACCTTCCTCTTTTCATTTTCCATCTATTCTGGGCCTAGAAAATAGTCTAAGGGTTAACTCAATGAAATTTCAAGTTTCAGTGCTGTCAGTTCACTTAATTTCTTCAGGTGGTCAACAGAATAGTTCCTCTATACACAGATCCTATTCTACCACGGAACATAAACTTTGTGCTAGAGGCTCATCAGGCCTCTCCATCTGAGCCATTATCATCAGACTATATCAAAGATCTGACCTTCAAAACAGTCTTCCTCATGGCAATTGTATCTGGAAGAAGAGTTTCATTCATCCATCCATTCATTGCCTGCTTACAGCAATGGAGAAAAACTACATTGCTCAGAATACTTTTTTCCACGGTTACTTCTGATTGGCTGGGTGACTTTTCTGGCTGCCATCTTCTCCATTGCTTGTGCTACGCAGAGTCTCTCTCTTTCTCTCTCCAAGGAACATATGGTGAAAACCAAACTGAAGGATTCAGGGGCGTCCCATACACCCCTATTAAGGGACATACTCAGGTTATTGGGGCATCATCTGCGGAGGAAGACATGGACTCTGCCTGTCCTTTGGGGATTCCTATGAGGCTCATCTTGTCCTCTTTCCTGAGGGGCTCATCAGAATAGATGGGGGGGGGGGGGGGTCTGCTTCTCCAGAGACAGTCTTCCCTCCTCCGCCATTGATCAGATTCTCCTAGAAGAGTGGGAAAACTTTTAATTAAGAAGCGTATTGCGAAACTCTATCCTTTTACATCTTAGGCGTTAGGACAGTGGGCAGTTGAGCCTCATATATCACACTTAGCCAAAAACACAGCTCCTCATTTGGCAAACAATGGTCGCCTTAAAAGAGCAGTAAACTTTTTTTTTTTTTTTTTTACCGAAAAAATATATATTGTAGGGCTCTCTCTGCTGCGAGATGCATATTTCCAGAATTATCACGGTTTAACCCCAAGTTGTTTTTTTTTTACATTAGAAATGTCCTCTAGTGATCAAATTACTATTAGTAAGTTACAATCAGTGACATACAGTTCTCCATAGAATGTGATAGAGACGCAGAGCATTGGTTCTAGCACAGACCTAAAGTATTAACCCTTTGAGTGCCATAGGGGTACGCAATGCATTGCATACTGCTCTGGCACTCAATGGGTTAAGAAATACTCAATAATAGCTCCCACATACCTCACTATAGCCAGAAATATCATTATGGGCCCCTGAGAATTTTGCCCTTGTACCTTTATCCATAAGAAAAAGAAATGTAAACATGAAACGTCCCTTAAAGGGATAGTAATACTTCGTTTTAACTTTATTTTATTTTGTAGGCATTAAAAAAACATGAAGAATGATATAAGTCTTATATCTCAAACCTTTATGGTTTGAGAGATATTCACAAGCAAAGTTTCCCCTCCCGCCCCTTTTACCTACTGTAAACCATCTCTTCTCAGATGTGGAATGCAGTCCATAGACCAGACAGATAACAGAAGGGGACAATCTTCTTCTTATGAGAACAATGAAAGCCCTGCCCCCATTCACAGGTTTTTCAGGTTTTTCCCTTATCTTAATTGAAGATTGTCCCTCTCTGCAATCTACCTGGGCACCTCCCTTCTGATCTGGCTGAGGAGTGTTACATCAGTAAAAGTGGCGGGAGGGGGATACTTTGTCATTGAATTACTCTTGTACTACAACTCTGACAGAATTGAAATAACACTCTCCAAAGTCCAAATACTATTATGATTAATTAGAGCTGCTTTTATTATGAAACATTACTATCCCTTTAATGTGGCAGTAATGAGTCAATATAAAAACCTTTTAATCTCAAAAAAGTTCCCATAGCTTAAAAGAGCAGTAAACTTTTTTTTTTTTTAACGAAAAACTAGGTTATAGAACTTTTCCGGCAGAGTAAAACAAGGGCACCCCCACCACTGTCAGTTGTTTAATTCAAACAACAACAGACTGTGAAGAAGTGAATTACAGTGCAATTACTTCCTGAAAGTTCTAACTTACAGGAAGTTACTCCAAATTTTCTATCACATTCTATGGAGAATGGTTTGTCAATCACTCACTTCTCTCACAGAATGCAACAGAATAATTAAGCAGAATCTGACCACTAGAGGGCACTGTTAATATAAAATAATCCGGCATTTAAATTGTAATAACTCTGGAAATATGCATTACAAAAAGTTTACTGCTCCTTTCTGCTATCGTAGGTGATAAATACAAGAGTAACAAATTAAAACCCTTGTGATTTAACAATCAGGTTCACAGGGAAATGAAGAGGAAGAAGGCAGATTTTAAATTGTTTGTTGGAAGAGTTGGAGAATAGAGCAAGAATATGAGTGTCCCTTAAAACGGAGACAGGTGACTTACTCAATGAGGTACGGTGATGGCCGATATTCTTTTCTCCTGAATCTACAAAGGAAGCGGCAATGACAGTCTCTGGGCAAATAGGGTGAATAACAGAATTTGTCCTCAGTAAGCCATTTGCATGTCAGAAGAAAGTCCAAGAGAGACTGGAAAAGGTTATGGTGAATAATGCACCTGATGATATGCATCCAGTGGTTACAGCAGAAAAAGGTGAAGGTTCTGGAGCGGTCATCACAGTCTCCTCACCTTAATATCATCGAGCCGCTCAGGGGAGATCTCAAACGTGCGTTTCATGCAAGGCGACCAAAGACTTTGCAGGACCTGGAGGCATTTTGAAGACGAATGGGCATCTATACCATCTGCAAGAATTTTTGGCCTCATAGACAACTATTACAAAAGACTGCACGCTGTCATTGATGCTAAATGAGGCAATACACAGTATTAAGAACTAAGGGTACGCAGACTTTTGAACAGGGGTCATTTTTTTATTTGTTAGCATGTTTTTTTTTTTTATGATTGTGCCATTCTGTTATAACCTACAGTTGAATATGAATCCCATAAGAAATAAAATAAATTTGTTTTGCCTGCTTACTCATGTTTTCTTTAAAAATGGTACATTTATTACCAATTCTCCAAGGGTATGTAAACTTTTGAGCACAACTGTATGTCTTTGCATGCATAGTGAAATGGGTAAATGATACAATGCAGAGAGTTGCTGTAAATTGATGTTACAGCTTACCTTGACTTCAGCATCATCTGCAGGCTCGAGGCTTCAAGCATGCTGCAGGCCTCTCTTTTATGTGTTTGCTTCCTGTAATCTCCTCCTACCTACTTCCTCCCTCTGAGCTGTTTCTCCTACTTCCTGTAGGAAGTTGCCCTTGTGTTGTTGTTCATAGCAGTTCTGTTACCTTGGGCTCTGTGTATGGCCTGGCTAGTCTTCCATTCATTCTAGTGCTGACTTGTGGCTCTATCTATTCTTTTGCCTAACCCCTAATAGTGGACATCCAATCTGGTGCAAATTTATGGCTCTGGCTGACTACCTGAACTGTGTATGATCCGGCTTGTCTGACTACCCCCTCTGGTGCTGACTTGTGGCTCTGTCTGACTGATCACCAGGGAAAAAGACAAAAGAATAGACACCCAATCTAGTACAGGCCTGGGGCTCCGGTAAACTTGCATAGCTGACTGCAGGCATGAGTCAGTATTCACTCCTACTAACCGAAGTGAGTCAGTATTCACCCTTACTGGCTCCAGGTGTGAATCAGTGATATTTCCATCTGACTGCAGGCTGAGTCAGGCCTCATTCCTCATCAGATCAAGATCCTGGGTTCCTGTTCCTGTTACAGTTCCTGGTTCCAGCAGAGACTTCCAGTGGCTGAGGCCTAGTCTCCAGCACAGTGGTTTAGCATTGCACCCTATTATTTCTGATAGCAGGCTTGCTGGCTATTACCCTGTGCTTATTCCTATTGTTTATACTGTACATATCTTTATGTCATTTGTTAATAAACTGCATTAACTAAACCATACTGACCTCTGAACTTCTCTGGGTAACCGCGACAATTGAACATTATCAAGCTGCTCTAATTCAGCTAGAAAATGTTTTAATGCTTGATAAGGATCTTGAATTAGGTGCAGAACGTAATGTCTCAATCCTTGCTGATGACACTAAGCTATGTAAGGAAATACATCCAGAGCAGGATGTTTTTTCTCTGCAGAAAGATGTAGATAAACAGTGAACTGGCGGAAAAGAGAAATAAGGCTTAATACAGAAATATGTAAGGTTATACATCTGGATTGAGGAAACAATCATGCTACATATATACACTAAATGGGAAACTACCAAAATGCTAGAAATACAGTCATTATCAAAAGTGACGTTATGGGTTCGATTATTCCAAAAAAAATGCAGTTAACACAGACTTTAAATTTAGATCATATTTTGGAAACATCCATTTTTTTTTTAATGGGCCCAAAGTGTCCGTCTACGCCACTAGTGTCCTCTTGGCTAATAACGTCAACTAATGGAGGTAACACATGGTCAGATCAGTAAGGGATGCATTAAGATCCAACTGTCTATATCACAATATTCAAGGAGATGGCCAATGTTAACAATGAGAAAATAGGATTTTAGTCTTACCTGTTAAATCCTTTTCACTTAGTCCATACAGGTCACTGGTACAGTGGGAGGCGATCCGCCCCTTTAAGTAGGCAGGAACATTTCTCCAAATGTATGCAGGGGGTGGAGCCTCCCCTCCCTCTTAAGCTGCCCTCAGCCAGAACAAGCCAGAATGATTTGAGACACTAATACTGACCAGAGATAAGAAGGAAAAGGAAGACTCCTGTGAGCATGCCCCAAAGGTCTCCCACTGAATGCCACAGGAGAGCCAAGCATGGTCCCTTGACAGGGTGGGAGACCAGTAACCTGTATGGACTAAGTGAAAAGGATTTAACAGGTAAGACTAAAATCCTATTTTCACTGTCGTCCAATAAAGGTTACTGGTACACTGGGATGTACAAACATTGAGCTTTCCCAGAGGCGGGAAGAAGGCAAGGACCAAGCGCAAGGCCCCAAAGTCACCAGAACTCCTATGAACCAATTAATCATAGAGCCCAACAACAAAAAAGTGTCAACGGACACCAACCAGGGGTAAAAACGAACCACCTGAACTAGCACAGACACTGAACTAGAGCCAACAGGGCTCAACAGTAAGGAAGCACTGAGAACCACAGAAGAAGAAAGTCCTAAACAGGCAAGACTGCCTCCAGGACCTTTCTCCCAAAACTGGCATCAGCTGAGGCCAGTACATCCACACGATAGTGCTTCGAGAATGTGTGCACAGAAGACCAAGTGGCCGCCCGGCACAATTGATTAGCAGGTGCCTGATTTTTATAGGCCCAAGAGGCCCCAATTGATCTGGTGGAATGAGCAGTAACCCTAAAGGGAACATGCTTATTCCACAACTTGTAGGCTTCACGAATGGTAGATTTTATCCAGGATGCAATAGTCACCTTGGATGCCGGTCTCCCTGCCCTAGGCCCCTCAGGAATGACACACAGAGCGTCAGACTTCCTGATAGACTCAGTGCGATGAACATAAAACTTGAGGCAACGCACTACATCCAACAAATGAAGATCCCTCTCCTTGTCAGAGGAAGGGTTAGGGCAGAAAGAGGGTACCACAATCTCCTGATTTATGTGAAACTCGGAGACAACCTTAGGTAAGAACTCCTTGGAAGTGCGGAGTACAGCCTTATCCTTGTGAAATACCAGGTAAGGAGGTTTACAAGACAGAGCTTGTAACTCCGCTACCCGGCAAACTGATACAATAGCCAAGAGAAAGGCCATTTTCCAGGTCAAAAGACGTAAAGGAATAGAAGCCAAGGATTCAAACGGGGGTCTCTGAAGAACCCCCAGCACCAAATTGAGGTCCCATTGGGGAGCTGGACTCCTGAAGGCAGGCTGAACATGAGCCACACCTTGAAAGAAAACTTTAACATCAGGAAGAACAGCAATGCGTTCCTGGAAAAATACAGACAGAGCAGAAGTCTGAACCTTGAGAGAACGCAAGCCGAGTCCCTTTTCAACCCCATCCTGCAAAAAGGCCAGGACCGTAGGAAGATGAAAATCAAGTGATAAATCCTTATCAGTACACCATGCAACAAAAGTTGACCATATGATAGATCTTGGAGGACACAGGCTTGCAAGCCCTAACCATCGTAGACACCACAAAAGATGAAAACCCTTTCTTCCTCAAAATTGAGAATTCAACCTCCAAGCCATCAAATGGAGATGCTGAACATCCTCCTTCCACAGATAGCCTTGAAGAAGCAGATCTGGACGGGCAGGAAGCGGGAAGGGATCCGCCACGGACATGGCCAGCAGGTCCGGATACCAGGACTGACGAGGCCAATTCGGGGTGATTAGGATGACAGGACAACGCTCCATCTGCAGCTTCTGGATGACTCTGATCAACAGAGGGAGAGGAGGGAAGATGTATGCTAGGGAGAACTCCCAAGGTATTGACAAAGCGTCCACTGCTAGAGCAAGAGGGTCCCTCCACCGAGAGCAAAACACTGGCACCTTCCTGTTGTGTCTGGTAGCCATCAGATCCACTACAGGTACCCCCCACATCTGGGTTAGAAGGTGAAACACCTCTGGATGAAGTGCCCACTCTCCGCTGTCGACTGTGTGATGACTGAGAAAGTCTGCCGTGACGTTGTCTACACATGGAATGTGTACCGCTGAAATGACGGGAACATGAGCTTCCACCCAAGATAAGATGGCCTTTACTTCTAACCAAGCGGTGAGACTTCCTGCGCCGCCTTGTCTATTGATGTAGGCCACTGCAGTGGCGTTGTCGGACTCCACTCTGACTGGACAACCCTCCAGCTGAGATTCCCAGTGTCTCAGGGCAAGAAAGATGGCACGAAGTTCCAGAACATTGATGGAGAGGAGAGATTTTTCCAGTCCCCATTTCCCCTGAGCACTGAAACGACCCAACACTGCCCCCCAACCCCGGAGGCTGGCATTCGTCGTGACTGTGGTCCAATAGGGAACCTGAAATGACCTCCCTTTCAGGAGATGAGACAGGTCCAACCACCATTCCAAGGTCAGCTCGACATGAGGAGGAAGAGAGACTGACAGATGCAGATGATCTGGATGATTCTTGCACGTCTGGATCACAAATCTCTGAAGTTCCCTGGTGTGTGCCATGGCAAATGGTACGGCCTCTATTGTGGAAATGAATTTCCCCACCAGAGAAGTCAACTTCGGCACTGGAACCCTCTCGAGCTCCAGGATCTTGGATACACGGAGAGCGATCTGATGAGCCACTTCTTCCGGTAAAAACACCATGCACTGCTGAGTGTCGAACAGGAGACCCAAGAAAAGGATCTGTTGAGATGGGATCAAGTCTGACTTGTCCAGATTCACGATCCACCCGTGGCGATTGAGAGTCTGGATGCACGTCTGAACCTGCTGGTGAAGGATCTCCGCAGATGAAGCTTTCAGGAGCAGATCGTCCATGTAGGGACTCACTCTGACACCATCTTGATGAAGCACAGCTATCAAAGCTCCCAAGACTCTCTGAAAAACCTGAGGAGCTGAAGTCAGTCCAAAGGGAAGAGCCGAAAACTGAAAGTGGCCTCTGTGACAGGCAAACCTGAGATACCGCCTGCTCTCTGGATGAATAGGGATGTGAAGATATGCATCCTGAAGGTCCAGGGAGGCAAGGAACTCCCCTGGGGACATTGCAGCTATCACAGCACGCAGTGATTCTTGACGATAGTGGGAACTCACAACAAAGGAACTGAGATCCTTGAGGTCCAAAATAGGACGGGCGCCCCTGTCCTTTTTGGCCACAACGAACAGGTTGGAATAAAATCCTGAACCTGTGTCCTCTGAAGGAACCAATTCCAGGACTTCTTTGTCCAAAAGATCCTGAATAGCGTCGAACAGACGTCTTTTTGTAGGCTCCTGAGAAGGACGAGTAAAATGGAACCGAAAGGGAGGAAGGGAAGAGAAAGGGATCCTGTATCCCTCTGATACCACCTGAATAACCCAAGGGTCCGCCACTGATTCCTCCCAAATCCGGCGAAAGATGTGGAGATGTCCACCTACAGCCGGATGCAGACCCGGGTTCGGTGAGTCTTGGACGTCTTGGCCTTGGGGGCAACTTTGGGCTTCCAGGACTGTTTGGGCTTGGAGGAGGAGCGCGCAGAGGATGGACCCGCCTGGGACGTAGAGCGTGTCTCAGTTTGGAAGGAACGAAAGGACAGATTGCGTTTGCAGGAAACTTCTTTTTGAAGACTGACGGTAGAAGAGTACTTTTACCACCAGTAGCGTCACTAATCATCTCCTTAAGTTCAGATGCAAACAGTGAGGTCCCTTGGAAGGGTAAAGAAAGCAAGGCTTTCTTAGAAGCAGTGTCAGCAGACCAAATTTTTAGCCAAAGAGCACGTGTAGCCACCACAGAGGAAGTGGAGGCCCTCGCCATCATGCGCACAGCATCAAAAGCAGCGTCAGAAACATAATTTTGAGCTTCGGATATATTAGCAAGAAGCTGTAACTGCTCAGACACTGGCGCATTCTGGCGAACTGCCTCAGTAAGCTGTTCAGTCCAGACCGCAATGGCCCGGTTAACCCACGCCACTGCAAAGGTCGGACGCATGGCAGTGCCAAAAGAGGCAAAAATAGACTTAAGACAAGTTTCTAAACTTTTTATCCGTCCAATCTTGCAGGACAGAAGCATCAGAAACAGCCAAGGCAGTAGATTTAGACAACCTAGAAACTGGAGCATCCACTTTAGGAGGATGAACCCATTTAGCCAGTTCAGTCTCAGGAAAAGGGTAAAGTTTAGCAAACTTTTTGGATACAGAAGAGGATTTATCAGGATTTCTCCACGCATCAGAGACTAAACGTGCAAGAGTAGGATTAGTAGGAAAACATATAACAGCCTTAGAAGGTTTCTGAAAAACATCAGTTGGATCATGAGAAGCTTCCTGACTCAAAGGAAGGTTGAGTGTGGTTAGCACAGCTCTGATCAAACCCTCAGCAGAGAGTTCAGGGTCACATTCAAAAGGGTCACCAATAGACCTGGTAGACTCAATAACAGTGCCTTCCTCAACATCAGAATCCTGTAATAGTTCTTCCTCAGAAGAATCAGACATATCAGGAGCACCCTATGGCTTGGGCAGGGAGGTCCTGACTGTGGAGGGGGTCTGCCAAACCTGAAGAGCCCCCTGAACCTGAGAGGGAAAGAGCTGAAGAGTGGATCTGAGATCCCTAGTGGCAGCCTTGAACTCTTTCACCCATGTTGGCTCAATGGCGTGACTGGAAAGCCCTGGGTTGCGGTCATGGCCTTCCGCACATTTTGGGCATAAATGACCAGAAAATTCTCTAGGCAGCCCAGAGTGACAAGAGGAGCAAAACGCAATGGGGGGAAACTGACACCCCAGCCTCCTTAGTCTTGGGTCTAGCCCCTGACTCCAGTGGAGTAGACATGCTCACAGTGTCAGATATACTCCACTGACAAGAATCACCCAATTGAAGTGTGAAAGATTAAATATTCACCCCAGAAATGCTTAAAATTAAACTTATCTGGCAAGCGAAGGGTTAATCTGCGGAGGAGAGAGAGAAGGCTCGGTCCCTGCGTAGTATACTCGCTGAGAAAACTCACAAAATGGCTGCCGCGACGGGAACAAGCGTTCATGGGAAACGTAGTTTTTCTCAGAAGTACCTCAAAACAGTGCCCGAAGCCCCCCAAAACCTCTAACACACCGAATCATACAACCGGATGATAGAGCAAGGGAAGACCAACAAAATGAGCCCACTCTGAAGTCGCTGTGACAAGCAGTTCCAGAGATACGTCCCACACTGTGTAAACCCATAGAGAGTAAAGGAGCAATGGCGTCTATGCGGGAAAAGCGCGCTTAAAGGCGCGGAACATTAACTTTTAATAAATTTACCCTGACAGAAAAGTGTTTCCACACACATATAAAACATGAGAAAACCATACCCCAATGAAGAAAACAGCAGGGAAAAAGGTTAAAACCCCCATAAACTGCTCCAAAACCCAGAGAATACACACATGCATTGTATAACAGTGCAAATAAAGAAAAACACCCAATGAGTGCTGGAGTGCATAATGAGAACTCCCAAATACAAGCCCAATAAAGGGACACTGTGGGACAAGTGGACCTTCAGCACTCAAAGGGTGGCTCACCTTTCTGCAGGACTTCTGTCTTCAGGTAACCATGTGAAAAGGGAATTAACCAAAGGAAAATCCCCACCAGGGAAGCTGCTTAACTCAAGCTGTTCCCTCTTCAGGGCATAAGGTCCACCAGAAAATCCCTGGAAGCTGCACTAGCCACTTTGGAGAGGGCAATTGTCAGCCATGGTCACCCTCCTAATGGTGGTATTCCATATTTGAAGAAAACAATAAAAAAACTAAAGTTGATTGAGAGATGTTCTCCACCTGGTGTGCACAGCACGCAGGAACAAATCATTCTGACTTGTTCTGGCTGAGGCCAGCTTAAGAGGGAGGGGAGGCTCCACCCCCTGCATACATTTGGAGAAATGTTCCTGCCTACTTAAAGGGGCAGATCGCCTCCCACTGTACCAGTAACCTGTATTGGACGACAGTGGAAAACGTCCTATCCATGATCTTATAACTAAATGCAAAATGGTGGGGTAATCAGTGTTCTGGGATGTAGCTGTCCATTGATCTATGTGGGGGGAGAAAAAAAACCAAAAACGGATTTCTCTAAAGAGTATCTGAGCATAAAAGTTAATTTTGGGCCCTTTCCTTGTGCAAATTAACCCATATTGTTACACTTCCTCCTCCAAATAAAAGGGAGTCCAAGACACCTTCCTTGGGAAATAAATTAACATGGTGTCGCCAGACCCCCTGTTCATTATTATTTGAATTCCCTCTATCCCTAAAAGCTTAGGCATCCAAAAGATGCAACTCATCCAAATCCAAGGAGCAGCAAGATTGAGACTTTTAACCAAAATGTTTTGTACCGAAAAAGCTAGCATACATGAACAAAAAGGCCTGTAGACTCCAACCTCCTGCTCGATGCGGCTATTGTGTAACTGACACCCCATAGTTGTTGAATATAAATTTGGCCTGTTAATTATCAGTATTTTCATTAATCTGATGAAGGATTATAACAGACTGTAACTGTGCACTTCTTTGAAAATATAAAGTTGATTAGACCGTTTTGAAACTGCTTTATCATTTCTAAGAAAATCCACATTTTTGAAGAGCTAACAGACTATAATTCACCTTTATTATTATTATCTGTAAAATAACCAGCGTAACCAACTGCTGAACCTCCACCATCCCCAACTAGACGACGGACAGAAATGACAGGACAAACAAACAGAATCAAAGGGAGGATTTATTACATTTCAACATTAAAAACTAAAAATCACATAAAAAGCTTGTATTGCTTCTCATAGTAAGTAAAAATAATTCATATCTTCTCCCCTTTGCAACAGCTGTAATACGAACCTATTCTGTAGGGCGATCAATACTAGGATTGTGTGTGAAATGCACTCTCTGGTGATTAAAGGAACACTAATCTCTCAATATAACCTCCAACCCCCTTCACACTTTACCGTAACCCTTTAAGTGCAAGAGATAGCCAACGCATTGGATATCTCTCTTGCAGTCCAAGGGTTAAGGAACCAGGGGGCGCACCTCCATCTGGTCTTCAAGGGTTAATCTGGGCAAGAAACCTTAACAGCCACAGTAAATCGATTTGAACATTGATTCATTCTCCAAAACACATTTTAATTTATACTGGATTTCCACTCTGAACTCTGCCCAATGAAGTCGTCTTAAGAACAAAGATGTTAGTGGGAAGGTTTTGGGTTCTATAATCCTGCACAAAAAAATGAATCATGTTTGCTTCAATAATCATGATATCCAGCAATAATGAAACATCAATTTTGGAGAATCAATCCACATAGTATCGATTCATAGTGACCATTAGGATTTCATGCCCTGATTGAGGAAAGTGTGTGTTATAAGGAGGTGTTAAAGTGTTCCTTTAAGTCTTACAACCTGTGCAGCTCTCTCTCATGGAGAATAGGTCAGCGGCTACTTCAGTGTGTACCGTGCTACCCCAGAATAACGGTCCTTGATCCAACTCCCCCAATCCTCACCTTACCAAGGGCTGGCTGTGAGGATGATGGGAATTTTTGTCCAAAGACGGCCGAGAGCTCCAACAGTTTAAACCAACTGCAATATCTATACTCTATAAACTAGTGGGAACTAGGGGGCGCTCTCTTCACACACTATATGGGCCATATGAACAGATTCAAAAGTGGATCAATTCTGGGGTAAACTAACTGCACCATAGGGGTCAAATAAAAACAGTTTAAAATAAATGGGAATTTTTAACCCCTTGAATGTTAGAGAGGTCTCCAACACAACCTCTCTACCATTCAAGGGGTTAAAGGCCCTATTTAAATCTAAGGGAAATAGGAGACATCACATTTGCTCTACTTTTCATTGTTCATACGGCCCCTGTATGTTCTTGTCTCACTCTTGCTTGACGGCCTCCTCTTTCAGCGCTTCGTCCTTCAGTCGTGCCTTCCTTTCCAGGTTCCTAACGGCCAGAGAATCGTGTCTAGCGGCCGCCTGAAAACAAAACAGACCGTGTAATTAGCTCCACTGAACAGTGTAAGATATACATACAACTGTCCACACAGGTCTTGAAAGGGATATTAAGGTTTTACAATAAAAGCAGCTCCAATTAATCTTCATAGTATTTGGGCCATGGAGAGTGTTATTTCACTACTGTCAGAGTTGTAATACAAGAGTAATTGAATGATAAAGTATCCCCCTCCCACCCCTTTTACTTATGTAACACTGCTCATCTCAGAGAGCAACACTGTCTGGATGGATTGCAGAGAGGGACAATCTTCAGTGATCATAAGGAAAATCCTAAAAAAACTGTCAAGGAGGGCAGGGTTTCCTTATGATCACAGTAAGAAGATTGTCGCTTGCTACGACCTGTCTGGTCAAGAGACCAGATTCCACATCTGAGGGGAACAGTGTTACCTGAGAGGAGCAGCGTTACACTAGGTAAAAGGGGTGGGAGGGGGACACTTTATCATTCAATTACTTTTGAACTACAATCACAGTATTGAAATAACACTCTCCAGAGCGAGTATACTAATTCTATGATTAACTGGAGCTTCTGTTTTAATGAAAAATTAATTTTTCCCTTGGAAAAAAGTAAATTCATATTAAATTGAATTAGGTAGGTGTGCTTCATAAAAGTCTTCAAGTACATCTATTAACCCCTAGAGTGCCAGCTACTTACGTCGTACGAGTGGACACAGCTGTACCTGCTGTGCCACGCTCGTACGGCGTAAGAGTGAAATGCGGTCACTGCATGAGCCGGTATAACCGGCATGCAGTGGCCGCATTAAAAAAAAAAAAAACCCTGGCACTCATGGGGAGGCATGAGGATCACTCCTCATGCCTCCCCAGTTATTGATCTCCCAGCCGATCGGGCTGGGAGATCAATAAACACTAAGGAGAAACAGAGTTTCTCCTTCCCCCTCTCTCCTACCCGAACTTCCGGGTAGGAGTGGGCGGGACCGGTGACATGGTCACCGATGACGTTAGGGAAGTTTCCCCGATCCTGTTCACTCCTACCGGTGGTAGGAGAGAAGGGCAGGAGAGCTCTTGCTCTCCTGCGGTCGCATCATTGATCTCCCAGCCTATCGGCTGAGAGATCAATGACTGGGGCGACACCAGGAGGGGTCCTGATGTCCCCCACGAGGTCTGAAAAGTATATAAAAAAAATAATAATAAAAAAAAAAATAAAATTAAAGTAACCCTGTGAGTGCCACAGGGTCCCAGCACATTGCTTTGCAATGTGCTGGAGACCCCTGTTGCACTCACAGGGTCAATTCTTTGGGGGGGATTTTTTTTTTTTTTTTAAAGACCTCATTGGGGGGATCAGGGGGGATCCTGATGCCCCTCAATGAGGTCTATAATTGGGAAAAAAAAAAAAAAAAAAAAAAAAAAAAATTAACCCTGTGTGTGCCACAGGTGGGGGTCCAATGCACCCCCCCCTCCTGTGGCACACACAGGGCTTTTATCATTATTTTGTTACCAGAGATTGTTGGGGGGCCATCAGGATTGCTCCTGATGGCCCCCCAACAAGCTCTGATTACAAAGTAATGATAAAAAAAAAATTAACCCTCTGAGTGCCACAAGGGTCCAATGCATTGCTTTGCAATGCGCTGGAGACCCCGGTGGCACTCACAGGGACACTTTTTTGGATAACTTTTTTTTTTTTTTTTTTTGGTAAGACCTCATTGGGGGGGGGATCAGGGGGGTTTGTATACCCCTCAATGAGGTCTATAATAAAAAAAAGTAAATAAAAAAAAAATGAACCCTGTGTGTGCCACGGGGGGGGGGGGGGGGGGCAATGCAGCCCCCCTTCTGCGGCACACACAGGGCTTTTATCATTACTTTGTTATCAGATTGTTGGGGGGGTCATGAGGATTGGTCCTGATGGCCGCCAACAAGCTCTGATTACCAAGTAATGATAGAAAAAAAATTAACCCTCTGAGTGCCACAAGGATCCAATGCATTGCTTTGCAATGCGCTGGAGACCCTTGTGGCACTCACAGGGTCACTCCGTTTGTGGACATATATATTTTTTTTTACTAAGACCTCATTGGGGAGGGATCAGGGGGTCCTGATGCCCCTCAATGAGGTATATAATAAAAAAATAGGGGATGGGGGGGGATAGGGGTTCAATGCAGACCCCCTTCCTGTGGCACACACAGGACTTTTTATCATTACTTTGTGATCAGAGCTTGTTTGGTGGCCATCTGAATACAAAGTATCGATAAAAAAATTAACCCTTTGTGTGCTACAGGGGCCCAATGCATTGCTTTGCAATCCATTGGACACCCCTGTGGCACCCAAAGGATTATTTTTTTTTCTCCTTTTATTTTTTATTTAGACCTCATTGTATGGGTTCTGATGCCCCCAACGTGGTCTACACAAAAATATTGGGGGAAAAGCCCCAAAAAATGCACGTGCCACAGGGGGGGGGTCCAACGCAGTGCTTTGCAATACGTTGGACCCCCTGTAACACACACTTTTTTTTTTTTATTATTCTGTTTTTAGACCTGGATGGGGGACACCAGGAATGTTCCTGATACCGCCTCCCCAACGAGGTATGAATACAAAATAATAATAAAAAAAAAAAAACTCTTTGTGTGCAACAGAGGGTCCAACGCATTGCTTTGCAGTGCATTGGGCACCCTTGTGGCATGCACAAAAAATGCCTCCGATTCCCCCCCACACACACACACGTACCGTATTCCCCTGCCTGGTTCCACAGCCAACTGGCAGTCCCATTCCCCAGCCTGACCCCCAGCCTGTTTCCACTGCCTATTGGTAGACTCAAAGTACCAGTATGCACTAGATTCAGGCTGGGAATCAAACTTTGTATGAGGGGGACATACAGTGCACACTGGTAGTCACAGATCTCCCATACACACACTCAGACACTGCCCCACCATCTCCACCATCCTTGCTCCTCTGCTCATACCCACACACACTGCCTAATCCCTCACCCTCCCACACTGTTACACTGGTAGTCACAGGTCCGCGCGTACACTGGCTGACGCCCTAGCTTCTTTCATCTGTTAGCCATAAAATCACACATACACTGTTTGCTTTCCCATTCCTGTTTCACTGGTAGCTACGCTCCTGTAGTGTAAATTGGTATGTCAACCCACAGCAGTGGGGTACCATTTTTCTTAGGCTGGCAAGAAGTCCTCCTAGGAAATCCCACGCCATTGAACCATTTTAGTATCTTTGAAGTGACTGATGTGTAAAACAAATGTTTGGTTTTTTTCCTGTAGCACCACATTCTGGAAATAGTTGTGCCAACTAACTTAGGGGTAAAAAGGCAAGTGACCCCTCATTAGATGCGGCAGGTTGTCTTCTTTCCAAAATGGTATAGTTTATCTACCGTTTCTTCACTTCTGAAGGTGTTATAGCCATTTTCATAGAGGCAAGTCAGGTTTGAGAAAATGTTAGAAACATCAGTTCGTAGTAGGTGTAGTTTTCTACTTCTAGCACTCCCTAAGATAGTTCAGCTCATACCAATGGGGTGTCGTTTGACTCCTAAGAGCTTCAGCTAACGAATGCAGTTGAAAATTCCATGGTTTTCACAGAGCTCCATACATTTGAAGGGGCAGAAATGTAAGAAAATGCCTTTTTTTTCATTAGCGCCACCTCCTGGAAGCATTTGTGCATGCCAGCCTTTGGGTATGAAGGCAAGTGACCCCTCATTAGATGCGTCAGGTTGTTTTCTTTCCAAAATGGCATTGTTTTCTACCTTTCCTGCATATCTATTATGGTTATAACCATTTTAGTGCAAGCAGATAATTTAAGAAACAAAAGTGTCAGGTTTACGTACGTGTTCCTAGCACCCACATATTGTATGTTAAGCCACACAAATGGGCTACCATTTTTCTCATGTTGGTAGCAGGTACTGAATACAGCAGGAAATGTTATGGTTTTCAAAGATTTTAGTATCTTTGAAGTGGTGGAAATGTAAAAAAAACATGTATTTATTCCCATAGCGCCACCTTTTGGAAATATTTGTGCCCTTCAGCCCAGGGGTAGAAAGGCAAGTGACCCCTCATTTGATGCGGGAGAATGTCTACTTTCCAAAATGGTATACCTTTTAAACCTTTCCGTCATGTCTCTAACAGTTATGAACATTTTAGTACAAGCAGCCATTTTCGAAGAAGCAAACAGGTAGGTGTAGTTATGTGCTTCTGGCACCCCTAAGGGATGTCTATTCATTCCAATGGGGTGTCATTTTTCTCGTAAGAGCACTAGCTAATGAATACAGTTGGAAATTCCATGGTTTTCACAGATTTCCATACAGATGAAGGGGCAGAAATGTAAGAAAATGCCATTTTTTTCCTATAGTGCCACCTTCTGGAAGCATTTGGGCACAACAAGCTTGGGGTAAGAAGGCAATTCACCCCTCATTAGATGCAGCAGGTTGTCTTCTTTCCAAAATGGTATGGTTTGTGTAGCCTTTCTTTACTTCTCTAGTTGTTATAACCAGTTTTGTATAGACAAGTAATGTTTGAAAAAATGTTAGAAAATTTAGAGGTTGTAGTAGGTGTCTTTTTGCACTTCTAGCATCCCCTGTGGTAGGTGAACCCATACCAATGGGGTGTCATTTTTCTCCCAAGAGCACTAGCTAATCAATATAGTTGTAAATTCCATGGTTTTCCCAGATTTCAGTACTGTTGAAGTGGCAGAAATGTAAGAAAATGCCATTTTTTTTCTATAGTGCCACATTCTGGAAGCATTTGGGCACAACAGGCTTGGGGTAAGAAGGCAATTTACCCCTCATTAGATGCGGCAGGTTGTCTTCTTTCCAAAATGGTATGGTTTGTGTAGCCTCTCTTTAATTCTCTAGTTGTTATAACCATTTTTGTATAGACAAGTAATGTTTGAGAAAATGTTAGAAAATTTAGAGGTTGTAGTAGGTGTCTTTTTGCACTTCTAGCATCCCCTGTGGTAGGTGAACCCAAACCAATGGGGTGTAATTTTTCTCCCAAGAGCACTAGCTAATGAATACAGTTGTAAATTCCATGGGTTTCACAGATTTCAGTACAGTTGAAGGGGCAGAAATGTAAGAAAATGCCATTTTTTTCCTATAGTGCCACCTTCTGGAAGCATTTGGGTACCACAGGCTTGGGGCAAGAAGGCAAGTTACCCCTCATTAGATGCGGCAGGTTGTCTACTTTTCAGAAATATATAGTTTTATATAGTTATTCCACTGTTTTAGGGTAGTTTTACCACAAAAACCCTAGAATGTGCATTTTAGTTTATAAAGTTGAAAATGTCATTTTGCGCTGCTGGTGATTAGGGCTCTACGCTAGCCTTGGACTTAGGTAAAACTATACAAATTTGGTATTTTTTTACTCGGGGGACTCTGGGCTTTTTCAAATAATTGAAACTTTTTCAATCAAGGTAAATGTTTTTGATACATAGTATGTGATTTTAGCAAAATGAGTAAATTTTCACTTTTTTTTCGTCATTATGACATCATAGCTTTTTGCACGATGTAAAATTCTCTTCATGTAAGGTATCACAAGAAAGCTCAATTCGTTCTGAAAAAAACAATATATAGTTTTCCATATTTAACTAAAAATCCCCAGAGGAAATCAAGCCTAAACGGAAGGATAGCAAAAATGTTGAAAAAGTGTCTGGCCTGCAGGGTTCAGAAAATGGCCCAAGCCTCTGGCACTGAAGGGGTTAATGTATTAGATCTGCAGTTTCCTGCCTCTAGGACAGACCTAGATTTCCATTTGCATAACCCAAACACACACAGACATAATACTGCTATTCTGGCCCAGAGTAAAGGAGAAATAAAATACAGCACTGCATACCTCCCAAGTCTCCCTCTTTACGATATATTAGTGTTTCATACCTCCCAAGTGTCTCTCTCTTTAGTTTATACTAGCAATGAGGGACGGCGTTGTCCGTCATATTATTTACACAGAGAGACATTGTGTGAAACAGAAATATGCAGTGTTACAGACACGCACTTAAAGAGACAGAGTGTACGGAGACAAACACACATAGGCATATGATGTCACATGTGTAGACAGTGTGTGACAGACGCAGTGGGGATGTAGATATTCTGATAAGATTTGTAAAAAATGTTTTAATTGCAGCTCTTCAGCTTGATGAATAAGACCCTGTATCCTTACAGTTGAAGTGAGTGTACTGTGTTACTTGATGAATAAGGCCCTGTATCCTTACAGTTGTAGTGAGTGTGCTGTGTTACATGATGAATAAGGCCCTGTATCCTTACAGTTGAAGTGAATGTGCTGTGTTACTTGATGAATAAGGCCCTGTATCCTTACTGTTGAAGTGAGTGTGCTGTGTTACTTGATGAATAAGGCCCTGCATCCTTACAGTTGAAGTGAGTGTGCTGTGTTACTTGATGAATAAGACCCTGTATCCTTACAGTTGAAGTCAGTGTGCTGTGTTACTTGTAGAAGGTCACAGTGAGAAGATGTTTGTGAGTAAAGGAATAATTTAGATTACAGCAGTGGATACTGCAGTACATTTGAAGAAATAGGTTGGCAGACAGAGGGTTAAGTGACAGATGCAGTGATAATGTAATAGCGATGTGGGAGTAAAGTGGCGAGATTGGGACTATGGATGAATGGCAAGGGGATAGATGAGTGGGGGTGACAAGGGAGGAGGAGATGAGAGATTGAGGAGAGGAGGGACAGTGAAGTGTTACAGTAAAGTAATGGGTGAGGGGGAGAAATGACTATACATAGACAGTGAAGTAGACATGAAATACAGGGCTGTAGGGTTACTGCATTATACAGACCTAGTGTAGCAGTTGGTTGGAGTGAAGCACTTTAACTGTGAGTGTGAGAGAGGTACACAACACATTGCTGTGTAATGAGTCGTATAGTCCTCTGGCAGTGAAAGGAATATGTGACACATGTTGGGCACTCCTTGCATTAGTGGGCCGTGGTGGTCGGCTGGGACAGAACCGGATTATTTGTCCATGGGCCGTAGGCAAGGGATCAATAGAGGGACCCCTAACAGCTAATAGGCTTCAAAACAGGAAGGCTCATATACTAAGGAAAGTGGTGAAATTTTGTGGAAAAGTAACAGCAGCACAGGGAACAATGCCCATTTATTTAAATGGGCGTTTTAACGTCTTCAACGCTAGAGAGGTCAGCAAAGCATTGTATTTGTTCTGTATGGTACAGATGAATTGTTCCTCTTTGTGTTAGTACATCAGCCTCACAGATCACAGTGCGCAGTCAGCTGCTGCAAGAGCCAAAAGTATAAATGGGTTTAGATTAGATTATGTATCAAGATAAAGGGTGCAAGTAAAAAAAAAAAACTGACACCATAGGGTTGAATTGAAAATTCAGGAAAATCATGTTGACATAAATGGGGCTTTAACCCCTTGAATGCTACAATGCTCCCAACGCGTTGCTTTGGCAATGTGTTTGCATTGTCTGTAGCGGTCATGGAATTAATAGTCTCATTGAAATCAATGGACATTTTCAAAGAAATCAGTTTAACCCTGTGGGCCACTTGTGAGGAAAGAGTGGGCTGCACAATACCCAAATGTGGAAGCTTTCCAAACAGATATTAACCCTTTGAGTGACAGAGGTACGCAGAGCAATGTGCTGCATATCATCTCTGGTATTCCAAGGGTTAATGGGTGCCAGAGAGGTATCCAAGGCATTGCAACAGCACTCAAAGGGTTAAATTGAAACAAAGTGAGTCCATCAGCCCCAGTTCTTAGCATGGAAACTGAAGATCTGTGTGTTCTAACCTATTCCCCAGCTGACTCTGAGTGTCCCAGTGTGTCTTTGAAAGAAGTGATCAATGTGTGGCTCCCCAGCAAAATGGGAGCTGCTGGTTGGTGGGTTATAGTATTGTGCCATGAGTTGTTTACTGTAGGAGTTGTAAGTCGAGAGAAGTGATGTAGCAGTAGGTGAGTTGTGGAGGAGAGGGCTAACCCTCTGACTGCCAGAGAGGTACGCAAAGCATTGCAATGTATGCGTACCCCTCTGACACTCAAAGGGTAAAGGTAGGCTGACCAGATCTCACCTTTAACCGGGGACACATAGGAAATAGCCATTTTGCAGTACTTCACTGAAATGAAAGCAGTCCTGCAGTATGCATTTTTCCTATGCGTCCCCAGTTAAAGGTGAGGTCTGGTCAGCCTAGGTTAAGTCTGATGTTGGGGGGCAGGCTAACTGTTCCTTACAGCCGCCCCTGGGTGTGTGTGGCAGGGGACGCAGGTTTTCTCTCTTATATATATATATATATATATATATATATATATATACACACACTACCAATGTGGGACGGTGTTGGGCGAGCGTGTGTGAAATGTAGACACACTGATAAACACAGACATATGCAACACACAGGCAGACACATACACACAGTGAGCGGCAGAGACATGCAAAAGACATGCACACACACACACCGGAGATGCACACAAATATGTAACAGAGATGTACACACACACACGCAACATATAGGCGCAGAAACACATCAGTGCATGAGTTGTGCACCCCTCTGGCACTCAAATGGTTAATGTATAGAGAGGCATGTCAGAGTTAAATAGCAGTGGGAAGTGTATTCATACCTGGGAACTTTGACTTGTGTAGTCCCTGGAAGGGAGTCATGTGGTGCTGATGTGGAAATACAAATGGGGCAATCTGGGTTAAAAGTGGGCAAGGCTTAATCGTGAGTGGGGGTGGGGCTTAACATAAATGTGGAAATGTGTTAGTAATAGGCTGGGGAAGGAGGAGAAGTGGGAGGGAAATGCAAGTTTACAGTGTGAGGGGGCTGAACACACTCCCTGAGGGGTAAAACTTGATACACAACCCTGTGGCAGTCAGTGGGTTAAGTGTGTACCTGATGGCTGTCTGTCCTGTGTTTTGCATGGCAAATGATGACAGTGAAGAAATAATTGAGCAATGAGGACCTACCTTAACCCTTTGAGTGCCATTTTGTTCCTCAGTGGCTGTAGTACAGGTCCTGCTGAGGCCACTGGGAGTCAGGGTGAGTGACTGTGTGTCAGCCATATTTCTTTCTGGCTTTTGTGTGTGTGAGTGGGGCATTTGTGTGTGTGAGTGGGGCATGTGTGTGAGTTTGGTGCTGTGTGAGTGGGGCATGTGTGTGAGTTTGGTGCTGTGTGAGTGGGGCATGTGTGTGAGTTTGGTGCTGTGTGAGTGGGGCATGTGTGTGTTTGTCTGTGGTGTAGGAGCAAGTGGCGGCCATATTGTTTTTTTCTGACTTTGATAGTGGTGGGTGGCTGCATAGTGGAGGCGGACCAAATCACTCCCCCATTGAATCACCCAATGGGAACAGTAACCCCTCCTTATTGCCACCCCTGGGTGTGTGTGTCTCCTGAGGAGACATAAATTATGCAATGAGCCTCTCTCTTTTATATATATTATATATATATATATATATATATATATATATATATATATATATAGATAGATTACTGCTTCATACCTCCCAAGTCTCCCTCTTTACGATATATTAGTGCTTCATACCTCCCAAGTCTCCCTCTTTAGTTTATATTACTGCTTCATATCTCCCAAGTGTCCCTCTTTAGGAGATATTAGTGCTTAACACCTTAAGGACCCATGACGGTCCTGTACCGTCATCGGTTGTTATGCCCTTAACGACCCATGACGGTCCAGGACCGTTATGGCTTAAATGATAGCAGTGTGCCTCCATGCACGCTGCTATCATTAAATCCAGGCTGAGACTGAGCGCTCCGAGACAGCAAAGCATGCTGTCTGTGTCTGTCTCGTCTGCCTCTGTCTCCCTTGCTCTCAAAGTAAGGGAGACAGAAGTAGACGGGAGACACCTAGTTTTTAAAAAAAATACAGCAGTTGGGGGTATTAACCCCTTCACTGCTGGTGCAGGAGGCTGGCTAAATGCAGATCAATTTTTGACCTGCAATTTTACACTTTAACCCCTTAGGGACCCTTGACGTATCAGGACCGTCAAGGGTAAATTTGCTCAAAAGACCCTTGACGGTCCTGGTACGTCACATACTTTTTACTTACAGCGCTCTACCGGGAGCGCTGTAAGTAAAAAATAGGGCATGAAATAGACCGCTCCAAGATCGGAGCGATCTGTTTCAAGCCCCATAGTGACGCGCCGATACACGTGACAGGTCACGTGTACCGGCTCGTCAAAGTGCCCCTATGCGGACGTTATGGGACGGAAATGTCCCATAACGTTCGGTCCTTAAGGGGTTAAAAAAAAAAAAAAAAAAAAAAAAAACACACTTTTTTTTTACAAAAACATTTTTTTTTTTTTTTTTTTTTAATAAAAAAGATATAATTAAACAATATTACAAGTGTGATTGTTGTGGAGCCATGTAATACACTTATATACACCACCAAATGCCAGGGACAAAAAAAGTGTCAAAATAGGGTGGGAAAAAGGGACATAGGGATTTTCACCCAGGGGGGACAGTGGCCACTTTAAACTGCGCATTTTGTAGGTATGACTGACCGGTCATACCTTTCATGCAGTCGCCATAAAAATTTAACCCTTTGTGGCCAATTGATCCTAGAGAAAAATCAAAAATGGTGGGCTTTTTACATTTTTTTTTTTTTTAATTTTAATAAAGTGAATGGTGGGTTATCCATATAAATAGGGGTATCAAATGAAAGCCCTATTTATGCTTAAAAAAACAGTATATAATTTATGGGGGTGGAATAAAAGCCTAAGAGGGAAAACACTGTTGAACAAAGACATAGTCGAAAAGGTCAGAATTGCTCCAGTCCTTAAGGGAAAACAACCTCAGATTTTCCCTTTCCTTAAGGGGTTAATACCTCCCAAGTGTCCCTCTTTAGGAGATATTAGTGCTTCATACCTCCCAAGTTTCCTCTTTAGGATATATTAGTGCTTCATACCTCCCAAGTGTCTCTCTTTAGGAGATATAATGCCACATGTCTGTGTTTATCAGTGTGTCTACATTCCACAAATGTACGCCCAACGGTCATAACATGATGGGCAATGCCGTCCCACATTGCTAGTATATTATATATATATATATATATATATATATATATATATATATATATATATATATATATACACATACACACACACACACTGCTTCTGTTACACACAGTAATTATACAGATACACCTGACTGCTGTGTGATGGACTCCTACCTAGGTAAGTGCTTCTGTTATACACAGTAATTATACAGATACACCTGACTGCTGTGTGATGGACTCCTACCTAGGTAAGTACTTCTGTTACACACAGTAATTATACAGATACACCTGACTGCTGTGTGATGGACTCCTACCTAGGTAAGTGCTTCTGTTACACACAGTAATTATATAGATACACCTGACTGCTGTATGATGGACTCCTACCTAGGTAAGTGCTTCTGTTACACACAGTAATTATACAGATACACCTGACTGCTGTGTGATGGACTCCTACCTAGGTAAGTGCTTCTGTTACACACAGTAATTATACAGATACACCTGACTGCTGTGTGATGGACTCCTACCTAGGTAAGTACTTCTGTTACACACAGTAACTATATAGATACACCTGGCTGCTGTATGATGGACTCCTACCTAGGTAAGTACTTCTGTTACACACAGTAACTATATAGATACACCTGACTTCTGTGTGATGGACTCCTACCTAGGTAAGTGCTTCTGTTACACACAGTAATTATACAGATACACCTGACTGCTGTGTGATGGACTCCTACCTAGGTAAGTGCTTCTGTTACACACAGTAATTATACAGATACACCTGACTGCTGTGTGATGGACTCCTACCTAGGTAAGTACTTCTGTTACACACAGTAATTATATAGATACACCTGGCTGCTGTATGATGGACTCCTACCTAGGTAAGTACTTCTGTTACACACAGTAACTATATAGATACACCTGGCTGCTGTATGATGGACTCCTACCTAGGTAAGTCCTGCAACACAATTAAATAGACGGCAAGAAAGCAACAATTAGTGGATTAAGAAAATGAAAGACAGTAACACAGACAATGAGACTGACTCTGTATGTGAAACACCCAGGTAAAAATAAATAACCTAGAAAGTAACCACTAGATTGTGCTGTTTCATTAGTCCCTATGTAGAACGTGATCAAGTGTAAAACTCTCCAAACACTGTAATTTGGATGCATTACCTTGAGCCATAATACTTCTGTATGGCGTCTGATGCGGAAGTTAAGAGTAAGCTTATTTTTCACAGCAAGAAAAATCCTACAACCCATGTTTTCATACAAATCATCCTTTTTCCTTTAAAATGTATTAATTAGAAACCCAGATTGTATGTAAATTATTTTAGTGCTCAGGGAAAATGCTGTAAATGACGTGCAATACCCGTCCTGCACAGCAGTGTCACAAAAGGTCACTTCCTGGGTGCAGAACCAGGCCAAAAAAAACTCACATGTTCTGCTAATTATAGTTTATCTGACCGACCTTGAGCGTCCTCTAAATGTCCTGACCAGTCTCAGGGCCTGCCTGCTGCTTTCCTGTCATACAGCAGAGGGATCAAAAGAATTGGGGACTTGACTATGGGCAGTATGTTTAAAACATAACTATATGCACTACAGAAGAGAAATAGACATGCCTAAAATTTGCATTAAAGGGACACTAATGCCCCATAAAAAATCTTCTACTTTTGTAGATGTTAAAAAATAAACGATGTGCCAGAAATCCTCTCTCTCAAATCGCTATAGTTTGAGAGATATTCGCAATGAAAATTCCCCCCTCCCCTTGACATCAGCGTCTAGCTGACAGCAGGAGATCCTGGTCTGGGGACCAACCTGCGGCTCTGCAGCAGAGCTGAAATCGTTATTTCAAAAGAATTACTTTTTTGGAAAGGTCTACAAAGTGTGCCTGGTTTGCAAGCACACTCTGTAGACTGTTTTAAGTAATTGTTTTTAAAGATAGCAATCTCTGCTCTGCTGAAGAGCCACCGGCCGGTCTGCGGACAAGAATCGAAGTCTGTCACCTAGATGGCAAACTTGACTGAAACAGCCAGGAAGAGGGAACTTTAGTTGCGAATATATCTTAAGCCATAAGACTTACATAGTTATTAATATTTTTTTTTATTCCTACAATACTAAATAAACTTTAAATTAGGGATTATTATCCCTTTAAAGGGACAGTTATGTTTCACAATAAAAGCAGCTCCAATTAATCTTCATAATATTTAGGCCGTGGAGAGTGTTATTTCAATACTGTCAGAGTTGTAGTACAAGAGTAATTGAATGATAAAGTATCCCCCTCCCGCCCCTTTTACCTAGTGTAAGACACCTCCCCTCAGATGTGGAATCTGGTCTCTTGACCGGACAGATCACAGCAAGGGACAATCTTCTTACTGTGATCATAAGAAAAACCCTTCCCCCCTTGTCAGGTTTTTCAGGTTTTTCCTTATGATCACTGAAGATTGTCCCTCTCTGTGATTCATCCGGACAGTCTTGCTGCTCTGAGGTGAGCAGTGTTACATAAGTAAAAGGGGTGGGAGGGGGATATTTTATTATTCAATTACTCTTGTACTACAACTCTGACAGTATTGAAATAACACGTTCCATGGCCCAAATACTATGATGATCAATTAGAGCTGCTTTTATTGTGAAACATTATTAAATCACTTTATTTTAAATGGGAATTTGGGGAATTCTAATTTTCCCCTGTGATGAAAATGGTTTACAACAAAATCATTCCACTTTTCTTTAGTGTTTAAGGTCCTAAGTGTGTATTAAGCAGTTCAACCCCTTGGATGTCAGGATTGCAATACACTGGAAAGCAGCGTTCTCTAGCAGTCAAGGATAGAGGAGGATTAACCCTTAGAGTGCCAGAGAGGTATCCAATGCAGTGCAACACCATTTTGGAAAACAGACATTCACCTGCATCATATGAGGGGTCTCTTGCCTCTTTATCTCTAGACTAGTGTGCACAACTCTATCCAGAAAATGAAGCTATAGGAAAGAACACATAGGACTGGGGGTCTGACTGTATTCTGAGATCCAGGATTACTAATGAGTAGTGGACCCAGGCTTTGGGGGGGGGGGGGGGGGGAGCTAGGACTAACTTAGGACTACCAGTGGATTTCAAATGGCCAAAGGAGGACCTTTTAGGTGGTGTTGCTGGGGCAACAGTGGTGGGTGTGAAATTACTCCAAATGTTTTACTTTTAATTCCAGACTGTTGGGGGAAGTGGGGGCATCAGAACCCCACTGCCCAGCCAGTTATTACTCTCACAGCAGATCTCACTGGGAGATTAATACAAGTGATAGGGGAGTGTGTTGCTCTCCTCCGATTCCATTCCTATCCTAGGAAAAGTCATTATGACATTATATGAGAAACCCACCACAAAGTGAAGACCATATATATGAAAAATATGCAGTAAAAGGATAATGTTAATGAAACCTTTCCAAACATCAAAAAAAGAACAATCTCAAACACTTAAGGGCAATATCAGACAAATTATCCAAGTCCTACATGTAAGTCATAGAATATAAAATATCGTGATTGTGATGTTTGCAGGGAGCAGAAGAGGGCAAAAAGTATGAAATAGAAGAAGAAATTAAAAGAATCAACAAAGAATAAGCACATGAGTGTTGAACTTGCAGTGTCCCCAAGTTCCTCAACCAACATCCAATATAATAATTTGCTAGGATGTTTGTCAGAAGCAGTCATGCGCAGTAGAGACTGCTAAAACCCTCGGAATGCTGGGGGTTCTGTGCCGGGAGCATTCTGTGCGGAATGCCGGGGGTTCTGTGCCGGGAGCATTCTGTGCGGAATGCCGGGGGTTCTGTGCCGGGAGCATTCTGTGCGGAATGCCGGGGGTTCTGTGCCGGGAGCATTCTGTGCGGAATGCCGGGGGTTCTGTGCCGGGAGCATTCTGTGCGGAATGCCGGGGGTTCTGTGCCGGGAGCATTCTGTGCGGAATGCTGGGAGCATTCTGTGCGGAATGCTGGGGGTTCTGTGGTGGGAGCATTCTGTGCGGAATGCTGGGGGTTCGGTGCCGGGAGCATTCTGTGCGGAATGCTGGGGGTTCGGTGCCGGGAGCATTCTGTGCGGAATGCTGGGGGTTCGGTGCCGGGAGCATTCTGTGCGGAATGCTGGGGGTTCGGTGCCGGGAGCATTCTGTGCGGAATGCTGGGGGTTCGGTGCCGGGAGCATTCTGTGCGGAATGCTGGGGGTTCGGTGCCGGGAGCATTCTGTGCGGAATGCTGGGGGTTCGGTGCCGGGAGCATTCTGTGCGGAATGCTGGGAGTTCTGTGCCGGGAGCATTCTGTGCGGAATGCTGGGAGATCTGTACCGGGAGCATTCTGTGCGGAATGCTGGGAGTTCTGTGCCGGGAGCATTCTGTGCGGAATGCTGGGAGTTCTGTGCCGGGAGCATTCTGTGCGGAATGCTGGGAGTTCTGTGCCGGGAGCATTCTGTGCGGAATGCTGGGAGTTCTGTGCCGGGAGCATTCTGTGCGGAATGCTGGGAGATCTGTACTGGGAGCATTCTGTGCGGAATGCTGGGGGTTCTGTGCCGGGAGCATTCTGTGCGTAATGCTGGGAGTTCTGTGCCGGGAGCATTCTGTGCGGAATGCTGGGAGTTCTGTGCCGGGAGCATTCTGTGCGGAATGCTGGGGGTTCGGTGCCGGGAGCATTCTGTGCGGAATGCTGGGGGTTCGGTGCCGGGAGCATTCTGTGCGGAATGCTGGGGGTTCGGTGCCGGGAGCATTCTGTGCGGAATGCTGGGGGTTCGGTGCCGGGAGCATTCTGTGCGGAATGCTGGGGGTTCTGTGCCGGGAGCATTCTGTGCGGAATGCTGGGAGTTCTGTGCCGGGAGCATTCTGTGCGGAATGCTGGGAGATCTGTACCGGGAGCATTCTGTGCGGAATGCTGGGAGTTCTGTGCCGGGAGCATTCTGTGCGGAATGCTGGGAGTTCTGTGCCGGGAGCATTCTGTGCGGAATGCTGGGAGTTCTGTGCCGGGAGCATTCTGTGCGGAATGCTGGGAGATCTGTACTGGGAGCATTCTGTGCGGAATGCTGGGGGTTCTGTGCCGGGAGCATTCTGTGCGTAATGCTGGGAGTTCTGTGCCGGGAGCATTCTGTGCGGAATGCTGGGGGTTCTGTGCCGGGAGCATTCTGTGCGGAATGCTGGGGGTTCTGTGCCGGGAGCATTCTGTGCGGAATGCTGGGGGTTCTGTGCCGGGAGCATTCTGTGCGGAATGCTGGGGGTTCTGTGCCGGGAGCATTCTGTGCGGAATGCTGGGAGATCTGTACTGGGAGCATTCTGTGCGGAATGCTGGGGGTTCTGTGCCGGGAGCATTCTGTGTGGAGTGCTGGGGGTTCTGTGCTGGGTGCATTCTGTGCGGAATGTTGGGGGTTCTGTGCCGGGAGCATTCTGTGCGGAATGCTGGGGGTTCGGTGCCGGGAGCATTCTGTGCGGAATGCTGGGGGTTCTGTGCCGGGAGCATTCTGTGCGGAATGCTGGGAGTTCTGTGCCGGGAGCATTCTGTGCGGAATGCTGGGAGTTCTGTGCCGGGAGCATTCTGTGCGGAATGCTGGGGGTTCTGTGCCGGGAGCATTCTGTGCGGAATGCTGGGGGTTCTGTGCATTTTAGTAATCTCTACAGCGCATCGGGTGCGTGACGGCAGTACGCAGAGCAGGACCGGCCTTTTAACCCTTTGAGTGCCAGAGGAGTACGCAACGCATTGCTACCCCTCTGGCACTCAAAGGGTTAACATCTCCCACACCTTGGACCGTGTACACGGGCTTTTATACTAGCCCTAAATAAGAGACTAAGGATTACAGAACAAATGGGACCACGAAATAATGCCTACCACAGATATGACAGAAAATACAACTGGGCTATAGACAAAAGGTTGCAGTCGGAACAGACAATGCAACACATTGCCCATGAAAATGATGCCAAAAACCCATGGTCACGGGACCACGTTGTATGTGAACTGAAAAAAATCCAAAGTCATACGCATCCAAATAATTGAAGGGAGCATACAGAGAGGCAACAGTAAATTTTTGTCACGTCACCCCCCTCTACTTGGCACTGATCAAATCAGCAGAGCCTCTCTCTTGTACCTTTTTCCTATTGGAGAGCCTTGCCTTAAATTTTCCACTCCTCTCTGAGACTAGTTCCCCTTCCACGAGCTAATTTGTTGAACTTCCTCAGCATCCTGAACCTTCGTGATCTCTGACTCTGATCAGATTTCCCTCAACTTCGACTTCACTACTGACCGTCATGGATTCAAACACTTCGTTGCCAATTAGACGTTTCCATCCAAAACCTTTCTAAAATTGCAGCCCCTATTATCTCCCTCACTAAGACCGGAGCAAACATTAAGAGGTAGTCAGATGCAGCTGTCTCAGCCTTCTGTCACCCAGAAAAAGCCTTCACTATTGCTCTAACCCTACATTACCCGGACCCATCCAAACCTTTTTGGATAGAGGCTGACTCTTCAGAAGAGGGAGCAGGAGCCATTCTGACCCAGAAAGATACGATCACCAGAAGGACTTCATCCTTGCTCATACTTTTTCATGAAAATTCATGCCTGCTGACAGGAATGATGATGTTGGAAACAAGAAAGCTGCTCACCATTAAACTCGCACTGGAGAAGTGGAGACATCTGTTGGAGGGAGTGGTCGAACCTACTACAACAGAAACTGACCCTGCAGTATCTTTAATCTGCTAAAAGACTGAATACTTGCCAAGCTAATGTGATGATCTGACCGGAGTGCCCAATGTAAACTGCCTCAGATGTATCTTACAGAGGAGAAACCCCACATAGAAATAGCAGACTGCAGATTTAATATGTATATGGTACAGAGAACAATATAGTGATACTCACTAAGTAGGCCCTAGTGAGCCAGGGGCTAGAGTTCGCATGTTTGAGAGAGATGCTAGCAAGATGTGGTCGTTCCAAGGAAGTCTTGCTGCATCCTAAGCCATGTAGAGGTGCAGGCCGCAAAGCCTGATAGCAGGATGATAACTTACCGGTAGTATAGTGATCTCTGTCGAAAACGTGAACAGCAGTCGTAGAACTGAGGGTTTCAGGGTTACCAGAGTCGACAGCATGGTCAACAAGTTTGAACATGACAACACTGGGTGCAGGAAACCCCTCGTAGTCAAAGGAAGAGTAGTCTATAAGCCAAATCGTTAACAGGCGGAGAAAGACGTACCTGGGATGAGACAGGAGAATAGTCGAAAAGCCAGGATCAAAATGGTACAAAATCAGTATGCAGAAGAGTAGTCATATAAACAGGCCGATGTCAGGACCAATACAGGAAGTCGAAGAAAAATCCGGAGACAAGAGATGTAAATCGAGGAAATCCGGGTCAAAACACTGGAACAATACGAACACTAGAAACTTGATAACAGGAACACTTCGATTGCTCACCTACACAAGAATGTTGATGCTTGATATAGGCCCAAACAAGGGCGTCACCACAACAAGGTAGAGAAACAAGGAGAGGGGAAAACAAAAAAAAACAAAAAAAAAACAAAAAAAACAAAAAAAAAAAAAAAAGGAGAACATGACAGCTAGATGGATACTCTTCTTCTCCAGATTGAATTTTGTCTCTACTTACTTGCCAGGGTCTAAAGAATTGTAAGTCCCGTGCCTTGTCCCGATTGTTATCCACTTTTATCGTGGAATCTTCCTCAGACTTGATCATTCCTAATCAATAAATCATCTCAGCGCTTAGTGATTCAACTCTAAGATCCAACAAGCACAGGATTCCATCAATCCTTCTGTATCCTCCAATCTCATTTGTTCCTTCTCAACATCGGTCGGAGGTCTTTCAGTAGGAGCATCAAGTTCCTACTTACGGTCATCCCAGAGTGTTCAAGACTTTGGTCACCAGAACTGGCTTTTGACCTTAACTTTGGCCATTACTGACTTGGTCTGTAGCGGTGTCTCCTGTGGTCAAAACAAGACTCCCCATTCTTGTTCCAGTGGACTTCTTCAACCTCTGCCTATTCCAGAGGTCCCCCCTGGACTCACATTGCCATGGATTTCATTATTGTTCTTGTTAGAGAGTGGAAGATCAACAATCTTATAGGTGGCTGAATAATTTTCGCGACAAACCCACTTTATACCATTAACCAAACGACTTTCTTTCCAACAGTTGGTCGATACATTCCTGTGAGAGATCTTCAGACTCCATGGTTCGCCTCTTCAAATGGTCTCATACTGAGGAACTTAATTAATTTCCTGTTTCTGGAAAGCCTTGTCAGCTAGATTGGATATTGATTTACATTTCTCATCTGCATATCAACAGCAGAGTAATGGGCTGAGTGGACAAAGCAATCTTTGGAGCAGTACCTTCGATTCTTCATCAATCCCCTCCAGTTAAACTGGTCCGACCTGTTGCCCTTATCTAAGTTTGCTTTTAACAGCACTCATCATTACAGTGGTTCACCATTCTTTGCCGTCCTTGGATTTCGCTCTATGTCTCTGCCATTGTAGTCCTCCTCCAGGGTGCCAACCTTGAACACTCAACTTGAGGACGTGGACAGGCATTGGTTAAAAGGTCCGTTCTATCTGCTCATCCTCAGTTGCTGTATACAAGTCCACCACTGAGTGACAAAAGGTCTGCTGGTCCACTTTATTCAGTTGGCAATGAAGTTTGGCTTTCACCAAAGAATCTTTGCCTTAAGCAATCCGCAGCCACACTCTGTCTTCACTATGATGGACCTTCCCAAATTTAGGTTCAACTTACCTCCATTACATTTGCTCTCGACCTACCCTTTTCCATGAAGATTACTAACTCTTTCCATGTTTTGCTTCATAGGCCTCTGGTATCCAATCGATTTTCTTTTTGATCAGCCCCCCTGCTCCGATACTTGTGGATGGTTGGGTGGAGTACTTCTTGAGCAAAGTGTTGGACTCTTGATTTATTTGTGACTCGATCAAGTATCTGGTGGGGTTGGAAGGGCTATAGTCCAGAGCAACGTTTTGGATTTCTGGCTTCAGATCTCCATGCTCCTGCTTTTTGTTGTGCCATTCACAGGGCCTTCCTTGATGAACCTGGCCACCCGGAGAAATCCTTGTGAGGGAGGAGGTATAGTGTCACATCCCACTCTCCTTGTGACTGGTTTTGGATAATCTTGGTTCAGTCCTCACCTGAGCTGCAGTTTGCTGCAGTTCTAGTCTGCATTACTGACCACCAGCCTAGTACTACAATCTCCATCTACAGAGTATCAGAGGCCATAGGAGTGGTGTAAATTACAACCCTGACAATGATAGAGGCTCTGACCGGATACTATGCTATTTTCAATTCGCAGGTGAATTAATCCGTGACTCACTTTGATTTGCGCACCTGTGCTCAAACAGGGAAATATCTTAAAACCTAGCCTGTTGGAAACTTTTGGAGAACTTTATTTTTGCACGCAGAAGCAGTTTTGTCATATAGCTCAGAACAAAAGCTAAACAAAGTTGTAACATTAAAAAGTTAGAGACGGCATAAAAGTACTGAACGGTCACAATCAAGCTCGACTGTCTGCAGTTAAAGGGGATCTCTCACCTACTTCTTTGTAATGCTCATTAGTTAGAGCATGTTCAAAAAAAAGTGAAAACATTGTAAATCGTTTGAAAAAAAAACACTTATATGCGCAAAAATTAAAGTTTAAAAAGTGTCCGGCAGCCTACTTCCGGCTTGCCGAACTTTGCCGACCAGAAGCAGCTCCCATCCCACTACCAATCATCCTCCGATGACGGAGGCTGTCTGTCACTAAGGTGGAGCGATTGCACTGGCTAGATATCGATCTCTGCCAATGCGATCGCTCCACCTTAGTGACAGACAGTCTCCGTCATCGGAGGATGATGGGTAGTGGGACGGGAGCTGCTTCTGGTCGGCAAGGCGGAAGTAGGCTGCCGGACACTTTTTAAACTTTAATTTTTGCGTATATAAGTGTTTTTTTAAAACAATTTACAATGTTTTCAATTTTTTTGATAAATGCTCTAACTAATGAGCATTCCATATAAGTAGGTGAGAGATCCCCTTTAACAACAACAAACCTGTATGTGTATAGGTACAAACACACCAACGTACAATTGGGGGGGGGGGGGGGGGGGAGCAAAGTGGAGAGAAATAAAAAGTTAACCTGGAGAAGGAAGAGAAAGGAGGGTAAAAGAGAAGACAGAATGACTGTTGGCAACTTTTGAGGACAACCTGGACACACCTGAATTTCCCTGTCCTACATCAATAAGAAATTTCGGAATTAAAAATGCTTCCCCTATGGTGCAATTAGTTTGTCACAGAAATCCTCCAGTTTTGTTCTGAACACATGGCCATTTTTTGGGGGGGAAATGATGTTCAAAACCATAACTCCACTTTTGAAAATATGGAGGTTATTAGCACAGTTTTATATTTATTTTATAACAAAACTAAAAGAAGAGAAGAGCAAGTAAACATTCTTTATATATTTTCCAATGCACCACTTCATCATTCAATTAAAGGGATAGTAATACTTAAAATGTAAAAAAAATATGTTGTAGCGTTTATCCCCCTGAGTAAAACAAGGGCACTCCCACTGCTGAAAGGTGTTTCATTCAAAAGTTATTCATTTTCAAAGTTGAATTTTTAGGTGCAATATCACAGTGGCCTGAAATTGTACAGTGGCGCTGTTGCTACACCATCCTATGGAGATTTATGGTCCCGGGACCAGAGCCGTCCATAGGATCGTGTAGCAACAGCGCCACTGTACAATTTCAGGCCACTGTGATATAGCACCTAAAAAAAATTCAACTTTGAAAATTAATAACTTTTGAATGAAACACCTTTCAGCAGTGGGAGAACTCTTGTTTTACTCAGGGGGATAAACCCTAAAACATTTATTTTTACATTTTAAGTATTACTATCCCTTTAAAAACTTTAGTGCAAAGGATGTCTGTGGACCCTGGTAACAAAAAGAAGTGGATAGCACACTTTATACACAGGATGGATGGGAATAAAATCAATTCTTTATTGAGAGCCAAACACATACATCTTACACGTTTCACATAAAACTGTCCCTACTCATAGGGTCTATGAGTAAGCATTATTTTGTGCGAAACGCACAAGATGTATGTTCTCTGTGTACCTGCTTGGTTCTCAATAAACAAGAGATTTTCTTCCCATCCATCCTGTGTATCAGAAGTGTGAGAACCGCTTCTCTTTGCTGGCATTATGGACTATTTAGAAAGTCTCTCTGGAGTCAGCACCTTTTAATACTCAAGTGGTGGTATTGGAGAGTTTCATCTCAACTGTTATTAATGACTTTACACACTGACTACTGCCGCTTTACTTTCTCGCTTCATTGGGAGATCCTGGTGACAGGGTGTTGCCCAATACCAAAGCCTGTATCTCAGCCCTTCTGTATCTGATATAAACAAAATTGATATTATTGGAAAAAGGAGATTGTCCCCTTTGCATGAATACCCATTAGTTGGAAATAAGAATCTGTGAATGCTGTGAAAGTTAGTCACAGAAGGGGTGATCTCTAACACAGCCCATATCTCAGCCTCCTCGATCAGACCAAGATGAGGGTGCTATCAATGCAAGTCAGTCTCCCCTTTCATTGCACCGTACACATGAAGGTTTATGAAATATTTTTGTATGCTTGAACCCAAATCTAACACATGGTCTACCGAAGAAAAGGATTCCCAGCATGTGTGTGTGTTGTTCATAGAAAAATTACTGAAATGATTGGTAACAGCATCAAAGAAGTGCTAAAGCATGCTAAGCGTGTGGTGTTTTAAGTAGTTAAGAGTACATTCCCTTGATCTGCTTGGAACAATGATGAATTATAAAGCAGTATAGAAAATCTCAGACAGGAAACTTACCTTCTTGCCGGATACAACCATGGTGATACAACCGATTATGGTAAGTGCAACCATAATAAAGGCAACCTTCACTCGCACCTTGCTTTTGGCCATATCCACCATCTCATACCTGAGACAGAAAACACACATGTTATTGTGATAGAGCTGCAGCTCGTCATCTGCTCTGTTAACTCAATTCCATATTATTCCCAACCAACTAACAGCCCCAACAGTTGGACAGACCCAAATTGACTGACATATAGCTTCTATTTTAACTCCCTATGTTACCTTACCACTTTCTAATTTGTCATGATCTCTCCGATGCAACATTTTGTCCCCCCGTGCCCTGAATTTTATGACTGATCGACTCCCCTTTTCCTCTATGACTCAGGAAGAGGAAGAGTCAAAAATATTGAACAAATTCTAGGGAAACAGAGCTGCTGAATTCTCAGTTCCCCCTCCACTGGAAGGATCATAACACCTCCTCCAGCACTTACAAGTCAATAAGAAGGAAGGGAGAGGGTTAATACAGGTTGTCTCTGAAAGCAGAGAGATTGATACAGGTCTCAAAAGTTATTGTTAGACGGTGGTACATGTAAAGCAGATAGACATCAGTGAAAGGCTTTGAAGGAGCCAAGATCAGTACTGTCCATGCATTATAAATGGTGCCTCTGAAGGCACTGATCTCTACAGCTTAAAAAGGGGAGCCATCATCTGGGTAGAACCTTTTAAGCAGATATTAAAAACAGCTTGACCGAGGAGCTAAACCGGGGGTCTCATCTGCATTTCTAGAGGGAAAAAACAGGACAGATTTTAGGGAGAACCCTGAATGATCACAAGTGTATATCTGCAATAAAAAAAAAAAAAAAAAAAAAGGTCTAAAAAGGGTACATTCCTAAATCCTACACTGTCTCGGCTCTCTGGGAATATAGTTTAAGACCACCAAGAGGGTCAATCCAGGGTAAGCTTTAGGACCACGGTGGCTGTCAATTAGATCCTGGGATGGACCTAGAAGTCTTGCAGTTTAGTTACAGAAGCTATGAATGTAACATTCAAGTGCAGCAATGGGGACTATTACTTCTCAACAGGTACAGCGCCAGAGAAGTAGAAGAAGTCAGAGACGCACAAGTAGGCTCATGAGCTTGCAAGGGTATGCAAAAGGTCACTGGGACGGTGTCCCCTCGCCCACGGTGCAATCACTTTTAGCTCACAAATGACATACACAGAGAAGACATATTATGAAGCATATCATACAGGTCCTGCAAAAATGACAGTCCAGCCATGATATGCCACACAGTCCCAGTGTTTTCTTAGTAAAGAACTAATGTTTGCTTGTTCAGGCCGCCTCCCCCAACAGCAGAGAGGACAGTACAGCCACTGACTTTTTTTTTTTTAAGGCTAAGTTCATATGGACAATTTAAATGCTCTGCATTGCAGCACTATTCAAACACCTGTGTTAAAGGGATAGTAACCTTGAAAAAAAGTACAGGCGAATTTATAGGTACAATTAAAACATACTTACTGCCCTCATTCCCATCTCTCAAACCAGAAGGATGTAATAAAGTAAAGTCCTCCTCTCCCTCCCCTTTCTGCCTGACGAGCTGTAAAGCTGTCAGAGGCAGAATCCGGTCGCCCGACTTTAGGCGGCTCTTCAGGAGCGCTGACATCGACATATCTAACTATAATTAGTTCATCGGAATGGTCTACAACGTGTGCTTGCAAGCCAGGCACATGTTGTAGACCATACCGATTAAATAATTATATATCCAGATGACAGCGCTCCTGAAGAGCCACCTTCTGGTCCCGGAAGCAGGAACTCATGACGTCGGCTATACAGCGGACGCATGAGAAGGGGGGAGCGGAGGTCTTTATTTTATTACATCTCTCAAACCATTATGGTTTGAGAGATGAGATGGGAATGAGGGCAGTAAGTATTTTTTAATTGTACCTATGAATTCTCGTGTACTTTTTTTTTTTTTTTTCCCCCGAGCTTACTATCCCTTTAAAACTTTGTGTAGTCCACACATTTCCCTGATGGTGGTGGTGCTAGTAGTGGGAAGAATGTGTAAACGTCGTGCGACTAATGATTGGCAGACAGGGATGATATTCAAATGTTACTGACACGCTCGTGGACTGGCCATCGATTGGATAGATCTGTTGGTTACTACATTGATCTAATTATCCATGCTAATCTTGCACAGTGTTCTTTCTCATAAGTCAAAGAGATGACTAAACTTTCCTGTGTTCGACTTTGAACATGGGAAACTTTCAGCAAGCTGCATCTGTGTGACATGGCAAAATGGTTTGTGTGAACAGACTGATCCGAAGCAATGGAGAGCATCTAGCAGTGTAGAAAACAGTGTTAAAAATGCCAGTATAAGCTACACTACAGATTACTTAACTTCGTATACAGTGAGGGTTCCTGAGGAAAGAGCCTAGAGCTCTGAGTTTTTATACTAGGATCGCTTGGCTATAGTTTCCATTTTTTAAACCACTGTGTGCCAAAGGAGGTATTCTGGAGACCCGGTGAGCCCAAAGCAGGATGGGCGATTACTCCTGCTTGTGATTTTGCTGGCTGTGGAGTCCCTAGCTGGCCATCATCTAAATGTGTTTATTTATAAACAAATCACAAACTATATCGTATGATCAGTTTTGCCCCCCCCATTCTTCTGCATTTTGTATTTCCCTCGAGGAATCTGGGGAGCAGTGATCAACATGGTTGTGACTGAGTGAAGGCAGTAAGAATCCTCCATCTATGTATGTATAATGGGCCCATATTTTGTGAGTAGCCTGAGGAAAATTGGGAGGGGAGTCCAGATTATCTACAATAAAGCACTATTATTTCCAATAAATAGATAACCTGTTGTGAGGCACAATATCAAAAGGCTTTTGCAAAATCAAAGTATTTTTCATCAATTGCAAAACCTTCATTCAAGTTACCAAGCACCCTTTCGTAGAATACAAATAAATTAGTTTGACGTGATCCATTCTTCAGAAAAATATGCTGACTTCCATTAATAAATGTGGTTTGCTATCACATACTCCTGAATGTTATATATTATTAATCCTTTTAATATTTTACCCAGTCCGGAAGTGAAGCTCACAGGTCTATAATTCATTGGTTTATAAACTGCCCTGTTTTTGAATAATGGTTCTACATCTCCAATCACAGGACACTACGAGAGAGAATCAATAAAATATTATGGTCTTTCTATTACCAACCTAGGTTCCTTATCCCTTTGAGTGCCAGAGGGGTACACAACGCATTGATTTGCAATGCGTTGCGTACTCTTCTGGCACTCGAAGGGTTACGTACCCTTTGGTGTGTGCAATCAGGCCTAGGTGATTTAGTCACCATAACCTTTTCCAGTCTCATTTGGACTGGCTTTGGTAAGCTATGCACATGATAGCATTTCCCTTAGGGTTCTCCCAGTTTGCCCAAAGCATTCCACTGTTGCCATCTTTTGTAAATGTAATATGTCGGCCATTTCCTTATCCTCCCCTGTCTCAGTATTAAAGAGGCCAATATCATCTTTAATATTTTTTCCATTTATATACTTGCAGAAATATATAGGATTTCTCATTCTAAATTTTACTGGTAACTTTGGGTAGGCAATCCGCCCCTTTTAATAGGCAGGAACAATTCTAGAAGTGAATGTAGGGGGTGGAGCCTACCTTCCCTCCTTTGCTACAGCTAGCCAATCAGTAGAAGGGAAAGAAGACTCCTGTGAGCATGACCCTGAAGGACCCCTGCGGTCTGCCACAGGAGAGCCAAGCATGGTCCCTTGACAGGGTGGGAGACCAGTAACCTGTATGGATTAACCCCTTAATGACAGGGTGTTTTTTTTTCCCCATTATAGCGAATGACTTCCTGGACTTACAAGGTAAGTCGTCTGTCACTAAGGGGTTAAGAGAAAAGGATTTAACAGGTAAGACTAAAATCCTCTTTTCTCTGTCATCCAATACATGTTACTGGTAACTTTGGGATGTCCAACCACTGAGCTTCCCAGAGGCGGGAAGTAAGGCAAGGACCAGGCACAAGGCCCCCAAAGTCACCAGAGCAGATATGAACCATCAGATCAGAGAGAGCCCAACAAAACAAATAAAGTGTCAACAGATACTGAACAAGGATAACACCCCAGGAACTGTTACACAGCACACTGAACTAGAGCCAACACGGCTGAAAAGTGAAGGAAGCACCAAAGAGGATCCTAGACAGGCAAGACTGCCTCCAGGATCTTCCTCCCAAAACTGGCGTCAGCCGATGCCAGCACATCAACACGGTAGTGCTTCGAAAAGGTGTGTACAGACGACCAAGTGGCCGCCTTGCAAAACTGATCAGCAGAGGCCTGATTCTTGTAAGCCCAAGAAGCCCCAATAGATCTAGTAGAATGAGCCGTGACCCGAAAGGGAACAGGCTTCTTCCTTCGCTCGTAATCCTTACGAAAAGTGGACTTGTTCTATGACGCAATAGCCCCTTTGGATGCAGGTCTCCCTGCCCTGGGACCCTCAGGAATGACAAACAGAGCATCAGACTGTCTAATGGACTCAGTGAAATGTACATAAAACATGAGACAATGCACCACATCTAACAAGTGGAGATCCCTCTCCTTGTCAGAGGTAGGGTCAGGGCAGAAAGAAGGCACCACAATCTCCTAATTGATGTGGAACTCAGAGACCACCTTCAGGAGAAACTCCTGCAAAGTACAAAGCACTGCCTTGTCTTTGTGAAACACCAAAAAGGGTGGTCTACAAGACAGAGCATGTAACTCCGCGACACGGCGAACAGACATGATCGCCAGGAGAAAGGCCATTTTCCACGTCAGCAGGCGTAGAGGAATAGTAGCCAAGGACTGAAAGCCAAGTTAACATCCCACTGAGAAGTGGGAGTCTTAAAAGCAGGACGAGTATGAGCAACACCCTTGAAGAAAACCTTGACATCAGGAAGAATAGCAATGTGCCTCTGAAAGAAGACAGAGAGAGTATAAGTCTGAACCTTAAAGGGATAGTAATACTTCATTTTAACTTTATTTTACTTTGTAGGCATTAAAAAAACATGAAGAATGATATAAGTCTTATCTCTCAAACCTTTATGGTTTGAGAGATATTCACAAACAAAGTATCCCCCCCTGTTCAACCAGATCAGAAGGGAGGTGCCCAGGTAGACTGCAGAGAGGGACAATCTTCAATTAAGATAAGGGAAAACCTGGAAAACTTGTCAAGGGGGGCAGGGCTTTCATTGTTCTCATAGGAAGAAGATTGTCCCCTGCTGTTATCTGTCTGGTCTATGGACTGCATTCCACATCTGAGAAGAGATGGCTTACACTAGGAAAAAGGGGCGGGAGGGGAAACTTTGCTTGTGAATATCTCATAAACCATAAAGGTTTGAGAGATAAGACTTATATCATTCATGTTTTTTTAATGCCTACAAAATAAAATAAAGTTAAAACGAAGTGTTACTATCCCTTTAAGGGAGCTCAAACAGAGGCTCTTATCCACACCATCCTGCAAGAAAGCCAGGACCGTAGGCAGATCAAATTCCTGAGAAAGGTTCCTATCAGCACAACACAGAAAGGTCGACCAGACACGATGGTAGGCCTTAGAAGAAACAGGTTTGCGGGCACTGAGATAGTAGCCACCACATCAGAAAAAACAAAAAAAACAAAAAAAAAAACAAAAAAAAAAACCCATCACAACCTTTCTTCAATATCGAGGATTCAAATTTCCAAGCTGTCAAGTTAGACAATGAACATCCTCCTTCCACAGGTAACCCTGTAGAAGAAGATCCGGACGGCAAGGGAGCCGGAATGGCTCCACCACTGACAGATCCAGAGGCTCCAGAAACCAAGCCTGTCTAGGCCAGTACGGAGCAATCAGAATGACTGGACAGTGCTACAGTCTCAATTTCTGTAACACCCTGTGCAACATGGTAAGGGGATGAAAGATGTAAGCCAGAGGAAATAACCAAGGAATGGACATGTCATCCACTGCTATAGCTAGAGGATCCCTCCAACAAGAGCAGAACCTCGGAACCTTCCAGTTGTGTCTTGTCGCCATCAGGTCGATGCAAGGAAGATCCCACTTCTGAACAATGAGGGTGAACACCTCTGGGTGCAGTTCCCTCTCTCCGCTGTCCACCGTGTGTTGACTGAGGTAGTCTGCCATGACGTTGTCTACGCCAGGAATGTGTACTGCGCATATGGCAGGAACATGTTCTTCTGCCCAGTACAAAATAGCCTTGACCTCTTGTTCCGCCCTGCTTGTTGATGTAAGCCATGGCCGTGGCGTTGTCAGAATGGACCCGGACTGGGAAGCCCTCCAGCTGGCATGTCCTGTGGCAAAGGGCATGAAATATCACCCAGGGACATCAGAACATGCTGGGCATAAATGACCTGAGAATTCTCTAGGTAACCCTGAATGACATGACGAGCAATGCGCAATAGGGGACAAATAGACCCCAGCGTCCTTAGTCTTAGGTCTGGCCTCAAGCGGATTAGACATTCTCACAGTGTCAAAACATTTAAAGTATAAGTAATCCCCAAATACAGTGTGTGAGATTAAAGTTTCACCCCAGAAATCACTAAAATGCACTTATCTGGCAGGCAAAGGGTTAATCTGCATAGGAGTGAAGGAGAGTCCAAACCCTGCATAGGATACTCATTCAGCAAAAGGCTCAAAATGGCTGCCGCAGTGGGAGCCAATCAGAAACGAGCGCGCAAAGCAAGCACTCATGGGAAAATAGGATTTTAGTCTTACCTGTTAAATCCTTTTCACTTAGTCCATACAGGTCACTGGTACTCTGGGAGGCGATCCGCCCCTTTAATAGGCAGGAACAATTATGCAAATGACTGCAGGGGGCGGAGCCTCCCCTCCTACTTAAGCTGCCTTCAGGCCAGAGCCACTAGATTGATTTGAGACACTAAACTGACCATAGGTAAGCAAGAAGGAAGACTCCTGTGAGTATGCCCCGAAGGTCTGACCTGTATGGACTAAGTGAAAAGGATTTAACAGGTAAGACTAAAATCCTATTTTCCCATGAGTGCTTGCTTTGCGCGCTCGTTTCTAAAATCCTATTTTCACTGTCGTCCAATACAGGTCACTGGTACTCTGGGATGTACAAACATTGAGCTGACCCAGAGGCGGGAAGTAAGGCAAGGACCAGGCGCAAGGCCCAAGTCACTAGAGCTGCTATGAACCAGTTAATTACATAGCCCAAACTGTAAGTGTCAACGTACACCAACCAGGGGAAAACAACCCCTGAACTAACACAGCACACAGAACCAGAGCCAACTGGGCTCAACAGTAAAGAAGCACTAAGAACCACAGAGTAGAAGGCCTAGACAGGCAAAACTGCCTCCAGGACCTTCCTCCCAAAACTGGCATCAGCCGAGGCCAGTACATCAACTCGGTAGTGCTTTGAAAATGTGTGCACAGAGGACCAAGTGGCCGCTCTGCACAGTTGATCAGCAGATGCCTGATTCTTGTAGGCCCAAGAGGCCCCAATAGATCTGGTGGAATGGGCAGTCACCCGGAAGGGAATATGCTTATTCCGCAACTTATAGGCTTCACGAATAGTAGCCTTAATCCAAGAGGCAATGGTAACTTTGGAAGCCGGTCTCCCTGCCCTAGGCCCCTCAGGGATGACGAATAGAGAGTCAGACTTCCTGATAGACTCGGTGCGATGAACATAAAACTTGAGGCAACGCACCACATCCAACAAATGGAGATCTTGTTCCTTGTCAGATGACGGATTAGGGCAGAAAGAGGGAACCACAATCTCCTGATTGATGTGAAACTCAGACACAACCTTGGGTAAGAATTCCTTGGTAGTGCGAAGCACAGCCTTATCCTTGTGGAACACCAGGTAAGGAGGTTTACAAGACAGAGATTGTAACTCTGCTACCCGGCGAACTGAAACAATAGCCAAGAGAAAGGCCATTTTCCAAGTCAAGAGACGTAATGGAATGGAAGCCAAGGTTTCAAACGGGGGTCGTTGGAGAACTCCCAGCACCAAATTGAGGTCCCACTGGGGAGTAGGACTCTTGAAGGCAGGCCGAACATGAGTCACACCTTGGAAGAAAACTTTCACATCAGGAAGGATAGCAATCCTTTCCTGGAAAAACACAAAGCAGAAGTCTGGACTTTGAGGGAACTCAGACTGAGCCCTTTCTCAAGACCGTCCTGCAAAAAGGCCAGGACAGTGTGAAGATGAAATTCTAGGGACATCTTCCGATCAGTACACCAAGCCACAAAGGTGGCCCAGATACGATGATAGATCTTGGAGGACACAGGCTTACGAGCACTAAGCATCGTCGACACCACTGAAGGAGAAAATCCTCTCTTCTCTAGAATCGAGGATTCAACCGCCATGCCATCAAATGGAGATGCTGAACATCCTCCTTCCTCAGGTATCCTTGAAGAAGTAGATCTGGACGGGCAGGAAGTGGAAACGGTTCCGCCACCGACATGGCCATCAACTCTGGATACCAGGACTGGCGAGGCCAGTTTGGAGCGATCAGGATGACAGGACAGCGCTCCAGCTTCAGCTTCTGGATGACTCTGATCAATAGAGGAAGAGGAGGGAAGATGTAGGCCAGAGGAAAATCCCAAGGGATTGACAAGGCATCCACTGCTAGAGCAAGAGGGTCCCTCCACTGGGAGCAAAACGCCGGCACCTTCCTGTTGTGTCTGGTAGCCATCAGGTCCACTGCAGGTACCCCCCACCTCTGGGTGAGTAGGTGAAACACCTCTGGATGAAGAGCCCATTCTCCGCTGTCGACTGTGTGACGACTGAGAAAGTCTGCCATGACGTTGTCTACGCCTGGAATGTGAACTGCTGAAATGACAGGCACGTGATCTTCTGCCCAAGATAAAATATCCTTGACCTCCAACCAGGCGGTGCAACTTCTTGTGCCGCCTTGCCTGTTGATGTAGGCCACTGCGGTGGCGTTGTCGGACTCCACTCTGACTGGGCAACCTTCCAGTTGAGATTCCCAGTGCCTCAGGGCAAGTCGGATGGCACGCAGTTCCAGAACATTGATGGACAGAAGAGATTCCTCCAGTCCCCATTTACCCTGAGCACTGAAACGACCCAACACAGCACCCCATCCCCGGATGCTGGCATCCGTTGTAACCGTGGTCCAATAGGGAACTTGAAAGGATCTCCCTTTCAGGAGATGAGAGATCCAACCACCAGTACAGACTCGATTCCACATGAGGAGGTAGAGAGACTGACAGATGCTGATGATCTGGATGATTCTTGCACGTCTGGATCACAAACCTCTGGAGTTCCCTGGAGTGGGCCATGGCAAATGGTACCGCTTCGATCGTGGAAATGAACTTCCCCCACCAGAGACGTCAACTTCGGTACTGGAACTCTGTCCAGCTCCAGGATCCCAGCTACGCGGATGGCTATCTGATGAGCCACTTCCTCTGGTAGAAACACCATGCATTGGCGAGTGTCGAACAGGAGACCCAGGAAAATGAGCCTCTGAGATGGGACCAAGTCTGACTTGTCCAGATTCAGGATCCAGCCGTGATGGTTCAGAGTGTGAATACACAGCTGCAGTTGTTGTTGGAGAAGCTCCGCTGAGGAGGCTTTCAGGAGGAGATCGTCCATGTAGGGGGGTCACCCTGACACCTTCTTGGTGAAGTACAGCTATCAAGGAACCCAACACCCTCTGAAAGACCTGAGGGGCCGAAGTCAGCCCAAAGGGAAGAGCTGAAAACTGACAGTGTCCCCTGTGGCAGGCAATCCTGAGATACCGCCTGCTCTCTGGATGAATAGGGATGTGAAGATAAGCATCCTGAAGGTCCAGGGAGGCAAGGAACTCCCCTGGAGACATTGCTGCAATCACAGAGCGCAGGGACTCCTGGCGAAAGTGGGAACTCACAACATAGGAATTGAGATCTTTGAGATCGAAAATGGGACGAGCACCTCCGTCCTTTTTGGCCACCACAAACAGGTTGGAATAGAATCCTGAACCTGTGTCCTCTGGAGGAACCAACTCCAGAACCTCCATGTCCAAGAGATCCTAAATAGCGTCGTCGAACAGACGTCTTTTTGTAGGTTCCTGAGAAGGACGAGTAAAATGGAACCGAAAAGGAGGAAGGGAAGAGAAAGGGATCCTGTATCCCTCTGATACTACCTGAATGACCCATGGGTCCGCCACTGACTCCTCCCAAGTCCGGCGAAAGATGCAGAGACGTCCACCTACTGCCGGATGCGGACCCGGGTTCGGTGAGTCATGCCGAAGCAGTCTTGGAGGTCTTGGCCTTGGGGGCAACTTTGGGCTTCCAGGACTGTTTGGGCTTGGAGGACGAGCGCGCAGAGGACGGACCCGTCTGGGACGTGGAGCATGTCTCAGTCTGAAAGGAACGAAAGGACCGATTGCGTTTGGCTGGAAACTTCTTCTTGAAGACTGAGGGTAGAAGAGTACTTTTACCACCAGTAGCCTCGCTGATCATTTCTTTGAGTTCAGAACCAAATAGCAAGTTCCCCTGAAAGGGCAAGGAAAGCAAGGCTTTCTTAGAGGCTGTATCAGCAGACCAAATTTTCAGCCAAAGGACACGTCTGGCCACCACAGATGAAGTGGAGGCCCTGGCCATCATGCGCACAGCATCAAAGGCAGCATCAGCAACATAATTTTGTGCTTCAGTAATGTTAGCAAGGAGCTGCAACTGCTCAGATACCGGTGCATCCTGGCGGACTGCCTCAGTCAGTCGTTCAGTCCAAGCCGCAATAGCTCTATTAACCCACGCCACTGCAAAGGTTGGACGCATGGCAGTGCCAATGGAGGCAAAAATAGACATAAGAGAAAGTTCTAGCTTTTTGTCCGTCCAATCCTGCAGGGCAGAGGCATCAGAGACAGCTAAAGCAGTAGACTTGGATAGCCTGGAAACAGGAGCATCCACCTTAGGAGGATGAACCCATTTTGCCAGTTCAGTCTCAGGAAAAGGGTAAAGTTTAGCAAACTTTTTGGACACAGACGAGGATTTGTCAGGATTCCTCCACTCCTCAGAGACTAGACGGGCAAGGGTAGGGCTAGTTGGAAAACATACAACCGCCTTAGATGGTTTTTGGAAAACGTCAGTTGGATCATGAGTAGATTCCTGAGTCAGAGGAAGGTTGAGCGTAGTTAACACAGCTCTGATCAAACCCTCAGCAGAAATCTCGGGGTCACATTCATAAGGGTCCCCAATGGACTTGTTAGATTCAATAACAGTGCCTTCCTCAGCATCAGAATCCTGCAATAGTTCTTCTTCAGAAGAATCAGACACATCAGGAGCTCCCTGTGGCTTAGGCAGGGAAGTCCTGATTGTAGAGGGGGTCTGCCAAACTTGGAGAGCCCCCTGTACCTGAGAGGGAAAGAGTTGGAGTGTGGATCTGAGATCCCTAGTGGCAGCTTTAAACTCTTTCACCCAAGTTGGCTCAATAGCATGGCTGGGAAGCCCAGGGTTGCTATCACGACAATCAGTGCATTTAGGGCATAAATCACCAGAACAATCTCTAGGCAGCCCAGAGTGACAAGAGGAGCAAAGCGCAATGGGGGGAACAGACACCCCAGCCTCTTTAGTCTTGGGTCTAGCCCCTGGCTCCAGTGGAGTAGACATGCTCACAGCGTCAATATACACCACTTAACAATATCACCCAGTAAAAGTGTGAAAGGTTAAAGTTTCACCCCAGAAATGCCTAAAAAAGGACTTATCTGGCCAGCGAAGGGTTAATCTGCTGAGAGGAGAGAAGGCTCGGTCCCTGCATAGTATACTCGCTGAGAAATAACACCACAAAATGGCGGCCGTCAGGTCAGCCAATCAGAAACAAGCGCGAACCGGGCGCTCATGGGAAATGTAGTTTTCTCACAGAAGTACCCCAAACAGTGCCCGAAGCCCCCCTGAACTCCCCACACCCTGTAAACATACACCGGATGATAGAGCAGGAGCATAGAAGTAAAATGAGCCATCTCTGAAGTTGCTGTGACAAGCGGTTGCAGAGATATGTCCCACACTGTGTAATCCCATAGAGAGTAAAGGAGCAATGGCGTCTAAGCGGGAAAAGGTGCGCAACACTACATTTTAATAAAGTCCCACTAAACTTTAAAAAAGTGCTAAACAGTAACCCAATACATGAGAAACATAAATAAAATTATACCCAAAGCTCCAGAACCCAGAGAATACCACAGAAATTGCATAAACATGATAAATGCAAATAAAAACACCCTATGAGTGCTGGAGTGCAATGCAACTCCCAAATACAAGCCCATCAAAGGGACACTGTGGGGACAAGTGGACCTTCAGCACTCAAGGAGTGGCTCACCTTTCTGCAGGACTTCTGTCTTCAGGTGACCATGATAAAGTGGGAATAGACCAGAGGTAAATTCCTCAGCAGGGAAGCTGCTTGACTCAAGCTGTTCCCTCTTCAGGGCATAAGGTCCACAGAAAATCCCTGGAAGCTGCACTAGCCACTTTAAAGAGGGCAATTCACAGCCATGGTCACCCTCCTAATGGTGGTATTCCATATTTGAATAAAAATAACAAAACACTAAGATGAATGCAAAGATGTTCTCCACCTGGTGTGCACAGCACACAGGAACAAATCAATCTAGTGGCTCTGGCCTGAAGGCAGCTTAAGTAGGAGGGGAGGCTCTGCCCCCTGCAGTCATTTGCATAATTGTTCCTGCCTATTAAAGGGGCGGATCGCCTCCCAGAGTACCAGTGACCTGTATTGGACGACAGTGAAATGTAGTTTTCCCAGAAAAATTACCCCAACAGTACCCGAAGCCCCCCAACACACACAAAACGATAACTGGATGACAGAGCAAGGGCAGACAATTGAAATGAGCCATCTCTGAAGTCGCTACGTTGAACGGTTGCAGAGATATGTTCCCATAGAAATGAATGGAGCAATGGCATCTATGTGGTAAAGTGCGCCGGAACACAAATTTTGCAGAGTTGAAACTGTAAATTAAAATTACATGAAACATCACTAGAACATGTTAGCAGACCCAAAAAACAATAAACCCAGTAGGAAAAGTGCCAATAAAACCCCAAAAGATGCAAAACCAGCAGCTAAAGGGCTAAGTTACCACAGAAACTTGCTCCAAAACACCCAACAGACATACAGATAAACCCAATGAGTGTAGGAGTGTGCAACAGGAACGCCAAAGGAAGACCCCTGTGCGGAGGGGCACTGTGGGACATGTGGACCTGCAGCACTCAAAGGGTTGCTCACCTTTCCTGCAGATCTTCTGTCTTCAGATTACCATGTATTAAGAAGAAGCCTCGGTGGGCAACTCCTGAGGAAAGAACTTGTACTCAAAATTTTCCCCCTCAGAGCTTAAGGTTCACATAAAGCACCTGGTCACTGAGCTATACACATCTAAGGGCATTGTCAGTTATAGTAATCCGCCTAATGGTGGTATTCCATATCTAACAGAAAAATAAAACATTAGCTAAAACTATAGCAGAACTGTTCTCTTGTCTGTGTCTTCATCAAGGAACAAATCTTAATGGAGCGGGCTGGCTAGTTGCAGCCAAGGAGGGAAGGTAGGCTCCACCCCCTGCATTCACTTCTAGAATTGTTCCTGCCTAGTCAAAGGGGCAGATCGCCTACCCAAAGTAACCAGTAACCTGTTTTGGACGATGGAAAAATGTGTCTTTCTCTAAGAGCATTTTGAAAAAAATTCCATCTTTCTTGTGCATTTTATATTTGAAGATTACATTCCACCAAATGTCCTACAAGCCCCAAACCGTTTCTAGCATTGTAAAATTTGCCTTTTTAAAGTTTAATGTTTTGGTTAAACCCTTGTTAGTGGGAATTACATAACTGCTAACCAAATGGTCCCTTTCCAGAATATGGTATACTATTTCAGACTATTAGGGTCCAGCAAGGCCTCGTTTCTAGTAGGCTCCTCTACAAGTTGGTACATGAAACTGTCATTAATCATACGCAGAAAATGATTTCCCTTTGTTGTGCTGGAAGTCACATTTCTCCAATCAGTATCAGGGTAATTGAAATCTATTACATTTCCCAAAGGAATAGCCTTTTCCATTCACAGTAGCAACTGGGGTTCTTCAAACTCTAAGTTTAGGGGACTCGGCAAATGGCCATCAGTATCTTATATTTATTTCCCCAGTGCATGTGGCAACCCACAGGCCTTCCAAATTCACTCTTCTTTAATATACTTGTGTGTAATAGGTTTTAAGGCATGCTTTACATACAGGCATAGCACCCATCTGGTGGTACAATCTGCCACTTTATGCCGACATTACCACACACACCGGTATGAATGGAGCCAGACAAAGTAAAACACTCAAGATTTTAAACTAAAAATAACATATTAAAGCGACAGGTTGACCTTATGCCTTTAACCCATTGAGTGCCAGAGAGGTGTCCAACCAATAACTCGAAGGGTTAAAGAACATGACTGTCGCATTGATTTGAAATAAGTTGCATACTCATCTGGCCCTTAAAGGGTTAAGAAGTCAGTAAAGAGGGAGTCCACCATTTTACACATCTATGATAATACTGATGTTGCTTGCGCACGTCATTTGTGCTAAATCACAGCTTGTTGCATCCATCTGTACAAAACATCAGCACACGTCTCCCCCAGGGACTCAGCCCCCCCCCCCCATGCCTTGATGAGATACTCACGAGACAAGTTCTGGAATGTCCTCTTCTTTTTTGAAACGGCCTCCCCATACCAAGAGCTTCCGCTCAAAGTTAGTGGGTTTGTGTCCAGGGACTCTGAAGGATACACCTGGGGAGACAGAAGGGGACATGTTTATTCCTCAGTCATGAAAGAAAATCTGTGTAGAAAGAAGTTAACCTTATTGTCTTTCAAAAGAAGACTGAAAAAAGGTGTTTAACACCTTGAAAATCAGAGGGGTGCACAACGCAATATGATGCACAAACCTCTGGTTCTCAAGCAGTTAAATCTGGGGATAATCCTAGAGTAGAATGTCATTCTTCCCCAAGTAATCCCAGACATGTCAGGGTGATGCTTTATCCTGAACCAGTCCAGCTTCTAGCAGACTGTACAGAAGGTGCCCAGGAGGACTACGTGTTATTAACTCTTTAACGTCACATGATGTGCCAGGACTGTCATGCTGGTATGGATGTTAAGGACTGGTGAGGTCCTGGCACGTCATGGAATTCTGGGATGGTCGTTAAGGGATTGGAAAAAAAAAAAAATAAAATAAATAAATAAATAAAAAAATACACTTTTTAACAAAACAAAACAAATACATATTGTAATTATTTTCCTACTGGGTACTCCCAATGCAGGGTGATAACTCATCCAAAAGTTATTACATTTCAGACTATTTATTACTATATCATCTATTGTTTTAATCTTCTACAGAGATCACCAGATTGCTAAGCAAAGCAATGCCCACATTAATACAAGTCTGAACTGTAACATTTGAATGCCACATCTACTAGCAGTGGGAATACCTAGTTTTATTCACTGGTAAGCAGTGTGCAACTCATTGCTTTGAATTTTGAAATATGCTGCATGCCCCCTCTGGTCCCTAAGGGAGGCTTTTAACTCTTTTGCACTGAAGACATATCTAAAATGTAAAGGGTTATTAAAAGCCGCATTCAAAAATGGAAATTTGGCGAGTATTATTTTTGCTCCTACGGTGCAAGTTGCCTTCCAACTAGAAAATAGACCGGGAAACACTTTACTTATCCAAACTACATTTGGTGCCTGCCAATTGACCCTTTGTGTGCTAAAGATGTCTCTGGCACTCAAAGGGTTAATAGAACCTTAGCAAACATTTCTGGCCATAGTCTGAACTGATAATCAGCCAGCGAGGTTCAAAAACAAACCTTGGAGATATCGGGAGATTACACAGTCAAAAATAAAGGCACAAATCTGTCAAACTTTTGCCAGAGTAAGGAAATTAAAAAAAAAAAAAAAAAAAAAAATACTTTCCAATTCCAGTCTGATAATATCCCATCTGCACTGTAATCAAATGTCGTAAGTCTCCAATTTGTTCTGTGCTATAAAGAGATTTAAAGGGTCAGTAATGCCTGTATTTAACTTTATTTAATATTGTAGAGGTTACAAAAATAAAGTATTTGGAGAAAGTGCCACCTCTCAAACCTTCATGTTTTGAGAGATATTCACCGCTAAAGTTTCCCTTTTCCTGCTGTCAGTTGTAAAGCCGACAGCAGGAGATTCGAGTCATGTGACTCTAGGAGGCTCTTCAACAGAGCCGAAATTGTGTTATTTAAAAAGAACTACTTCAATGGAATGGTCTACAAAGTGTGCTTGCAAACCAGGAACAATTTGTAGACCGTTCCAATGAAGTAATTCTTTTTAAATAATGAGATTCCGCTCTGCTGCAGAGCTGCGGGCTGGTCCCCGGGATCTCCTGCTGATAGCAGAGCGCTGACGTCAGAGAAGGGAAGGGAGGGGGGGGAACTTTAGCGGCGGATAACTCTCAAACCGTAAGGATTTGAGAGATGGCAATTTCTCCAAATACTTTATTTTTGTAACCTCTACAATATTAAATAACGTTAAATACGGGCATTACTGACCCTTTAATACTTTTTGAAAGTATCTAAAAAACACAGCCCTCCGAGGCAGCTGTCAGTACAGACTGGCTACATGAGCAGAGACTCAGCAGTCACTTCAGTTCCACTTACCAGGCTCCTTGGGCTTGGAATCCTCAGGTTTACTGCATAGCCCCCTCCTGTTTATTGGATCCTGGGCTCCCAGAGGCCTTTGGATCGGTGCGGCTCCTGTTCTTAGCACAGCGGCTCTCTCTGCAAGAAATTAAGCATCTGTTTATCAGCCCATCAGCTCTGATAATATGGGGAAGTCCATAGCTGCATATAGAATATTTTCAAGGGGGGGGGGGGGTTGCGCAAGACCATAATATGCCCCCATGGCCACCCAGCCCAGACCCTCTGTTTAACCAGGGAGGGCAATTGTCACCTATTGCCCCTTCCTGCAGTAGTCAATATCTGTGCACAATTCCTTCTTCAAATATCCTTCCCCGTTAACATACTGTAATCCCCAATTAGAGAGAGAAATGTGTTCAATTCTGGAGCAAACCAAATACACCACAATCAATACATTCAGACAACAGCTTTACATAGCGACTTTAACCTCTTGAATGCTAGAGAAGTCTTCAACTCATTGCTTCGTAATGCACTAGAGCCCTCTATCATTCAAGGGGTTAAAAGTCCAATTTCCATAAAGTGAGCAAATAAAAATACTGCGATCTGTCCGGTCAAGTGACCAGCTTTCAGATCGTAGGTAAGGCAGTGTGACGTAGGGAAAAGGGGCAGGAGGGGGACACATTAAAATAAAATATACAACATTATGGTCACTTAGAAGGGGCAGTTCTTTATAATTATAATAAAAAAAAAAAAAGTATAAAATAAAATGTATAAAATAGACCATAACCTCACATGCATTCATTACGATCTGTTTCAGCGGAGAGGAATTGTGGAACAAGGTGAGGAGGGGGCCCTCTCCTCTAAAGATCCAAGGGGACCCTGGGAGCAAGACAAGAGAGAGAGAGAGAGAGAGAGAGAGAGAGAGAGAGAGAGAGAGAGAGAGAGAGAGAGAGAGAGAGAGAGAGAGAGAGAGAGAGAGAGAGAGAGAGAGAGAGAGAGAATATGATGGCACAACCAGCAGGTACAAGCTGAAGAAAAAGAAAATAAGGCTTTTCATCCAGTTAAAGATAATATCCAACTGCGACTACAGCTCTGATGTACAAGAGGAGTGTACAGCTGCTTGGTCTGCAATGTGCTTCACAATACTGGCAAAATGGCAAACAGATGGTTAATTGGTTTCCGGTCATTACAGAGGAGCATGATGTCTGACTCGCTTCACTTTACACTGAGATGAGACTAAATGTAAAGGGAGTCATTTTACATTGACTCTTGTCTCATTGAACTATATGCAGATGTGCTTCTGTCTCATTTGAATCTAAGAGGGCTGAGAAGGGGCTCAGTGTAAAGCAGCTCCAGTTAATCTTCATAGTATTTGGGCCATGGAGAGTATTATTTCAATACTGTCAGAGTTGTAGTACAAGAGTAATTGAATGATAAAGTATCCCCCTCCCGCCCCTTTTACCTAGTGTAACACTGCTCACCTCAGATGTGGAATATGGTCCCTTGACCGGACAGGTCACAGCAAGGGACAACCTTCTTACTGTGATCATAAGGAAAACCCTGCCCCCCTTGACAGGTTTTTCCTTATGATCACTGAAGATTGTCCCCCTCTGTGATCCATCTGGACAGTCTTGCTGCTCTGAGGTGAGCAGTGTTACATCAGTGTAAGGGGCGGGAGGGGGATACTTTATCATTCAATTACTCTTATACTACAACTCTGACAGTATTGATTAGGGGTGCACCGAAATTTCGGTGGCCGAAATGTTTCGGCCGAAAATGGCCTTTTAGGCAAAAAGCCGAAATAAAAAAAATGGCCGAAAATCCTTGTCAGCCCGCATCATCACGCGCCCCTGCGGGCCGTGATGACATACAGACAGAGAAGAGGGCAGAGGCACCGGAAGAGAAGCGCTTGCTGTCAGACAGTAACGATCAGTCTGCTGGCAACAAGCGCTTCTCTTCCGGTGCCTCTGCCCTCTTCCTCTTCTCTGTCTGTATGTCATCACGGCCCGCAGGGGCGCGTGATGATGCGGGCGGGTAGGAGGGAACTCAGATCCAGCCAGCCGCAGGGGACCGGGAGAAAGAGAGGTACAAAGGGGGAGAAAGTACATAGGGGAGAAAGAGATGCACAAGTGGGAGAAAGAAGTACATGGGGGAGAAAGAGAGGCACAAGGGGTAGAAAGAAGTACAAGGGGGAGAAAGAAGCACATGGGGGAGAAAGAAGCACATGGGGGAGAAAGAGGCACATGGGGGAGAAAGAAGTACATGGGGTAGAAAGAAGTACATGGGGTAGAAAGAGGCACATGGGGGAGAAAGAAGCACATGGGGTAGAAAGAAGCACAAGGGGTAGAAAGAAGCACAAGGGGGAGAAAGAAGCACATGGGGGAGAAAGAAGCACATGGGGGAGAAAGAGGCACTAGGGGGAGAAAGTGAGGCACAAGGGGGAGAAAGTGAGGCACAAGGGAGAGAAAAGTACATGGGGGAGAAAAAGAAGTACAAGGGGGAGAAAGAGGCACATGGGGGAGAAAGAAGTACATGGGGGAGAAAGAGGCACATGGGGGAGAAAGAAGCACATGGGGGAGAAAGAGGCACAAGGGAGAGAAAAGTACATGGGGGAGAAAGAGGCACAAGGGGGAGAAAGAGGCACAAGGAGGAGAAAGAGAGGCATAAAGAAGTACATGGGGGAGAAAGTGAGGCACAAGGGGGAGAAAGAGAGGCACAAGGGAGAGAAAGAAGTACATGGGGGAGAAAGAGAGGCACAAGGGGTAGAAAGAAGTACATGGGGGAGAAAGAGAGAGGCACAAGGGGGAGAAAGAAGTACAAGGGGGAGAAAGAGGCACAAGGGGGAGAAAGAAGTACATGGGGGAGAAAGAGAGGCACAAGGGGTAGAAAGAAGTACATGGGGGAGAAAGAGAGAGGAAGAAGTACAAGGGGGAGAAAGAAGTACAAGGGGGAGAAAGAGAGGCACAAGGGGGAGAAAGAAGTACAAGGGGGAGAAAGAAGTACAAGGGGGAGAAAGAGGCACAAGGGGTAGAAAGAAGTACATGGGGGAGAAAGAGAGGCACATGGGGGAGAAAGAAGTACATGGGGGAGAAAGAAGTACATGGGGGAGAAAGAAGTACATGGGGGAGAAAGAAGTACATGGGGGAGAAAGAAGTACATGGGGGAGAAAGAGAGGCACAAGGGGGAGAAAGAAGTACATGGGGGAGAAAGAGAGGCACAAGGGGGAGAAAGAAGTACAAGGGGGAGAAAGAGAGGCACAAGGGGTAGAAAGAAGTACATGGGGGGACAAAGAAGTACATGGGGGAGAAAGAGAGGTGCATAGACCCCATAGTAAAATAATAACAATGATGCATGTTAACTGTGTAAAGTTTTTTATTCTACTGTTTGTTTTTAACACTCAGTTTGTTCATTAAATAATGAAAAATTAGCATATTGTTTTTTTTTATCCAATTAATCGAAAAAATAATTTTATAAAAACCTTTTTCAAAGTCAAGGTTTAAATACATTCATAATGCATATTTTAAAACCCTATCTCTGACTTTGAACCGGTTTTGACAAAATTATCTTTTAAAACTTGTTTTTGTTTGTAAAATAGAAACATCTTGGCCATTGCTGGGCAGTCATAAGAATCTCATTTCTCCACTACCAGAAATGAGATTCTTATGTTTGCCCAACCCTGGCCAAAATATTTTTTTTCCTTTTTACAAACAAAAACATAATATAACAGGCTAAGTTTATGAAAACTTTTTAGTCAGGGTTACGGTTTTAAAATATGCATTAAAGTCATTTTCGGTTTCAGTTTTCGGCCAAGTGCATCCTGACGTTTCGGTTCAAAATTTTCATTTCGGTGCACCCCTAGTATTGATATAACACTCCCCATGGCCCAAATACTATGAAGATTAATTGGAGCTGCTGTTTTTGTGAAACATTACTATCCCTTTAATGAAAAGATCTAGATTAACACATCAGAGCAGTAGGTGCTAAAATGTGATCTGAATAAGAAGTTTTCTCAGACGCTGATCCTACTCTACGGCAGACAATAGGAAGGGTGGGAGCCCAGCCTGTTACACCTGTCCTGGGCTCCATGAGTTCTGAGGAGGCACTGCTGTAATACAGAATATCTGAAGTAACTGGAAGTCTGAGTAATAAGGATAATTTGAGAACTCTCTGGGTTTCACCCGGCTACTCATGGTTTTGACCCAAATATCAGGTGAATGGCCAAAATTCCAGAGTGAAGGGTGAAGGCTGGGCAACATGAGGCCCTCCAGCTGTTCCATGACTACAGCTGCTAGCAGGGGGTAATGGGAGTTTTAGTCTGGGACCAGCTAAAAGGCTTCATATTGTCCAGCTTTGTATGGTCTCAGCTGCCCCAATTAACCTTTTGAGTGTCACAGCGATACCCCCTCTGGCACGCAGATGGTTAACCATTTCATTTGTCTCTAAATTGAAGCTTTTTCTAATAGAAAGGCAGAAGGTGAAGTCCTGCTTGTAGTTAGATCTCATAAGTGGTTGCTTCTTAACCCTTTGAGTGCCAGAGTGGTACACAACGCATTGCAATGCATTGTGTGGCACTCAAAGGGTTAACCCTATGAGTATCTGAGAGTATCCAACCCATTGCAATGAGATACGTTGGAAACCTCTGACACTCAAAGGCTGTGTGAACTGGTGGGAATGACACAGACTTAGAGCAAGTATCTACATCCTGGGGAACTTTAACCCCCTGACGACCACTGCCGTGCAGGACCATCACGGCTGGCCGGTACTTAATGACCAGTGATGGTCCTGGCACGTCATGGAGTTCAGCGCTCCCCGGCGCAGCTGCATGCTGCTCCGGGAGCCCTCAACTGGAAGTACAAAAAAAAAAAAAGTGCCAGCCGGCCACGGGTGCGTGCGCTGGTCCTTAAGGGGTTAAGACTTAACACTTCGAAGCTCTGACAGTCAGCCCATTAGAAAGGTTTACTGGTAACAAGTCCAGTATAGTGGCTAAAAATCCCACCTTACCACCAGATCCTTCACTTTACTTATAATGGCTGGAGATCCACATTGGCTCCTGGGCCCCCTCTCTTTATAGCAGTTATTGTTATGCCCCTTATAGGCATACCTGGGATTGCTAATTATCAAGGTTTTACCAAGATCTCAGTGTGAGTCCAGTGTTACCTACAGTCTGTTCCATTTCAGCTGTAAGATCTGCTGTGTCTCTAGTGCAGCACAATTTCAATTTTAAGTTCTGTGGTATCGCTGGTGTAGCACCATTTCATTTGTAAACTAGGTGGTATCTCTAATGTAGCTCCATTGCAATTATAAGCTCTGTGGTATCACAAGTATAGTCCCATTGCAATTATAAGCTCAGTGGTATCACTAGTATAGTCCCATTGCAATTATAAGCTCTGTGATATCACTAGTATAGTCCCATTGCAATTATAAGCTCTGTGATATCACTGGTGTAGCCCTATTGCAATTATAAGCTCTGTGATATCACTGGTGTAGCACTATTGCAATTATAAGCTCTGTGGTATCACTAGTATAGTCCCATTGCAATTATAAGCTCTGTGGTATCACAGGTATAGTCCCAATGCAATTATAAGCTCTGTGGTATCACTGGTGTAGCCCTATTGCAATTATAAGCTCTGTGGTATCACTAGTATAGTCCCAATGCAATTATAAGCTCTGTGGTATCACAGGTATAGTCCCAATGCAATTATAAGCTCTGTGGTATCACTGGTGTAGCCCTATTGCAATTATAAGCTCTGTGGTATCACTAGTATAGTCCCATTGCAATTATAAGCTCTGTGGTATCACAGGTATAGTCCCAATGCAATTATAAGCTCTGTGGTATCACTGGTGTAGCCCTATTGCAATTATAAGCTCTGTGGTATCACTAGTATAGTCCCAATGCAATTATAAGCTCTGTGATATCACTGGTGTAGCCCTATTGCAATTATAAGCTCTGTGGTATCACTAGTATAGTCCCAATGCAATTCTAAGCTCTGTGGTATCACTAGTATAGTCCCAATGCAATTATAAGCTCTGTGGTATCACAGGTATAGTCCCAATGCAATTATAAGCTCTGTGGTATCACTGGTGTAGCCCTATTGCAATTATAAGCTCAATGGTATCACTAGAGTAGCTCCATTGCAATTATAAGCTCTGTAGTATGACTTGCGTACACATTACTTGCTGACTTGCTCACAACATTAATGCCAGTTCAAAAAAGTATGTCTCATGTGTTTTTATTCTTAGAAGAAAGCACAAATTGCATCTGCCTGTTACTATAAGGGACAGAACAATTGTACATAGCTGTCTTTTCACACATATTCAAAGAAACCTCCTTTTCATGGAAAATTTTTAGTATTGGCACTTCGATATCACCAACCTATTCTCCCTGCCAAAAATTGGACATTGCGACCCAAAAACATTCGCCATCCCTGTTCTATGTAAATGGAGATTAACCCTTTGAGTGCCACAGAGATAGCCAACACATTGCGCTCTGGCACTCCAAGGGTTAAAGCGGAACTTTCAGCTTCATAATATGCCCTCCAATACATTAGTAATATAGCGATAGGCAAAGTAATAGTTATATTATAGTGAATAAATCTACGTTATTGAAGTAATCCACTTTCTTCTGCAGGCATCCAGGGCACAAGGCTTACAAGGGAAGGTCTGTTCGCCTGCGCAGGCAGCAACTCCCGTTACATTAAGGTACCAACAGACGTCACCACCAATCCGGGCAGTGTACGGGACAGACAGCGCAGACTCAGAGAAAACTTCCCTCTAAGATGTCTGCGCCTGCAGAATAAGCTGCATTACTTCAATAATGTGGATTTAGTCACCATAATAAGACTATTCCTTTGCCTATCGCTATATTACCAGTGTATTGGGGGGCAATATTATGAAGCTGAAAGTTCCCCTTTAAGGGAGTTCCATGCCAGGAACATAAATGTAAAAAACAGTAGGCAAAGATGAACAACGCAAAGTACAGGTAATTTAACAATCTGAGGGCCAGAGGGGTACACAATGCATTGAATACTCATTTGGCACTCAAAGGGTTAACTTTACATATCATACATTTGCATAATTTCCATATTGTATGCATTCTGCATATTATACATTTGTACAATATGTACAGTCAAAGTAAAATCAATTTACCGTATCACTGCTACGTGACTGGCAATTCCAGCTAGGTGAGATCTCTAGACTTATAACCCTTGTAACAAAATCTAGTATGTGGGGAGAACCAGCAGGTCACACATACAACACACACAGACAATATACTCCCAGGCAAGGACTAACCTTGTCTTACTTAACCCTACTATACACATTTCTGTAATAAACGTTGCTGCACCTTTAAGTTACGTCACACACACCTCCCTTCCTGTAGAACCAGAAATGGCTCCAGCTCTTATCTCCCCAGGTGCTGTTCTACCTGTCAGACTTCTACGTTTCATTGTTGGTGAACGGAAATGAACGTGTTAGAACTACTAATAGGAGGGGGAAGGCTGTTAAACACAGTGACCAAGAAACAGGTATCTTAATCTTTTGAGTGCCAGAGGGGTACGCAATGCATTTCTCTGCAACGTGATGCGTACCGCTCTGGCACTCAAAGGGTTAATTTTACAGCTCCAAACGAGAACACCCAAAAAAGGTTTAAAGGAGAAGTAACACCTCCTATAAGAACCCCCTACTAACCTTACTATGGCCAGAAAATCCTAACGGCCCTATGAATTTTGCCCATGTGCCATTACGCAAGGGTTAACGTGTTTGATCAGTCCGAGAGGTCGAGTCCACAGACATGGATTATAACAGTTCCTGGCAGTTCTTTCAAACTGAAGCAGGCAAAGTGCCATGAGCCTACTTAACACTTTGAGTGCCAGAGGGGGGTACGGAATGCATTGCAAAGCAATGCATTCCGTACCCCTCTGGCACTCAAAGGGTTAAGGGCTATATAGCTGTGCTCCTGAGTTGCACGCCCCTCTGGTCCATAACCCCTTAATGGCTGACTGTGCTGCTGGCAGTTAAGAATCACAGTTTTTTGTTTTTTTTTTAAACAAAATGGATTCAGGGGTCCCCAAGTGGTGTGCAGCCCCGCAGGGACCCCTACATTCCATGACGTGCCTGGACCATTATGGGTCATTAAAGGGTTAAAAGGCTTAAGATTACCATGTGAGTGGGCAGAGACTGTCATTTCTGCCATCATGGACAAAAACTATATGGGCCATCAGCATTTTCTGGTCCTAGGAAGTTAAATGGGGGGTTTTAATTAGATGTCACTTCTCCTTTAAACTTACAGTAAGAGGTGACTCAGTTTATGGGTTACATTTGGCAATAGGAGGTGTTACATTTTACTTGTACGTGATAAATTTAAATTTAATATTCTTGCTCCACAACACAGTGGTTTTGCTTGTAATAATATAGTCAGTATTTTTACTATTACTCTAATGCTATTTTTCCAGTATGTGGTAACCACATGTCATCCATTGACTTATTATATAATCCAATTCCTATATTTCGTGTGTTGGTTCTAGGTGGCAAGTGTGTTTGCGAATTGAAATATTTCACCCTTCGATTTGCAGAGGGGTGTACAACATCAGATTGCTGGTGATGTGTATGGGAGGGCATCCCTTTCTCATCACTAGCAGTTCATAAACACTGTATGCTAATAGGGAACTTCTCTTCCTCTCCCCTTGCATGCCTAATTCTTAGTGCATACGGAAATGTGTGTCTACATCTCCAAGGCAATGTGCTCTCCACATCACCAAACACACATCTCCGCAGCATCGAACCTTAGAGCATTTAGATCTTCTCTCCCTCATTTTGCACAACACTCTGGAATATTCTGACACTCAATAAAAGGAGAATTGAATGATCCTGCAATTCCTTCTGACTGTTATAAAGAATTGCAGTTTTGTGATTCTTATAAAACTTATTACTAGCAGACATCAGGGTGATTTGAGAATTAATACACAGTACCAAGTGCTGTCCTCTCTGCAAGTCATAACTCATACAAATCATACATTTCACTTTCTTTGATGTGGAGTTTGCTAATTTAATTAGGGTGTCTGCCTCTAGTTAATACATTGCACTCTGTTTGGGAAGGAAAGCACTGTTCCCATTTTGATAAAACTCACCACCCCTCTCCCAGGGTATTGAATATTTGCACATTGCATATTTTCTATTGTATTTCCCTTTACAGGGAACTTAGCACTAGTGAAAAACACTTAACCCCTTTGCGTCCACTGACATGCCAGGACCGTCATGGTTGTCCGGCACTTAAACCTTTGAGTGCCAGAGGGGTACGCAGTGCATTGCGTTTTGTACCTATCTGGCAATCAAAGGGTTAAGGATCAGTGACGGTCCTGGCACGTCATGGAATTTGCACGCAGCACAGGGGAGCCCTGAATAGGTTCGCTACAAAAAAAAAAAAAAAAAAAAAAAAGTCCCCTGGTCCTCAAGTGACAGGAGTGTGTGCTGGTCAATAAGAGGTTAATCTAAGGCAACCTGCGTACTGTAGGAAGGCAATAACCTTCTAAAATAAATCCACAAAAATGTGTAACCTATACTGGTCTTTTCCCTGTGAAAAATAAATTACAAATAAAACTGAACAAAGAAAACAGCCAGTTTGTTGCGACATAATTCCACCACCTTGGATTGTTTGTCCATATAATTAAAATGGTGGCATTTAACAAACTGCATGTGCCACAAGCCATTCATAGACAGAAACATCATCATCTGACCAAGAAAGTAGAGCTCAATTTTTTTTAAACAAACTTCCACTGCAAAAACTTTTGAATGAAGCATCTACCAACAGTGCAAGCACATGTTTTGCCTGGCAGAAAAAGCCTTACAGTATTTATTTTATGGTAACAAGGGTTTACAGTTTCTTTAAACCTTTTACGAGATAGTAATACTTAATATGCAAAAAAATATATGTTGTAGGGTTTATCCACCTGAGGGGAAAAAAAAAAAAAAAAAAAAAAAAAAAAAGGTACTCTCACTGCTGAAAGGTGTTTTGTTCAAACAGCTCAAACTTGATTTTTTTTTTTAGGTGCAATATCATAGTGGCCTGAAATTGTACGGTGGAGCTGTTGCTACACCATCCTATGGCGATTTATGGTCTACGGACCAGAGCTGTCCATAGGATGGTGTAGCAACAGCACCACTGTACAATTTCAGGCCACTGTGAGAGAAAAAAAAAAATCTACTTTGAATTGTAATAACTTTTGAATAAAACACCTTTCAGCAGTGAGAGTACCCTTTTTTTACTCAGGGGGATAAACCATACAACATATATATTTTTTTACATATTAAGTATTACTATCTCTTTAAAGTGCCTGAGGGGTGTGAAACGTCCATTAATATGACCAGTGGATGCTTTTCAGAAGCAATGGCCTAAACCTTTGAAAATGGCATTTATCCAAAACACATCCCGACTCTGGTTCCTGCTGCAATTATATTTTTTATGGGTCAGATTCAATAATAAACACATTAACTTTTCAGACACTAAACATCTCCAAAGGATTGCTTTGAAATGTTCTGGAGACATATACCACAAACTCTTACCTATAATACGCACAATTTTGCCCCTGTTCACTTTATGTGAAGTGTGTGTGTGCGCGTGTGCGTATTATACATGAGAATAAAATTAGTTAAAAAAAAAAAAAAAAAAAAAAAATTCACATTCCCACTGCTTCCCTCCCCGCTTACTCATAGCCTCTTCCTCTGAAGTCCAAATGCGGCAGCCTGACAGGGTCCCAGCGGGTGGCATGCTTGCATAGCTATGCGCATTGGATCTATGGTATTGCCCTGTGAAGACCTTGCGGGCTACAAAGAAGAGGTCCTGACAGGGCCATGCTGGAGACGGGCGGTAGATGCAAGCATGCCGCCCCTGCTGGGACCCTGTCAGGCTGCAGGATTTACACTACAGAGGCGCAGAGGAGGATTCTATGGGTAAGCGGTGAGGGAGGGAGCAGTGGCAACGTGAATTTTTGTGTGCGTGTGAGAGGGGAAAACAAGGGCGTGTATTATACATAGGCAAGGTTATTTTCCCCTAAAATCTTGGGTATAATGTACACCTGCGTATTATACCAGAGATTTTACGGTAACAATCAAATGGTTAAATGTGTTTTCATAACCCGAAACATATCTCCTTGTACACTCATATTACAAAGTACATAATTTCTCATGGTGTGCTACATCAAAAATTGCTTCATATCAGTAAAAATACAATATGGAGAGGAAATCTACTTTATATGTTAGTTGACCTGTTAGCTGTTTTGACCACATTTCAGAAACGTTGCTATTAATCATGGTGTAGCAAGGTTAACAAACAAGCCTTACCACAACCTGGAGTCCTTTCGTATCTGGGGATACAAATCCCTTATAATAATTCACTAAGATCTGTCAGAAGCCATCATGTGCAGTAGAGACGGCTGGGCACGCTTTAGTCATGCGCAGTACAGACTGCCCGCTCCGTGGCTGTTATGGAGCGGGGCTCTCCGAATTCAGACTGGAGTCGCACAGAGAGGACTCTGGTCTGAATTTGGGGCGCTTCGCTCCGTATCAGCCGTGGGTGGCCACTCTCTACTGCTCATGCCTACAGAGGTGGAACTGTGGCCTGTGTAAACGGGCCTTTCAACTTGTACAATATAAACTCTTAGTACTTTTTCTAAGACCAGCTTTAAAGTTTGTCCCTTTACATCAGATCAGCTGTACTAATAGCAGAGTCAGTTTACAGCAATGCAGAACTCCTAAGTAAAATAACAGTCTACCCAATATAGCAGTGGGGGTGGGAGAGTAAGAAAGTGAAAAAGGAATGCACAGCCACTGTTGGAGAGAAAATAGAAGTATGTATGTTAAACTACAGCCACAGTGACAATGATTTTTATAAATCACAGAGATGAAGATTATAAAGCTGTAATAATTAGATCAAAACCCAAGATCTATATTGAGTCCCCTCTCATGAATTTTCAAGAGAACTATCACCCTCGGTTACAAAGGTATTTCTTATAAGCTTTTAAAGTTCCTATTAAGGCTCCTGACTGGAAGATTTTCCATTGAGTGGAACATTATGTCCAATTGCAGGTGCTAGCTCCATTTTAAAGGGATTGTATCATTATCAACAACTTATGGGATTTTGAAAGAGGTTTCAAAATCACCTGTCTTTATGTTCGCCATTCTTTCATAAAAACAATGTGATACTCAGGACTGTCAGCTTATGCAAATTAAGCAGTACTGGCTGGCAATCACCACTTCTCCATAAAAACAATGAGATACTCAGGACTGTCAGTTTACGCACGTTAAGCAGTACTGGTTGGCACAGTGCATTATGCCATACACTATCATGTCATCTTCCTAGTCAGCACAAGATATCTGCATAAACACACAAAAAAAAATAAAGCTAAATATTAAACCATAGTGTTGATTAAAGAATGTCAAACGTAACTATAGGTGACTGAGTTTTTTTTCAGCATCACCCAATTCACTATAAAGAGTTTAGTTCCACATATATTGAAAAAATCTGGCGAGCAACTGCAGAACGTTCAAAGGGTGCTGTTGTGATGGGTCCAGGCATTTAATGTGTCCCCTTGGTCTCCAACAGGTTCTCTTCCTCCCAAGTGTCCCTCTTTAGGAAGGACAGTCCCGCTTTTAAACCCAAATCCCACTGTCCCTCTTTCCCACCCTGATGTCCCTCTTTTTTTTTTTAAAGATCAGATTGTCTGGTATGTATGTAAGCGTATCACATTGCACTACATAAAAAAAACTCACATTATTATTTGTTTAAACATCAGTATATGTGTTTATAAATTAGTCTGTGTAAATAAAATACTTTGCTCTTGTTATAAGTTAATTATCAGGTTACGCGAGAACGTCTCAATAGGTCATGAAATAGCCTAAAAGTTCTCAGTAATACCTCACCCACCAACAATACCCCCCTAAAACACTAGTGTCCCTCTTTGGCAATTTTAAACGTTGGGAGGTATGGGTTCTAAATGTATCCTCAGGCGAAATTTTGTGTTAGGGGCGAAAATAAGGTTCGACCCCTGTGGCCAGTCAGAGACTAGTTAGGCTACTGTAATAATAAATATAGGTTATCGCTGCAGAGCAAACTCATGCGTACTAACGACAGACATTATAGCACAGGCACTCCCATCCTACAACTGACTACTCCTCCTCTGATAAGGAAGTTCCCCGCTACACTACTTGCTAGCTGAATGTATTTCTACACCGCACTCAGCTCTAGGCCTAAAATGTAACCAGGCTCCGCCATAGCGCTGCGCTCAATGGTTCCGCGTCAGTACGAATCACGTGTCTACCCACCAACCAATGATCGCAGCCCACTCCGCCTCAGCACTGCTCCCCACATCTTAAGCCCAGGAGCGCCGACTTTCAACTGAGCAGAGACGGCTGTCACGTCAGACTAAAGGCACGCCTACCGGAACGCCTCGCCAATCAGGACGAACTTGGCACAGCCAAGGACGTGTTGGGGCGGAGATCAAACACCAGAAAGAGTTTTGGAACGCTTTGCGGGGTCCTACCGCTGCCTTATTAATAAGGCTGTCTATATCAGTGCCTTTCGACGAGGTACAATGTCACAAAGTGAAATAACATGACCGGATTAAAACAGCTTGCTCCTTGCAACACTACTGTTTATGTAGTAACGGAGACTTGACTATGGCATTCTTTGTGTATATACCGTTTTGATTGCACAGGTGGGCAACGTGTTGCATATCTGGGAACTGGCAAAATGAGGTGACCCTGAAATTTTGAAATCCTTTAACTCCTATAGTTCCTATAATACACATTCTCTGCGATATTTCCCTGATTGTGGTGGGGTAATGGAGAGATGATCCAATCAGTCCTCAAGGAGTTTTTTTTTTTTTAATATACAACATCTTAAAGCATACCTGGGAACTTTTGACCTAAATCTCAGGGCCAAGGGACAAATTCTCAGGGCGAGAGAGCCCATCTCATCTGCAGCAAATACATTTATTTACAGCATGTTAAGGGTTCCTAGAGGACCGATAAGAACACCTCCTGGTTAGAGCAAACAGGGATAGATCGCCTGAAATCTACATTCTGGATTACTTTACATCTTAGTATTTCAAAGGCCTCAGAGTCGCCTCCTTTTGAAAGTTCCTGAGTATGAATATATAATGGGTAGGGCTGGACTGTCTCCACCTGAGAATTTGGCCCTTCACCCTGTGACCTTGAGACCTGGGTCAGAACCTTGAGTCTCAGGGTCAAATCCTGAGAGTTCCCGGCAACGTTCTTTAAGTAACATTGTAAAACTCCAACAGCTGAGACAATTTGCCAGCAGAGGATGATGGAAGTTGTAGTCCAAAATCAAGGGCAGAACCAAAGTTAGCCTACCCTTTTGACATGCAGGGCCAGATTTATTAAGAGGCTGACTAGGCACTGGCCTAGGACGCCCAATTTTCTGGGGTGTCTGGCAGTGATTAGGGTTGCCACCCAGCCGGTATTTTACTGGCAGGGCGGTAAAAAATTGGCTTCTATCCAATGTTAAGTCTATGGAGAGAATGCCATGGCCGGTATTTTTTAAAGGAAAGGTGGCAACCCTAGCAGTGACCCAGTCATGCCCCTTTATTTATTTTTTTGTTAATTTTTTTTGTGTGCTGTGCTGGTGAGGACCGTGGTACAAAGGGCACTGCCCTTTGTAAACTGTGCCACAGTGACTTAACCTGGTGGTGCCTCCTGTGCCAACCAGCCTGACCCTCTGTGACTCGGTTGCACTTGCTGCGCACGCCTGCTGCCCTGTCCCCAGCTGCATCTCTCTGTTGCTTTGCTGTGTTGCGGCTGGGACCCATACGCGAAGGACTAGCTGGGGTAGTGGGGAGGACAGTGAAAAATACATTTTTTTAACCCTTTGTGTGCCAGAGGGGTATGGAACACATTGCAAAGCAATGATTATGTGTATCCTTGCACGAAACGCGTTAGGCGATTGGTGTCATCTAACTTGCTATGTATTATTCTCCTTAGTATTTTGTGGTCTTGAACCACTTTTTATGGCTTTTCAATAAAAATTTAAATTTTAATGGTCACTTTTGATGATTGACTGGTATCCAGCTTCAGCGGATCTGTTTGAGCCCTCCCCTCCAGTTGTCCTCTCGTAATGCGTTCTGTACCTCACTGGCACTCAAAGGGTTAAGTGTAGTATTAGATAAATGAACAAGTAGCTTTAATATACAAAGAGGTCAGAGATATATAAATATACACACAACTGAAAAAAAGAAGAAGACGTAATTTTGAGTGCCGAAAAGTGTTACAAACAGATCAGCGTGGGAAGGAGACTGCCACCCGACAGGGAGCTACTCTGTGTCTGAACATCACCTCCATTACAGAGACTGGGAGTCGGGACTCAGAGGGATGGTGGAACCTGAACGAATCCACAAGGAGAGAACCTGAGTGATTATATTACAGGCTGTATCATAAGCCTGGTTCAAGTAACACATATTGTATATGAAGGGCAAGCATTGGAGCCCTTTATTTACTGTATGCAGGATTACCTCCTGTAAGCGCAAATGTGAACTGAACTCTCTCATCCCTCCCCCTTTTTCTCTTGTTCACCTCACCACCACTATATCGGATCCCTAGTTCCCTGTATGATATGCTCACTGTCATATATGTTATTGGTCTGTTCCTCACTGTAAGTATAGTATACATCTTATCCACTCTATAATAGAGTGGATGTTATTTCTTGTATATGCTCATATATTTTTAAAGCAGTACTTGCCCTACAAGACTTTTCATTTCATTGTTATTTTTTTCCAGTTGTGTATATATTTATATATCTCTGACCTCTATGAATATTAAAGCGGAACTTTCAGATAATAGCCAGTCGCCATGCGTTCATTAAATGCATGGCGACTAGCTTGAATATAGATGTCTTACCAAAAAAAATATGTGTGTCTAAAGGAATCCGTCCCGTTTGGAGACCGGAACTGAGGCTAGAGTGCAGACATCTTGTCTGTGCGCATGTGCCGTCAGTCCCGGTCTCCATAGAGTAGACTGCTTTGCACCATATGGTCGCCGGAAGGGACTGACGGTGCAGGCGCACAGACCGCACGAACCTGCCTGTAAGTACCGAAACAGGACGGATTCCTTTAGACACAAGTATTTTTTTACGGTAAGACATCTATTTTCAAGCTAGTCACCATGCATTTAATGAATGCATGGCGACTGGCTATTATCTGTAAGTTCCGCTTTAAGTACATTTGTTCATTTATCTAATATTACACTTAGACAACTTCTTTTGCGCTGTCCACCCCATTACCTGTAGCTGGGTGTTAGCTGGATAGGATGTGTGGCAGTGGCGCAAGGGCGGCAATTGGCATGGGGGAAGAGCAGAGGTGAATCACTGAGTCAGTCAGGCATGTATTATGATATAAATGTATTTACATGTGCTTCACTGCTGCTGCCAATTCTGCATTTTAACCCTTTGAGTGCCAGAGGGGTACGCAACGCATTGCTTTGCAATGCATTGCTTACCCCTCTGGCACTCAAAGGGTTAATAGGGTGGACATATGACATTTATTTATTATATAAAATAACCAGAGTTCATAAAAGAGTCCACTAGAGAGATCATGGAAGCTATGTGGTTACCAGTGGTGGACAAAGATGAAAAAATTGGTTTATTAAAAATCAGATCTTCATGCTAAACTGATGCTGGAACACAAAGGAGGATTTATCAAGCCAAAAGTGGAGCCTCTTAAAGGGAAAGTAATACTTCAAAATTACTATCCCTTATATTGAAGGCCTTAAAAAACTGAAATAAATGCCACCAGCGGCATCTCTCAAACCTTTATGGTTTGAGAGATAGCCGCTTTTAAACTTCACTCTCCCCTGACATCAGAGTTCTTGCTGCAGCAGGGGAATCCGTTCATTGAATCAAGAGGAGGCTCTTCAGCAGAGTCAGATCTCGTTATAGAAGAAACGATCCTTCACTAAAACGGTCTTCTATATGTGCTTGGTAACCAAGCACACGTACAAGACATAACGAGATCTCGGCTCTGCTGAAGAGCCTCTGCCGGTCCTGGGACCGAATTTCCCTGCTGCAGCAAGAACGATGACGTCAGGGGAGAGCGAAGTTTAAAAGCGTTTATCTCTCAAACCATAAAGGTTTGAGAGATGCCGCTGGTGGCATTTAATTCAGTTTTTAAGGGCTTCAATATAAGGGATAGTAATTTTGAAGTATTACTATCCCTTTAAGGGACGAATATAAATTCCTCAAATTCTCATTTATTTAAATAGAGGTTTTAACACAACAGATACTATGGATGTATGCAACACATTGCAAGACAATGTGCTAAACACATGTCTAGCATTCAAGGGGTTAAAAGTCTCAGTGGGCATGTTTGATTGCTCTCTATGGCATAGTAGGTTTGCCCAAGAATTTCTCAAGTTATCTTATTACATCAATCACACTGACACTCTTACCTCATCACATTAAAGGGGAACTACCACCCGACACAATCTTTACCTTCACTAAGTCTCCATCTGGCGACTAGCTGCTTAGTAGCGCTAGTCGCCATAATTACTACCTTATTTAATAGATTTCTCCTCTCATGGGTGACATGCAGTACGGAGTGCAGACAGCTTACCATTGTGGTGTCCGCGCACCTGCGCTGTCAGTCCCAGCTGGAGCCAAATGGCTCCTAGCAACGCCTCCTAACCCGGCTGGGACTGACAGCGGAGGCGCGTGGATGTCACAATGGCAAGATGTCCGTGCTCCGTGCTACTGTCAGCTATGGAAGAGAGGAGAAATCTGTTAAATAAGGTAGTAATTCTGGCGACTAGCGCTACTAAGCATCTAGTCGCCAGATGGGGACTTAGTGAAGGTAAAGATTGTGTCGGGTGGTAGTTCCCCTTTAACACTCATACACATAGCTTTATTCAAACTAACAGACACACACAGGCAATCACAGACAAACACAGGCATACAAAGAATTAGCAAAAGTACACACAAATAAAACTGACTCTATGTGTGTGCCACAATACTTGGTGCTGTGAATGTGTGAGTGACAATACTTGATTTAGAATGCCTACTTCTGGAAAATTACTGTGAAGAATAAATCTAAAAATGGATTTGGCCACAGTGTTCCTAAGTGAATTGGTTCAGTTAAGGGAGGGGTTTGGTTAGGGGTGGGGTGAAGGCGGGGCTAGGGACACCAAAGGATGTTGTGCTTAGGAGAGCTTGAGATGTAAATCTGGCCCTGTTAACATGTGCATAATATTTACATAGTATATGGCCAAGACCACAGCATACCTCCCAACATGTCAAATGGCCAAAGAGGGACACGTGTGTTTTAGGGGGCGTGGCTGGTGGGCGGGCCTTTACCGAGAATGTTTAGGTTATTTCACCTCTTTGTGTAATTTAATGATTTAGGGCAAAACCAAAGTATTTTATTTACAAGACTAATGGATAAACACAGATACTGAATTTTAAACACCAATTAATGTGAGTTTTAATGCTGTGGGGCAATGATGTGTAAGGCTTGGCCTCCTGGATTATCTCTAACATCAAGGGAGTTAAATGGGGGGATTACACTGGAGTAATACCCTCTGAGTGCCAGAAGGTTAATCAGGAGGCATTGCATCAGTAATCATGCATTTGAACTTTGCATAACATCTGATGAGGCCTTGTTGTAGCTTCCAAAGCTCATATAGAATAAAACTGTAGTTTACTTTAATGGGGAGGTATTGCCTTTAAAGGGATAGTAATACTTCATTTTAACTTTGTTTTATTTTGTAGGCATTAAAAAAACATGAAGAACGATATAAGTCTTATCTCTCAAACATTTATGGTTTAAGAGATATTCACAAGCAAAGTTTCCCCTCCCACCCCTTTTACCTAGTGTAAGTCATCTCTTCTGAGATATGGAATGCAGTCCATACAGAAGGGGACAATCTTCTTCCTATGAGAACAATGAAAGCCCTGCCCCCCTTGACAAGTTTTTCAGGTTTTTCCCTTATCTTAATTGAAGATTGTCCCTCTCTGCAGTCTACCTGGACACCTGCCTTCTGCTCTGGCTGAGCAGTGTTACATCAGTAAAAGGGGCGGGAGGGGGATACTTTGTCATTGAATTACTCTTGAACTACAACTCTGACAGAATTGAAATAACACTCTCCAAAGTCCAAATACTATGATGATTAATTTCATCTGCTTTTATTATGAAACATTACTATCCCTTTAAACCTGAGTCTCTTCTGACCCAGGCGTTCTGCCATACTAAAGCAGTGTATAATCATCAGTACCTTCCTTAACTGGGGACATGACATATGGAGGAATTATGTGAGTCTTAACTCTTTGAGTGCCTGAAAGATGTCCAATGCATTGTATACCTCTCTGGCAGTTAAAGGGTTAATTTGCAACAAAAATCTAGGTGGTTTTCCTAGACACACAGTGGGGCACTATATCTATATACACTTACATTTTTTAGGCTGTCAGTATGCAGGGTGAAAAGTACTGGGGAAAGGCAAAAGGCCCTACTGTAAAGTGCTCACATTCTAAATTCAAAGTCAAGTATAGTTTAACAGTGCAATGAGCATTGTATAGATGCCTTACATCATACAACATTGCAACACCTGACTGCAGCAGAGTAGCGAGCTATCCAGGACAGGTACTGCAGCTGACTGTTGGCTGAGTACTGTGAACTCACTCACACTGTGTGCATTGGATCCAGCCGCCCGACAAGGCCAGAGCAGATACTGACTGAGAAGCAGTCTCACATCTGAGAAGTATGCATGTGTACCCAACCTAAGTTCCAAACCCCCCACCCCCGCGGGCGGCACTGCTCAATGTCAGATACGCATGATGAAGTTGTACCTTGGAGGGAGACTTGTTGTATCGCCTGGCAGACACTTGAACTGGTTCAGATGCATTGCAGCAGGTGCTCAGAGACTCACTGCAGCTAAACCAGGACTTACTCAAAGGCTGCCAAAGTGTGGATTACAGTGCATATGCAGAATGTGTGTGCATGTATGACGCGTCACACACATGCATAGTAAACACCACTCAGCACAACGTGGTCACATGATGAGCGTGCATAAAAGTATTAAAGCTGCCAGAGTGGAATGGCCATTACTAGGAAGTGGAGCAGAGGGAGGAATGCAGGACATTGTATAAATGCGGCGGGACATCGGGTTTGGGCCCTAAAATCAGGACTGTCCCGCATAAATCGGGACAGTTGACTGGTACGCCACAGGAATACTGTAGCATACTCATCATTTCACCCAGCTAATGAGGGACACTTCTTTTAGGTGGTGTTGGGGGAGTGGCTGGTGGGCAGTGCATTTCTGATAATTTTTAGGTTATTTCATGATCTACAGTCCCTTAACCATACCTCCCAAGTGTTCCTCTTTTTTTAAGGGACAACTTAGGTCTCTGTGTCAAGCATGTTGAGAATGAAGCTCCATCCTAAACATGCCTGATGAACAGGCCTAAGTTGACACTTTTACCCTACCATTCTCATGCTTTTTTTTTCTTTTTAGGAGATCATACTATGGGGTTTGTAAATAAGTGTATCTCATTGCTCCACAGCAATAAAATGCCCATTAATGGTTGTTTAAATGTCAGTATCTATGTATATAAATTAGTCTGTGTAAAATAAAATACTTTGCTTTTGCTTGAAATCTTAAATTCGGTTACACAAAGAGGTGTTAGTAGGTCATGAAAATATCTTGGTTAATGCCCCACCCACCAGCCACATCTCCAGGAGCACCACCAAAAAAACAATAATGTCCCTATTTGGCCATTTGAAATGTTGGCAATGTTTTATGTAAATAAATAGATAAATAAAAAAATAAATTTTTTAGAACAATACCAAGATATTTTATTCACACAGAGGCATATGCAGCTTATTACTCCGCAATGCTTTGTGCAGCCCTCTGGCGCCCAAAGTGTTAAAGAGGTAAGATTGTCATGTGCAGTGGTCGGAGTCTGTGTCCTGGTGTCATGCGTGTTGTCCTGAACGGACTGACTGTTATCTCTTGTACAAGCATACCTCCCAACATTTCAAATTGCCAAAGAGGGGCATTTGTGTTTTAGGGGTTATTGCTGCGGGCGTGGCTGGTGGGGTGGGCATTACTGAGAATTTTTAGGCTATTTCATGACCTATTGAGACCTCTTTGTGTAACCTAAAAAATGATTTATAACAAGACCAAATGATTTTATTTACACAGACAAATTTATAGACACATATACAGATGTTTACAAAACCATAATGTGAGTTTTAATGCTGTGGAGCAATGTGATACACTTATATACACACCACACAGTCTGATCTCCTAAACACAGGGACACCAGGGTGATACACATATATACACCACACAGTCTGATCTCCTAAACACAGGGACACCAGGGTGATACACTTATATACACACACCACACAGTCTGATCTCCTAAACACAGGGACACCAGGGTGATGCACTTATATACACACCACACAGTCTGATCTCCTATATACAGGGACACCAGGGTGATACACTTATATACACACCGCACAGTCTGATCTCCTAAACACAGGGACACCAGGGTGATACACTTATATACATACCACACAGTCTGATCTCCTACACACAGAGACACCAGGGTGATACACTTATATACACATCACACAGTCTGATCTCCTAAACACAGGGACACCGGGGTGATACACTTCTATACACACCACACAGTCTGATCTCCTAAACACAGGTACACCAGGGTGATATATACACACCACACAGAATGATTGCCTAAACACAGGGACACCAGGGTGCAGGGGTGTCCATAGAACATTTTCCAGGGGGGGCATAGCCATAATATGACCCCCTTGTCAGCCTACCCAGCTCCTTTTTTATATGGGGGGGGTAATTGTAGGGGGAGCAAGTGCCCCCCCATACGCCCATGCCAGGGTGGGAAAGAGGGACAAAGGGATTTGGGTGTCAAAGAGGGACTGCCCCGACTAAAGAGGGACCATTGGGAGGTATGGAGCCCTAATCTCTGCTAAAGAGGGACACTTGGGAGGTACGGACCCCTAATATCTCCTAAAGAGGCACACCTGGGAGGTATGGACCCCTAATATCTCCTAAAGAGGGACACCTGGGAGGTATGCTGTAGAACAGCTATTCTATAGGGACACACCAACAGCTCATGCTTTCACGATATCCCTAATTAAGCAAGCTCACCTGTGATTAAACAAAGTTAACCTGAAAACCTGCACTGCTGGAGTGCCCTGAAGACTAACACTGAGAATCACTGTTACAGGAGCAATGTGGCACATTGTGCACTAACCCACCAGAACCACTGGGTTCAACTAAAATGTACCATTGATTTAAATTAGATCTTTAACCTTTTGGATTTTAGAGAGGTCTCCAATGCAACGCATTGCATTGGAGACCTTTCTTGTATTCAAGGGCATAAACAGTTCTGTTGAACCCTTTGAGTGCCAGAGGGGTACGCAGCGCATTGCATGCAATGCATTGTGTACCCCTCTGGCACTCAAATGGTTAAGCAGTGGTGCTTTTTGACCAGACCACCACTGGAATATAAGAGAGAGCAGGGTGACTACATGTCCCTGATTTTAAATGTGTGCCCCATGTCCCAGGCAACCTCTTTCAGGGGCAATACAAAATCCCTGAATGAAGACTCTAGAGCACAGAGGCCTAAACACTATAAGGAGAACTGTTCATTGCCTACTGTGACAAGAAGTGATGCCTGGGCTACGAGAAAATGGCTTCCAGACAGAACTCTAAACACTATAGAGAGAACTGAGCCTGCATTCTGATATCAAACAGGACCGACAGTGCATTTTTGTTGTAGTGTAATATAGTCTACAGCTTTGGGAGTGATGTACATTATCTTGTAGCCCACCACAGGTATCACTTTCTGTCACAGCAGTCAATAGCCAGTTAGGTGCACTGGTCTCAGCAGTGTCCCTGAATGGCAGAACTGAAACGTGGTCACTAAGTTATTCTAGAGTAAACCAAATGCACCATAGAGGACAAATACTAAGATGGGCCAGTGTCCTCTAATGACGGTCTAAATGTGATAGGCTGGATATATAATAAAACATAAGCCCATGTGCTCACTATCCCAAGCTATGCTCAGCCAGTGTACCAGTGGTGGACAACGGGAGGCCTTCCAGCAGCTGAACGCAGACTACAACTCCCATCATCCCCCGCACAGGGGATGATGGAAGTTGTAGTCTGACTGCAGCTGGATTTCCTCACATTGCTTTCCACTGTTGTATACAGCGTACAAGTTCTTTGCAATACTGCTAGCCGCTCTGCTTTCCAATCAGGCGTCCGCCCAGGTCACCCTAGTGGGAGGAGCCAGGAGGTGGGGCCCTTTGGCTTTCCCAATATGGCGGCGCCCAGTGAAGACGTGAGCTGTGAGGATTTCACGGAGTTTCAGGTGTGTTTGAGGTCAGAGTGATGTCGGATACCGAAAGGCTCACGGGGGAGAGGGTGATGGGTATTGTCCAGCGATTTGGGGGCCTGTGAGGTCTCATAGGTACTTTAAATGTGTGTGATCTCGAGTGGTCATTGGAACGACCCTGTTGAGTAACTCTGCTGTGACCTACATGTGTATGATCAGAGCATGCAACCTTATGGACTATACAGGTACACATATAATTACATGGGTGCATCTTCAGTTATTCTATTCTAGCCTTGGTTTGTATCACAAGTTTAAATTAACCCTTTAGGGGCCAAGTGGGCACAAGCCTGCTTGCCAACAATTACATTTCCAAGGACACTTCCCTATTGGCAGCACGTTAAAGAGCTTAATTAGTGTTCATACTATATTTTATATGTTGATGCTCACCAGACTTCAAACGATTTATAATTACCAATACCTAAATACTAAGTGAAACCGTGTACACAAGCATTATTAATACATGGCGTTGCTCATAACCAATTAAACTTTTAATGGCCATTGCATAGACTATGGAGGTTAAGACTTCATTTTAAAAGGAGCGAGAGCAGCTTCCAGGAACAGGTAGCAAAATCCAGGGACTGTCCTCGAAATCTGAGACCACTGGCTTGCTTTGCAATGATTTATCCACCCTCTAGTCTTTAAAGGGTTAACAGTCAGACATATTAACCTTTTGAGCACAAGAGGGAGTAATTGTGTTAAAACCCTAATGACCCCTATGAATTTTATACTTGTGCTTTCATTTGAGAGAGAGGGTGTTCAGTTTGCCCTAGATGTCAGGTCCGTGGAGGCAGACATGACAGTTGCTGGCAGTTTTTTCCAAACCGAAGCCATAGGAGTGCATGAACTTGCTTAACCCTCTAACCCCTTGAGTGCCAGAGAGAGACATTCAATGCATTGCAATGGGCAAACAAAGCATTTTGAAACAATGCATTGCACACATCTTTGGCCATTAACACCTTTGAGTGCTAGAGGCATATGCAGCTTATTACTCCACAATGCTTTGTGCAGTCCTCTGGCACCCAAAGTGTTAAAGAGGTAAGATTGTCATGTGCAGTGGTCAGAGTCTGTGTCCTGGTGTCATGCATGTTGTCCTGGACTGACTGACTGTTATCTCTTGAACAAGGGCATAGTTCATAGGGACTACTAGGATTTTTTTTCACCACACTAAGGCAATTGGGGAGCTCAAAAAAAGTATAGTAGTTCCCTGAAGAGCGATGCACGTGGTTATAGTAATCGCTCTGATTATGTTACTGTAATCCAGCTTGATTAGCTGTTGTGCTCTTTCTCCCCTTGTGTTGCGCAGGAAGTAATCCGGGTGATGAGGACCATTGATGACAGGATAGTCCACGAGTTGAACACAACGATCCCCACCGTCTCGTTTGCTGGCAAAATAGATGCAAGTCAAACCTGCAAGCAGCTGTACGAGTCTGTAAGTTGTACTCTCAGCTGGGACACTGGGGTACACGGGAAGCCTGGGGCTGGATTCTGTAAGCTAAGCATGAATCATTCTATTGCAAACTTAGTAGACCACATGAGCGGTATTAAATTATTCAGATCTTCATTTTAAATGGGTCTTTTAGCCCCTTGAATGCTAAGTAGGTTTCAACCATTTAAGGGGTTACAAGGCCCATTTAACTCAAAGGAGATGTCGTTGAACCGGACGAATGCATCGAGGGACAATCTTCACTCAGTAAGTATAAGGAAAACCCTGCTCCCTTGACAAAGAAGGATTTTCCTTTTGCTTACTGAAGACTGTCCCTAGCTGTGCTCCATCCAGACCAGACAAACAGGTACCGTGACACAGGGAAAGGGGTGGGAGGGGAATTGTTTTTTTTTAATAGCATTTGAACTACAGTACTGTAAGTAATTTAAATATAGCGTGCTAAACTTTAAAGGGATAGTAATACTTAAGATGTAAAAAAATATGTTGTACGGTTTATGTCCCTGAATAAAACAAGGGTACTCCCACTGCTGAGAGATACTTTATTAAAAAAAATTTCATATGGAGCAGTCCATATGATGGTGTAGCAACAGCGCCACTGCAATATCTCACCTAAAAAAAAAAAAAAATCAAGCTTGAGCTGTTGTAATTTAATAAACTGTCTCTCAGCAGTGGGAGTACCCTTGTTATACTCAGGTAGGATAAACCCTACAACATATATTTTTTTACATTTTAAGTATTACTGTCCCTTTGGATCCAGAGTTCATGCATCACTACTGGGTGTGCTAGGGGAGGAGGCCTCAGTCGGAAGCTTGCAGTAACGCCTTTACATTTTCTTCTCCTTCATCCCTGCCCAGTTGCTGGCTGCGCACGCCTCTCGGGATAAAGCCATAAAGGGATGCATCGCTCAGACCTCCGTCACTGTAAATAAACTTCAAGGGGAACGACTTAAGGATTCCGACAACCTCACAATCCTCAAACAGCTCCGCAAAGAGCAGACAAAAGTAAGAGGCTCCTTGTCCTCTTTGGGGGTGCTGGCTGGGTATAGCTTTTTGTTTTGCCACCCTTAAAACTAACCCTTTTCAGTACCAGAGGTATGTGCATTCATTACTCAGTAATATGTTGCATGCCCTTCTGGCAGTAAGTGGTTTAAAGGAACAGCATCTAATAACAATCCCTCATTAAGCAACACCTTCAAGACTAGAGTGGACTGCAATACATTGCTTTGTAATGTGTTTCACACTCCTCGCCAAGGGGGAAATTTAGCCTGAAATACCTTATAGCCTCTATGAATCTGTTCTGATTGGATTGGTTATCCAAAATAATCTTTAATTAGTACTAGATTTATTATGGAGGCTGACATGGTTCATTGTTATTGGATTCCACAACCCCAAAATGTAAGGATCTTCTGGTCAGATTTTGAGGTTTTGGAGTCCTGCGACAAATAATCATGTACAAGTCTGTGGACATGATATACAGTGTTCATTGTTTGTTTTGGAGAAACAAAACACAGGTAATTGATTCGTAATGGCCATTTGGATTTTTGACCCAGATCATGTGGGGGGAGGGGTGGTTATTGGGAGATATTAGTGTTACTTTAAAGGAGCAGTAATTTTTTTTTTTTTATGAAAAAATATATATTGTAGGGATTTTCCTATTGAGTAAAATAAGGGTACTCCCACTGCAGAGAAATTTATATTTCCAGAGTTATTACAGTTTAAACCCATGTTTTTTACATTAGCAGTGCCCTCTAGTGGTCAAATTCTAATTAGATTTCCTGTTACATTCTAATGGAGAGGAAAGTCAGAAAAGTTAGAGACATACAGTTCTCCATAGAATGTGATAGAAACTGCTGAGTCACTTCCTGTCAGTTACAACTATCAGGAAGTAAACACAGTAAATTCACTTCCTGTCAGTTACAACTATCAGGAAGTAAACACAGTAAATTCACTTCCTGTCAGTTACAACTATCAGGAAGTAAACACAGTAAATTCACTTCCTGGTTATTTAAACTGCTATAAATTTTGAATAAAACATCTGATAGTGATGGAAGTGACCTTGTTTTATTCAGCAGGAAATCCTCTATAAAATGTGTTTTCAAAAAAAAAAAAAAAGTTTACTGCTCCTTTAGATACTAGTTGGAGGGTGAGATGATTAGACAGAATGTTCTCTCTTGTGCAGTCAGTGATGTGTATTCTCTCCAGCAGGAGGTCTGTGGTACCTGCGTTATGTTATGGTGGAGCTGGATCAGGTTGTAGAGTTTCCATATACAGTGGGCTTGACACCTTAAAGTGTTGGTAATGCCCATATTTAACTTGATTTAGTATTGTAGATGTTAAAAAAAAAAATAAAGGATATGGAGAAAGTCCCATCTCTCAAACCTTTACGGTTTGAGAGACTTTATCGGCGAAAATTTCTCAGACCGTAAAGGTTTGAGAGATGGGACTTTCTCCATATACTTTATTTTTTAACATCTACTATACTGAATCAAGTTAAATATCAGCATTACTAGCCCTTTAAAGCAGAACGTTCATCAAAATTAAAGTACCCCCCAATCATTATTAACATAGTGATTCGCATATACTTTTAATATGGTGAATAAGTCAGATGTTATTGAGAAATAAAACTTGTTCAGCAGGCAACACCGCAGACATCTTGACGAAAAGGCATATGTGCGTCTGTGCTGTCCGTCCCAGTGTCCTCCAGGATTGGTAAGGAGAGTTCCATTGTACTTTAAGGTACAGGAATGGTCTGACAGCGCCGTCTACAGCAAGGTGCCTGCCACTGATGCCTGCTGAACACGTTGTTTTCCTCAATAATGGCGGACTTATTCGGCATAATAAAAGTATTTATATTGGTATCGCTATGTTAATAATGATTTGGGGGTGAGGGGCACTTTAATTTTGATGAAAGTTCCACTTTAAGATGCATTTTACTTAAAGGGATAGTAATCTTTCACAAAAACAGCTCCAATTAATCTTCATAGTATTTGAGCCATAGAGAGTGTTATTTCATTACTGTGAACGTTGTAGTTCAAGAGTAATTAATCCCCCTCCCGCCTGTTTTACCTAGTGTAAGCCCCCACACCTCAAATGTGGAATCCAGTCCATAGACCAGACAGATAACAGAAGGGGACAATCTTCTTCCTATGAAAACAATGAAAGCCCTGCCCCCCTTGACAAGTTTTCAGGTTTTTCCCTCATCTTAATTGAAGATTGTCCCTCACTGCAGTCTACCTGGGCACCTCCCTTCTGCTCTGGCTGAGCAATGTTACATCAGTAAAAGGGGCGGGAGGGGGATACTTTGTCATTCAATTACTCTTGTACTACAAATCTGACAGAATTGAAATAACACTCTCCAAAGTCCAAATACTATGATGATTAATTAGAGCTGCTTTTATTATGAAACATTACTATCCCTTTAATTTTAAAGATAATTAATAACCATGTGTTGTGACAGCCATTTGTATTTTAATGTGGCTTTTGAGAAAGAGAAACCTTTTTTTGGCCTGTTTGGTGGCACAGTCTGCCACTTTCTGCTAGTTAGTGTGTGTGCTAGGCCAATATTGCCACACATTTGGGGCACGTCAAATAGACTAGTGAGGGGTAAGTTTGGTCTTCAAGTATCTTAATTAGCATACTGTGCAGGGACTTGGCATAAGGTTCCACCAAAACTATTTATTTTTACAGAAAAATAACTGGTGCAACATACAGGCAAATGTTTTTCTGTAAAACAAGCTAAACTTGTTTTAAGGGTGACAAGTCCTCTTTATCAAGACAACACAATAGGTCGGGGGAGCTCTCCTTACTGGAGATCTGTCGCTGCTTGTGCATCATCTTTAAAGGGATAGTAATGTTTTACAATAAAAGCATCTCTGATTAATCATCATAGTATTTGGACCGCGGAGAGTGTTATATCAATACTGTCAGAGTTGCAGTTCAAGAGTAATTGAATGATAGTATCCCCCTCCCGTCCCTTTTACTGATGTGGTTTTTTTTTTTTTTTTTTTTTTTTTGTTTTTGTTTTGTTTTTTTTCTTCTCAATTCACACCTAATTATGTAATCATGCAGTAATGGAGGATATTGATACGGCAATGTTTGAACTTCATGAATACATCTTTTGGCCTCAACTGTTATGCTGTTTAAGGGATAGTAATACTTCATTTTATTTTTATTTTATTTTGTAGGCATTAAAAAAACATGAAGAACGATATAAGTCTTATCTCTCAAACCTTTATGGTTTGAGAGATATTCACAAGCAAAGTTCCCCCTCCTGCCCCTTTTACCTACTGTAAGCCATCTCTTCTCAGATGTGGAATCCAGTCCATAGACCAGACAGATAACAGCAGGGGACAATCTTCTTCCTATGAGAACAATGAAATCCCTGCCCCCCTTGACAAGTTTTTCAGGTTTTTCCCTTATCTTAATTGAAGATTGTCCCTCTCTGCAGTCTACCTGGGCACCTCCCTTCTGATCTGGCTGAACAGTGTTACATCAGTAAAAGGGGCAGGAGGGGGATACTTTATCATTGAATTACTCTTGAACTACAACTCTGACAGAATTGATATAACTCTCTCCAAAGTCCAAATACTATGATGATTAATTAGAGCTGCTTTGATTATGAAACATTACTATCCCTTTAATCCCCTGGCTCCTAGCTCCCCTCTTTCTGATTTCTCCTCAATATGACCTTCTCTTGTCCCAACCTTTCTTTTTTTTTTTTTTTATTTTCTAGTTAAAACTTTTACAGTCTGAGCTGAATGTGGAAGAGGTTGTGAATGACAGAAGCTGGAAGGTAAATGTTACAATGTGGAAATACATTCTGCCATTATTGTATCAGACACATGGTTCTTTACATTATGGGATTAAAAAGAATAATTAAGACTATTAAATAATCCCACAACAGCCTATTAAATGGTATGCAAATAACACATTGGGGGAGGTGATAGGAAGGTGATAAAGTGGAGATGACTTTACAGAGTCCTGTGTTTTTCTATGGAGCCAGTGCACGGAGGTTTCAGCTTTGAATATCTTAGTGCATTGGATCTATAGAATTGGAACGGGAGAAGTGATATCGCTTGAGAGGTAATCTCCACTTTATCACGCCCTAGTGCACAACCCCCATTGTTGGTTAATGATGAGTCTTCATGTTAGTTTGCAACAAAGGGAGTTTCTTTTATGTTGGAAAACTATAAAAATCAGTTGTGTAGATAGATTAGGTTTAAATGTACAATTTATGTTGACTGGGGTCTAGGCCTTTATAAAATGGAATGGATCACAAAGGGAAAATATAGCTACAGGGGTAAGTTGCTCTTAAGTTGTTTAACAGAAGGACTTTCCTAGTTAGAGGTCCGTCTTGCACTAGTCAGGTGTAACAGAAGGACTTTCCTAGATAGAGGTCTGTCTTGCACCAGTCTGGTGTAACAGAAGGACTTTCCTAGATAGAGGTCTGTCTTGCACCAGTCAGGTGTGACAGAAGGACTTTCCTAAATAGAGGTCTGTCTTGCACCAGTCAGGTGTAACAGAAGGACTTTCCTAGATAGAGGTCCGTCATGCACCAGTAAGCTGTAACAGAAGGACTTTCCTAGATAGAGGTCTGTCCTGCAGCAGTCAGGTGTAACAGAAGGACTTGACTTGCCTAGGTAGGTGTCCATTGTACATCAGTCCAGAGGAAAAAAAAAAAAAAGTATAATACGTACAGAGGGTTGGAAATTTCCAGAAGTCTGACTGGGGCACACACGCACCTTTTTCCCTTCCCTTCTTCTCCCATTGCTGTCCCACTGGTAGTCATAGAACCCACAATTTCTGACACCTCAACCTTATAGCATGTCACAGGGCAGAGAGAGAGATTGTGCACCAATTTAGAAGAATACAAGATATTTAGCCTTTTTATTTTAGATGCGAATATCTCCGATTCTTCTGATCAGATACACTGGCTTAAAAAAAAAAAAAAAAAAAAAAAAAAAAAGCTCCACTTTTATGAAATTTGCAGGGTTTGAAGGATCTGCCAGTCTGATCTGGGATCCACAAATTTAAACCAGTTTTTCTGCTGCAATCAAAAGAAACACATCCAGTGTCTGACACCCCGCTTTTGTCCCAGTGATAGTCACAAAACCACAGAGGCTGTTCTGGCATTCATGTGGTTAAAAGCCCAACTTAAATCAGTTGCAGAATTTTCATTCCCCCCCCCCCCCCCCCATGCACTTGCTTTGCTCCAGAATTGTTGTTCTTTAACTTGATGAATGAAATCCAATGTGTTCTGCGGAGGATGAAAGCCGATCTACTACCCAGCGTTGTGCAATTCTGGGGCAAACCAAGTGTATAAGAAACAAAAAAAAGTCTCATTTAAAGCACTGGGCATTTTTAACCCCTTGAATGCTAGACAAATGCAATGTATTGAAGTCCTCACTAGCACTCTGGGTTAAAATCCCCATTTAGGGGAATGTGTATTTCTTCTTTATGGTTCATTGTGAGTTGCACCACTTTACTTTGTATGTCAGCCCCAGTGACATTCCAGAACTTACCATGTACAGCTCTACAACACTCTTCTTATGCAGGGAGTAAGGTGCACAGAATGATCTGATTTAGCACCCGCATGCACCAGTTCCACAGTATGACAATAAAAAAAAAAAAAAGTCTGCTCTTACCTGCACCCGCGTGCACTCCTGCATCTTCTGTTCCTGCTCTCTTATTGTGCCCCTCTCTACACACTGATGGGTGATATCAGTACAGGGCTTTAAGCCCACTAGAATACAGTTCTTACCATATAACGATCTGCAGATCATGTAATCAGTCTGCAAATGATTGCCTGGATTTCAGGACTAGATGACTAACACTAGGATGAAGTAAGGAGGGGGTAAGGTAAGCTGCCAAAGCAATCCCTCTATTGAAGGTTTCAATTTAGCACGCAGGAAGCCTTATGTTTGACATGCCTTGACTAAATAGACAAGTATACTTTTGCTGTTACACATTGTTCACATCGGAGACTGTGGGCTTTCGGTGTCAGTCGCCTCAAAATATGTTGCAGTACGACCTATGGTTTGCTCACAATTCAGATGGGTAAACCAAACCCTGCTTGTTGCAGCGCCCTTGTGAATAGCATTGGTTGCTGCAGAGTAGCAGTAGTGAAGGTCTGTAGTGTGACTTATTTAGCTTCTGTTCCGCCCAGCTGCTGTATGGTGCCGCCTCCTGCATTCGGCTATTCAAGGAAGAGTGGTTTATAGAACATGGGCGATGCCAATATCATTTGAACAAGGCCTTAAAATATCCCTTTTATAGTCATGTAAAATGTAACACTGGTAAACTTCATATTTGCAGAATATCTAAAAAAAAAAATTAATAAAAATGCATTGCTTAACTTGTTGAAATGTAACGTGCATCTTAAAGACTTTTCTAGTAGTTTGTTATCATGAATATCATATTTTAAAATCAAGTTGCCTTCATGTTCTTATTTTAAACTTGATTTAAAAGGTTCTTCTTTCCTCCCCTTTCAGTTACGTCAGGCAGGGATCCCTGAAATCCGAGAGATGATCACGACAAGGGACAATATTATGTCCTTATAAGGAAAGCCCTGCCACGCTTCGTCGGGGGAGGGGGGGCGGGCAAGGTTTTACTTACACTGACAGTCACAATATTGTCCCTTGTTGTGATCCGTCCATTCAAGCGACTGTTTCAACTCTGCGGGATCCCTGCCTGACATAATTGAAAGAGGCGAGAGTTAGAACCTTTTAAATCGAATTTAAAGAAGAATATTTAAAGGGATAGTAATACTTCGTTTTATCTTTATTTTATTTTGTAGGCATTAAAAAAACATGAAGAACGATATGTCTTATCTTTCAAACCTTTATGGTTTGAGAGATATTCACAAGCAAAGTTTCCCCTCCCGCCCCTTTTACCTAGTGTAAGCCATCTCTTCTCAGATGTGGAATGCAGTCCATAGACCAGACCGATAACAGCAGGGGACAATCTTCTTCCTATGAGAACAATGAAAGCCCTGCCCCCCTTGACAAGTTTTTCAGCTTTTTCCCTTATCTTAATTGAAGATTGTCCCTCTCTGCAGTCTACCTGGGCACCTTCCTTCTGATCTGGCTGAAGAGGGGGGGGGATACTTTGCTTGTGAATATCTCTCAAACAATAAAGGTTTGAGAGATAAGACTTATCGTTCTTCATGGTTTTTTTTAATGCCTACAAAATAAAGATAAAACAAAGTATTACTATCCCTTTAAAATGTTCCATGCATTATAACAAATTACTATGAACAGTCGTATGATTTTTGGACATTACTATCGCTTTAAAAGTCTTCTATTCAAATAAAACCAAATTGTGTATTTAATATCTTGCTCTTTCCTCTGCTTGCTCCAGGTCTTTAGCGAGCGATGCCGGTTGCACTACAAGCCTCCAAAAAGCCAGTGACCTAAGCTGCGGCAGGAACGCAGACCCCCCAGCTGGGGGTGTTGGAGGGGACTCCTATCCTATTTTGAGGGTGCTAATGTGATTCAAGACTGCAGAATAAGATGGAGTCCGTTTTTTCCCTTTGACCTGGCGTAGCAGAAAACCATCAATTTTGTATAGATTTAAAAACTGAAATCAAAGTTTGTGATTAAGAAACCGACTTGGTGTTTTGTATGAAATACGTGAGAATGTTTTATAACCATTAAATATCATTTTCAGAGGGAGTGTGGGCTCTGTGCCAAGGAGCGAAATGCTGCTTTTTATTTTTTTTGGTTGGCTTCTACGGAGGATTATCAGAGTAATTACAACTGGTCTTGAATGAGACTTCTCCTGAATAAAACACATCAGGATTAGGCTAAAACCTTTATCAGGCTGCATATAGATGGAGTAACCTGGATTCGTCAGTTGATAAATCGGCTCCCAGTGTTCCCCAAGAGTCAAGTGACATGATCATGTTCTGTGTTTTATAATGGTTTCTAAGTGGGTACATGAGCTATCACAGCCAGAGGCGTAACTAGAAGTCACTGGGCCCTGGTGCAAGAATTGGCAGGCTGCGCACAGACCTCTCTACAGGTGCCGCTCCTGCATGGTCCTCTCTTCAGTAATGCAGAGCACTGGGAGATGATGTCATCTCCCAGGGCTCTGCATTACTAGAGTGCCGGAGGAAGATCAGCTGCTAGAGGTCTGTGCAGAAGAAGGCACAGACCTAAGAGATCAGAATGTTATGGGCAGTGTGTGTGGATCACAGCACTGCAGCAGTATCCCCCTCCAGTAGAGATAACTCCCATTTTTAATTATTTTTATTTGGAAGGTCAGTGTCTGTTTGCTACTTCCAGTAAGAGAGATGGAGATGGCATGAGTTAGGACAGACCAATGGAAGGAATATTTTTGACATTACAGTAGAGTGGACAGATCTGAAGACTGACATGGTAATATAGAGAGGAGAGATCTGAAAACTGACATGGTAATATAGAGAGGACAGAGCTGAAGCCTGATGTTATTGTAGAGAGTACAGAGCTGAAGACTGATATGGGGACATGGTACTGTAGAGAGGACAGATCTGAAGACCGACATGGTACTGTAGAGAGGACAGATCTGAAGACTGACATGGTACTGTAGAGAGGACAGATCTGAAGACCGACATGGTACTGTAGAGAGGAGAGATCTGAAGACCGATATGGGGACATGGTAATATAGAGAGGAAAGATCTGAAGACCGATATGGGGACATGCTACCATAAAGAGGACAGTGCTGAGATTCTGACGGGGGATGGGGTACATGTTACAGTACGGTGGAGTGACTTGAGGGACATGTTACAGTGGAGAGCAAAGAGCTGAGATCCTGACGTGGGGATACTTTACAGTAGGGTAAACAGTGATGAGGACTGATGTCTGGACAGTTTTTACAGTAGTGTGACCAGTGTACCTGGCAACTATTTCTTCTGGAGTCTGTGGAGGGGGAGCCCTGTGATGCTGTTGGGGGGGTGTAAATAATGCGATTTGTGTCTAAAAGACTTAAGAGCTTCAGAAATGTAGGAAAAGTATAATGAAAAGTCTGGGGAAGGAGGAGAAGAGGGCGGGGAGTGGGAGGAACAGGCTGGGAAGGAGCAAGAGTGGGCAGAGTTTCAGTAGAAACTTCCCCACATTCAGAAAATCATCCTCTTCCCCGGAGATCTGGTCATACAGTGCGCAAACCGGAGTCTCCGGGGCAAATCCGGAGAGCTCCCAGCTATGGTGATCAGTGATGAGGACCGATATGGGGGGACACTTTGCAGTAGGGTGGATGGGGCTGTAGAGACCATACAGCAGGGTGGATGGGGCTGAGCACTGTCACGGGGACTAGTTGCAGCAGGGTGGGTTGGACAGACATGGGGACATGAACCATTAAGGTGGACAAGGGGGGTACAGGCCTGTGTTTACAACCCAGACACACCTAGGCATGGTGCCCTTAGTCTCATCCACCCATGATCACACTCCTATTTCCTGCACAGCCCCTTCTCCTATTCCCTGGCACAGAAAATAACTTTGACCTGTAACAAGTAAAACCCCAAAAAAGGCTTTAACGGCATGGTTGTTAGAGAGATTTGTGGTGCATCCAAGGGGTTAAATGTTAGCCTATAAAGAGGTATAAAACTAGTGCAGGGACATTGGAATTGTTCTGGCCACACCCACAATTCAGAATGTAGGTGTGGCCATCACAGTTGAGGCACCTCCCCTCAAAATGTGGAGCTGTAGGCAGCTGCCTTCTGTGAAATTTGGCCCTGGTAGGTTACCCATGTGGAGATGGCATAGCAAGTTGGGTAACACTGAGGATTCTTGTGGAGATGCGTTACTGTGTTTACCTTGTGCAGCCCACTGGTCTGGTATTACTGTGACTGGTCAAATAAGATACGTTCTAAAGCCTACCAATGTAACAATTATAATTACTGACCCTACTGATACCACTAAATAGAACCCAAATAACTCTATCCTGAATCCTGTGCCTGACAAAGAGGTGTAAGTTGTCTTGAAAGCTTGTGTCCTTCAGCTACTCAGCCAGTAAACGTACCAATTTTACTCTGCTGGTCATAGCTGGTGCCTTTCCGTTTTGTCATGATTTGGCATCAAGAGAACTGCTTCATACACTGAGATGATGTCTTTTAAAAGCCGTAATGGCTCATCTGGCCAGTAGATGTCAGTCTTTTCTTAAAACTAATTTACACTGACTTAGCCAGGGGTTATGGTATTTCTAAAGAAAAGGGCGGTGCAGATGTTTGGAATATCTCCGATTTTGCACAGGTGACAATTTTGATGGTGACACCTGTGATAGACACAGCCCAAAAATGTGCACCGTGTCTGCCCTCTAGCAATGCGGTGTTTACGCTTCTCAAACATGAACAGAGGCAACATGCTTTGTGCTAATTGCAGTGAGATGCTACATCGTGGTGGTCAGTTTCTAACTGTATAATTCTGTCCAATGGGCACTTATGCCCTTTGGGCCTTTTTTTTTTTTTTTTTTTTTTTTAAGCAAGTAATGCGTTGGAGACCTCTCTAGCATTCAAAGTGTTAAAAATCTACATTTAAATTATGCAGGTGTAAATTCAAACAGTTGGAATTAGTGCCTGGTGATGGAAGTGTGCTGTAAACAGTGGTGCTGTTTTGCTGTTGAAAAAAAGCAGGAGACTGGTAGAGTCGAAGTGATGCCTTTATTGGGTAGCTGAGTAACTTTAGGAGTGCAAGCTTTAGACAACCTTGGGTCTCTTAGTCACACACTTTAGAATGAAGTCTGAAGAATACAAAACACATGACAGGTTATACATTGATGTAAATTCCTGGTTAAGTTAAATTCCACTGATGGTGAAACTTATCACCAGTCTGTGTATATTATCCCTTAGACTGCGGTACAGGCATCTCTGTGGAACTGGCTAGGTGGTACAAGATGTATTTCCCGTTGATGTGTGAAGAGCTCCAGTAAGTTTAGTGTGTAGAGAGTGTGTGCGACTTGCAGCCCAAAACAGCTAAGTATATGGAATGCATGGTTAACCCCCTGAGTGCCAGAGGGGAGCACAATGCACCACTTTGCAAATAATTGCGTACCCCTCTGGCACCCAAAGGGCCACAATATGTTTACTGTGTGGAATCTGACATATATTCCTTGTAACGATTCAGGGCACAGTTCAGAGTGTAAAACAGTCATCAGTTTATACTCCCAGATCTTTCTGTGTCTGAACGTTTCCCATCAGTACAGACACCCTGAGATCTCTGATACTGTGACCAGTTTTGTTCTGTGCCTATCAGTAGAACAAAGCCGGGGTGTCACACAGTGTATGGCTGGTTCTGTGCCCACCTGTGTAATAAGGCTGGAGTGTCACATGGTGCATGTGTGGGTCTGTGACTACCAGTGGAACAAGGCTGTGGTGTCAGACAGTGTATGTGTGGGTCTGTGACTACCAGTGGAACAAGGCTGGGGTGTCAGACAGTGTATGTGTGGATCTGTGACTAACAGTGGAACAAGGCTGGGGTGTCAGACAGTGTATGTGTGGGTCTGTGACTACCAGTGGAACAAGGCTGGGGTGTCAGACAGTGTATGTGTGGGTCTGTGACTAACAGTGGAACAAGGCTGGGGTGTCAGACAGTGTATGTGTGGTTCTGTGACTACCAGAGGAACAAGGCTGGGGTGTCAGACAGTGTATGTGTGGGTCTGTGACTACCAGTGGACAGTGGAACAAGGCTGGGGTATCAGACAGTGTATGTGTGGGTCTGTGACTACCAGTGGGACAAGGCTGGGTGTCAGACAGTGTATGTGTGGGTCTGTGACTACCAGTGGGACAAGGCTGGAGTGTCAGACAGTGTATGTGTGGGTCTGTGACTACCAGAGGAACAAGGCTGGGGTGTCAGACAGTGTATGTGTGGGTCTGTGACTAACAGTGGAACAAGGCTGGGGTGTCAGACAGTGTATGTGTGGGTCTGTGACTAACAGTGGAACAAGGCTGGGGTGTCAGACAGTGTATGTGTGCAGAGGCATAACTAGAAGCCACTGGGCCCTGGTGCAAGAATTGCCATGGGCCCCCCCGACCACATTGGCCCCAGACCACCTCAACCACACTGGCCACCTCCACATTGCTCCCCAGTCTCCAAATTGCCCCTTCATCTCTACATTGCCCCCATATCTCCAAATTGCCCCTTTAACAATGCCCCATTCATCTCCACATTGTTCTTTCCACAATGCCCCTTCCACATTGCCCCTTCATCTCCACATTGCCCCTTCCACAATGCCCCCTTCATCTCCACACTGCCCCTTCCACAATGCCCCTTCCACAATGCCCCCTTCATCTCCACAATGCCCCTTCATCTACACATTGCCCCTTCCACAATGCTCCCTTCATCTCCACAATGCCCCTTCATCTCCACATTACCTCTTCCACATTGCCCCTTCATCTCCACATTGCCCCTTCCACAATGCCCCCTTCATCTCCACACTGCCCCTTCCATAATGCCCCTTCCACAATGCCCCCTTCATCTCCACAATGCCCCTTCATCTACACATTGCCCCTTCCACAATGCTCCCTTCATCTCCACAATGCCCCTTCATCTCCACATTACCTCTTCCACAATGCCCCTTCATCTCCACATTACCTCTTCCACAATGCCCCTTCATCTCCACATTTCCCCTTCCACAATGCCCCCTTCATCTCCACATTTCCCCTTCCACAATACCCCCTTCATCTCCACATTGCCCCTTCCACAATGCCCCCTTCATCTCCACAATGCCCCTTCCACAATGCCCCCTTCATCTCCACATTGCCCCTTCATCTCCACAATGCCCCCCTTCCACAATGCCCCCTTCATCTCCACATTTCCCCTTCCACAATGCCCCTTCATCTCCACATTACCTCTTCCACAATGCCCCTTCATCTCCACATTTCCCCTTCCACAATGCCCCCTTCATCTCCACAATGCCCCTTCATCTCCACATTGCCCCTTCCACAATGCCTCCTTCATCTCCACATTGCCCCTTCCACAATGCCCCCTTCATCTCCACATTGCCCCTTCCACAGTGCCCCCTTCATCTCCACAATGCCCCCCTTCCACAATGCCCCCTTCATCTCCACATTTCCCCTTCCACAATGCCCCTTCATCTCCACATTTCCCCTTCCACAATGCCCCCTTCATCTCCACATTTCCCCTTCCACAATGCCCCTTCATCTCCACATTGCCCCTTCCACATTGCCCCCCTTCATCTCCACATTGCCCCTTCCACAATGCCCCTTCATCTCCACATTGCCCCTTCCACAATGCCCCTTCATCTCCACAATGCCCCTTCCACAATGCCCCTTCATCTCCACATTGCTCCTTCATCTCCACAATACCCCTACCTCCAGTCCCTGGTGGTCTAGCGGTGTGGTTTGACAGATCTGTGCCTCCTTCGGCACAGATCTCTACAACTGAAGCTCCTGCTGGGAGATGATGTCATCTCCCAGCGCTCTGTGTTACTAGAACCGGTGGCAGTAGTGGGAGTAGCTGCGGGCAAGGGGGTCGCGGGGGGCGGCCGGGCCCCTGGATTGACGGGCCCAGTCGCAGGTGCATCCCCTATTGTTACGCCACTGTATGTGTGGGTCTGTGATTACCAGTGGACAGTGGAACAAGTCTGGGGTGTCAGACAGTGTATGTGTGGGTCTGTGACTACCAGTGGAACAAGGCTGGGATGTCAGACAGTGTATGTGTGGGTCTGTGACTAGCAGTGGAATAAGGCTGGGATGTCAGACAGTGTATGTGTGGGTCTGTGACTACTAGTGGACAGTTGAACAAGGCTGACATTACCTGGGGTGTCAGACAGTGTATGTGTAGGCCTATGACTACCAGAGGAACAAGGCTGGGGTATCAGACAGTGTATGTGTGGGTCTGTGACTACCAGTGGAACAAGGCTGGGGTGTCAGACAGTGTATGTGTGGGTCTGTGACTAGCAGTGGAACAAGGCTGAGGTATCAGACAATGTATGTGTGCGTCTGTGACTACCAGTGTAACAAGGCTGGGGTCTCAGACAGTGTATGTGTGGGTCTGTGACTACCAGTGGAATAGGTTGGAGTGTCACGGTGTATGGATGGTTCTGTGACTAGCAGTGGAATAGGTTGGAGTGTCACAGTGTAGGGGTGGTTCTGTAACTAGCAGTGGAATAAGGTTGGAGTGTCAGACAGTGTATGTGTGGTTCTGTGACTACTAGTGGACAGTGTATGTGTGGGTCTGTGACTACTAGTGGACAGCTAAACAAGGCTGGGGTGTCAGACAGTGTATGTGTGGGTCTGTGACTACTAGTGGACAGCTGAGCAAGGCTGGGGGTATCACACAGTGTATATGTGGGTCTGTGACTAGAAGTGTATGTGTGCTTCTGTGACTACTAGTGGACAGTTGAACAAGGCTGACATTACCTGGGGTGTCAGACAGTGTATGTGTAGGCCTATGACTACCAGAGGAACAAGGCTGGGGTATCAGACAGTGTATGTGTGGGTCTGTGACTACCAGTGGAACAAGGCTGGGGTGTCAGACAGTGTATGTGTGGGTCTGTGACTAGCAGTGGAACAAGGCTGAGGTATCAGACAATGTATGTGTGCGTCTGTGACTACCAGTGTAACAAGGCTGGGGTCTCAGACAGTGTATGTGTGGGTCTGTGACTACCAGTGGAATAGGTTGGAGTGTCACAGTGTATGGATGGTTCTGTGACTAGCAGTGGAATAGGTTGGAGTGTCACAGTGTATGGATGGTTCTGTGACTAGCAGTGGAATAGGTTGGAGTGTCACGGTGTATGGATGGTTCTGTAACTAGCAGTGGAATAAGGTTGGAGTGTCAGACAGTGTATGTGTGGTTCTGTGACTACTAGTGGACAGTGTATGTGTGGGTCTGTGACTACTAGTGGACAGCTAAACAAGGCTGGGGTGTCAGACAGTGTATGTGTGGGTCTGTGACTACTAGTGGACAGCTGAGCAAGGCTGGGGGTATCACACAGTGTATATGTGGGTCTGTGACTAGCAGTGTATGTGTGCTTCTGTGACTACTAGTGGACAGTTGAACAAGGCTGACATTACCTGGGGTGTCAGACAGTGTATGTGTAGGCCTATGACTACCAGAGGAACAAGGCTGGGGTATCAGACAGTGTAGGTGTGGGTCTGTGACTACCAGAGGAACAAGGCTGGGGTATCAGACAGTGTATGTGTGGGTCTGTGACTACCAGTGGAACAAGGCCGGGGTGTCAGACAGTGTATGTGTGGTTCTGTGACTACCAGAGGAACAAGGCTGGGGTGTCAGACAGTGTATGTGTGGGTCTGTGACTACCAGTGGAACAAGGCCGGGGTGTCAGACAGTGTATGTGTGGTTCTGTGACTACCAGAGGAACAAGGCTGGGGTGTCAGACAGTGTATGTGTGGGTCTGTGACTACCAGTGGACAGTGGAACAAGGCTGGGGTATCAGACAGTGTATGTGTGGGTCTGTGACTACCAGTGGGACAAGGCTGGAGTGTCAGACAGTGTATGTATGGGTCTGTGACTACCAGTGGAATAGGTTGGAGTGTCACAGTGTATGTGTGGGTCTGTGACTACCAGTGGAATAGGTTGGAGTGTCACAGTGTATGTGTGGTTCTGTGACTACCAGTGGACAGTTGAACAAGGCTGACATTACCTGTGCCAGACAGTGTATGTGTGAGTCTGTGACTACCAGTGGAACAAGGCTGAGGTGTCAGACAGTGTATGTGTTGCTCTGTGACTACCAGTGGAACAAGGCTTTGGTATCAAACAGTGTATGTGTGGGTCTGTGAGTACTAGTGGACAGTTGAACAAGGCCCCAGTGTGTGTTTGTGTGTTTCTCCCATTGCAGTTATTTTTATAAACAAACCCCCCTTTTTTGTGTGTACATGTTACAGTGGAAGAGCATGGATAAACAATACAATGACCTCTTCTGAAAATAGGTTACTATTCTCCTTTACTTATTGACTAGTGTAAAAGCCTGTGTACATGGGCCACGGTCTGGGTAATGTTAACCCTTTGAGTGCCAAAGGGGAACGCAATGCATTGCTTTGCAGTCTTGCGTCGCCTCACTCACGTGATGCAATCATGCACAGTAGACACTACCCGAACGTGGCCAGTCTCTACTGCGCATGACTGCATCGTGACAAACATCCTAGCAAATTATTATATAGGATATCAACATATATATGGCCATCTGTCAGGAGGCGCTATTGGGCTGTTACTAATAGACCAGTCCCCTGAGGGAACCAATCAGCATTCTAATCTCTCATTCGATAGACACTGATTAATTAATTGGGATGGCAAACATTTGGAAATATAAGTAGTATTGTCTTTAAAACAAATTTACCACTCTGCCTCAAGAGAAACGTTTTGAGCCAGGTGTCCTCTGAGTTCTTGCGTGTGGCTGAGAAACATGGATACTAAATGCCAAAACCATAAAAAAAAACAAAAAAAAAACTTAAGGTTATGCAGAGAAGTATGGAATGTTGAATTTTAAACATAACAAAAACAGACCATGCATATGTATGCATTCATTAGCAATTAATCCCTTAGTGACCGGCCACGCACGTACGCGGCCGGCACTTAACGCCCGCTGAACATTGTCATTTGTTTAAATGACTTCCGGGACGTACATGTCGTCGCTCGGGAAGCACATGTACGTCCTGGGGCGGTAAGGAGTTGAAGGGTATTGACATTGAAAGAGTAAAGCTCCTATAGTGGAAATGGGCAGGTCACATAGCAAAAAGAACTGACAGTAGGTGGACAAACTAATTTTGCCATGGATTTTACTTGATACTAAACGTCCAAGAAGACAAAAGACAAGAGAGATGAAATTACCAAATTTGTTGGTACACAGGGGCAGTAAAGAGCACAGGCCCGAAGTTGTTGGAAACTTGATGAGGAGGCCTTCATCCTGCAGTGGAGTGACAACAGCAGAAGATGGTGATGATGAGACATCTCTCTCGCTCTTACACTGTGCAATAGTCTTATACAGGTGTAAAAAAATGATGTAAAGTAAGAATGCTTTCAAAAATAGAGGTTAATAATTTATTTTTATCATTTAACAAACTAGAAGCCACCGGGCAAGAATTGCCACCCCAACCCCCCCTCAACCACATTGGCCATCTCCACTGGCCACCTCTACATTGCCCATCTCCTACCTCATTGGTGGTCCAGTGGCGTGGCAGGAGAGGTCTGTTCCTCCTTTGGCACAGACCTCTATATAGTTGGCGCTCTTGCACAGTCCTCTCTTCATTAATGCAGAGTGCTGGGAGCGCTAGTATCAAGGTTTCCTTAGCCCCACCCATGACCACATCCCTATTTGCCACATAGCCCCTCCCTCAGTCCCAGATCCTGTTCCCTGGCACAGAAAATACCTTTGGCCTGTAACAAGATAAACCCCAAAAAGGCTTTAACGGCTTGATTGTTAGAGAGATCTCCAGTGCATTGTGGAGCATCCAAGGGGTTAAATATTAGCCTGTAAATGGGTATAAACTGGTCCAGGGACATTAAGATTGTTCTTGCCACACCCACAATTCAGAATGTAGGTGTGGCCATCACAGTTGAGGCACCTCCCCTCAAAATGCACTGTAGGCAGCTTCCTACTGGGAAATTCGGCCCTGGTAGGGTACCCATGTGGAGACGGTATAGTAAGGTGGGTAGCACCGAGGACTCCTGTGGAGATGCGTTACTGTGTTTACGGTGTGCAGCCCGCTGGTCTGGTATTACTGTGATTGGTTTAATAAGATGCGTTATAAAGCCTACCAATGTAACAATTATAATTACTGACCCTACTGATATCAATAAATAGAACCCAAATAACTCTATCCTGAATCCTGTGCCTGAGGAAGAGGCGTAAATTGTCTTGAAAGCTTGTGTCCTTCAGCTACTCGGCCAATAAACATATCACTTTTATTCTGCTGGTCTCTTCCCATTGCCATCGAGAGAGCTTCAACATACACTCAGATGGCATTTAATTTCTTTTAAAAACTGTAATGCCTCATCTGAGCAGTAGATGTCAGTCTTTTCTTAAAGAGAATTTACATAGCTGGAGGTTATAGTGCAGCGGTTCTCAACCTGGGGGTCGAATGACGATTTGCCAGGGGTCTCCTAAAACCATTTTTTGTCTATTTTAATCTGTAAAACTTGTAAACGTCCGGGAGACCGGGACTGACAGCGCAGGTGCGGAGACAAGATGTCTGCGCTGGTGCCTGGCTTCCGGACTCTGAACAGTAAGGATTTCTTTATAACGGAGTAATTCAGTAATTACAGCGATGAAGGAGCAACGAAAATAATTTTACTGTTAGGGGTCGCCACAACTTGGGAAATTTTATCAAAGGGTCGCGGCACTAGAAAGGTTGAGAACCGCTGTTACAGTGTATCTAAAAGAGCCGGTGCAGATGTTTGGAAAATCTCTGATTTTGCACAGGTGACCTTTTTGATTGTGACACCTGTGACAGACACAGCCCAAAATGTGCACCGTGTCTGCCCTCTAGCAATGCAGTGTTTACTCAAACACAAACAGAGGCAGGATGCTTTGTGCTAACTGCAGTGAGATTTGCCACATGTTGGTGGTCAGTTTCTAACTGAATAATTCTTTCCAATTGGAATATTTGCCCTTCAAGCCTGTTTTAAGCAAGTAATGCATTGTGACCTCTCTAGCATTCAAAGGGTTAAAAAGCTGCATTTAAGTTAGAGAGCTGCACATTCAGCCAATTAGAATTAGCACCTGGTGATAGGTTTTAGCTGTTGGAAACTGGTAGTGTCAAAGTGATACCTTTATTGGCTGAGTAACTTTAAAGTGCAATCTTTCAAGACAACTCAGGTCTATTAGTCATGCATCTTAGAATACAAAATACATGACAGGTTATACATTCATGTAACTTCTTGGTTGTTAAATTCCACTGAAGGTGAAACTTATCACCAGTGTCTGTGTATATTATCCCTTAGACCCTAGTAGAGGAATCTCTGTGTCGCTGGCCAAGTGGTACAAGATGTATTTACCTTTTGATATGTGAAGAGCTCCAGTAAAGTTAGGGTGTAGAGAATGTGACTTGCAGCCCAAAATAGCTAAGTATATGGAATGTATAGGTTAACCCTCTGAGTGCCAGAGGGGCATGCAATGCACCACTTTGCAATTGTGTACCCCTCTGGCACCCAAAGGGCCAGAATGTTAATTGTGTGGAATATATTCCTTGTCATGATTCAGGACACAGTTCAGAGTGTAAAACTTTGTCATCGGTTCCCAGATCTTTCTGTGTCTGAAAGTTTCTTATCAGTACAGACCCCCTGAGATATTTGGTGATTGTTCAAAAGAATAAGGCTGGGGTGTCAGACAGTGTATTTGTGGGTCTGTGCCTATCAGTGGAACAAGGCTTGGGTGTCACAGTGTATGTATGTATGTATGATTCTGTGACTACCAGTGGACAGTAAACAAAGCTGGGGTTTCAGACAGTGTATGTATGTATGTATGTATGATTCTGTGACTACCAATGGACAGTGGAACAAGGCTGAGGTGTCAGACAGTGTATTGTGGTTCTGTGACTACCAGTAGAACAAGGCTGAGGTGTCAGACATTGTATGTGTGGGTCTGTGACTACCAGCAGAACAAGACTGGGGTGTCAGACAGTGTATGTGTGGGTCAGTGACTACCAGTGGAACAAGGCTGAGGTGTAAGACAGTGTATGTGTGGGTTTGTGACTACTAGTGGAACAAGGCTGGGGTGTCAGACAGTGTATGTGTGGGTCTGTGACTACAAGTGGAACAAGACTGGGATGTCAAACAGTGTATGTGTGGGTCTGTGACTACCAATGGACAGTGGTACAAGGCTGGGGTGTCAGACAGTGTATGTGTGGGTCAGTGACTACCTGTAGAACAAGGCTGGGGTGTCAGACAGTGTATGTGTGGGTCTGTGACTACTAGTAGAACAAGGCTGGGGTGTCAGAAAGTGTATGTGTGGGTCTGTGACTACTCGTAGAACAAGGTTGAGGTGTCAGACAGTGTATGTGTGGGTCTGTGACTACCAGTGGAACAAGGCTGGGGTGTCAGGCAGTGTATGTGTGGGTCTGTGACTACTAGTAGAACAAGGTTGAGGTGTCAGACAGTGTGTGTGTGGGTCTGTGACTACCAGTGGAACAAGGCTGGGGTGTCAGACAGTGTATGTGTGGGTCTGTGACTACCAGTGGACAGTAGAACAAGAATGGGGTGTCAGATAGTGTACGTGGGCCTGTGACTACCAGTGGACAGTGGAACAAGGCTGGGGTGTCAGTGTGTGTGTGTGTGTGTGTGTGTCTCCCATTACATTTAGTTTTATAAATACCCCACCCCCTTATTTATTTATTTATTTTTTTTGACACGTGTTCCAGTGGCAGAGCAAGGATGACAATACAATGACCTGTTATATACTGCAGTGCTGTACAAAGAGTGTAAATGAAGGAACGGTTCAGGGCTTCCAGAGCAGCGTACGGCCGCGCCGGGAGCCCTGAACTCCATGACGTGCGAGGACTGTCACTGGTCCTTAAGTGCCGGACCACCGTGACGGTCCTGGCACATCAGTGGTCGCGAAGGGGTTAAGGTTACACAGAGAGGGATGGAATGTTGAGTTTTGATCATAACAAACAGACCATGCATATGTATGCATTCATCAGCAAATAAAGTGTAATGACATTGAAAGAGTAAAACCCCTATAATGAAAATGGGCAGGTCATATAGTAAGATGACCTGACAGTTGATGGACAAACTCTTTTGGCATGGATTCCTCTTGGTGCTAAACATCCAAGAAGACAAAGTACAAGATGGGTAAATGAAATTACCAAATTTGTTGTCACACAGTGGCAGCAGAAATCACAGGGCAGAAGTTGTTGGAGTCTTGCTGAGGAGGCTTCATCCTGCCATGGATCGATAATGACCGAAGATGGTGGTGATGATGAACTAGATATCACCATCATCATCATCATCTTCAACCATTGTGTTACACATATACACACACACACACACACACACACACAGTATTGTGCAAAAGTCTTATAAAAAAACAGCTGTACAGTAAGAATGCTTTCAAAAATAGACATGTTAATAGTTTAGATTTATCAATTAAGAAAATGCACAGCGAGGGAACAGAAGAAAAATCTAAAATCAAATCAATATTTGGTGTGACCACCCTTTGCCTTCAAAACAGCATCAGTTCCTCTAGATACACTTGCACACAGTCAGGGATTTTGTTGTCATACAGTCAGACGTATGATTAAACAATTACCAAACAGGTGCTAATGCTCATCAATTTAACCCCTTAACGACCGGGGTATCAGCACCGCGACTGAACGTCAGCGGAGCTTTTTTTTTTTTTTTTTTTTTTTTTCGGTTCCGGACTCCCCGAACAGTGTGCAGCCACGGGGGGAGCCTGGAACTCCATGACGGTCATAGCACGTCATGGGTTGTTCAGTCAGATCGACCCTTGACGTACTATGACCGTCAAGGGTCATTAAGGGGTTAATATGTGGGTTGAAACAAATCATTAACTGAAACAGAAACAGCTGTGTAGGAGGAATAAAACTGGGTGAGGAACAGCCAAACTCAGCTAACAAGGCAAGGTTGGTGAAGACAGTTTAAAGGGATAGTAATACTTGAAAATAATTGTATTTTATATTGTAGCCCTTAAAAAAACATGAAAAATTATATAAGTCTTATCTCCCAAACCTTTATGGTTTGGAGATATTCACATGTAAAATATAGTAAAATGCTCTTTTCCTGGCTGTTTCAGCCAAGTCTGCCATCTAGTGGACAGATTTGGAATTCGGTCCACAGAGCAACCGGCAGCTCTTTAGCAGTGCTGAGATCACAATCTTTGAAAAGAACTACTTAATTGGAACTATATACAAAGAGTGCCTGGCTTGAAAGCACACTTTGTAGACCATTCCAATTAAGAAATTCTTTTTAAAGATGGTGATCTCAGCACTTCTGGAGAGGCACAGCCGGTTCCGGGACTGGATTCCAAATCTGAAGGGTGGAGCAATGACATCATTCCAGGGGAAACTTTACTTCTGAATATCTCCCAAACCATAAAGGTTTGGGAGATAAGACTTATATCATTTTTCATGTTTTTTTAAGGGCTACAATATAAAATACACTTATTTTCAAGTATTACTATCCCTTTAAAGTCAAAAGTTATACACCATGGCAAGACTGAGCACAGCAACAAGACACAAGGTAGTTGTACTGCATCAGCAAGCTCACTACCAGGCAGAAATGACAAGTCAGACAGGGATTTCCAGATGTGCTGTTCAAGCTCTTTTGAAGAAGCACAAAGAAACCGACAACGTTGAGAAACGTAGACGCATTGGTCGGCCAAGGAAATTTAGTGCAGCAGATGAAAAACATATACTTGGTTCCGGTTTCCTACTAAAATGTCACCTTTATTTGGCAAGAAAACAGCACATTCATAATGTTGCATGGTTCAAAAGAATGACATCAGAATCTTGCATGCATGAAAACACTGAGATTCTGATATCGCTGGCATATGTGGCCCTGTGTCTGTCCTTGTCATTCCTTTGCTGACTACCCATCTCTCCCTGTTGGTGCAGTTTCCACCCATGCTGAAAAGGACACTGTGAAGGGTTGTAAGCATATCCCCTAAATCAGTGTAAATTTAGAATACCAGGAAGTGTAAAACAAGAGCGTTTGTGAATTATGGGAGTTGTAGTCCAACTTGTTTTAGACTTTGTGGTGCTACTAGTGTGCTCATTAGTTCCCTTACACTTCGTACATAAGCAAACGTATCCTGATCAGCAAAGGGAGACCACACATACGAAGTGTAAGGGAACTAATGATCACACTAGTAGCACCACATAGTCTAAAACAAGTTGGACTACAACTCCCATAATTCATAAACACTCTTGGGTTACACTTTACTGGTATTCTAAACTAAATCTTAAGGACTGCGGCAGCTCAGCATCCGGACACGGCTGATGAATCCATGTCTCCCAAGCGTGTTTGATAAGGTACTTTGATTTGGAGTGTTAGCGATCACAGCTTTATGTTTGTATTTTTCACCGGTGATACTCTCTGCAGAGTCAATAATGACCCCAATATTACAAGTAGAAGTGCCGGATTCCTCTTAATCAAGTCCCTCTATAACTTGTAGTTATCAGTTAATTCAGATATAGGATTAATGGGATTCAAAACAATTCTCATCCTCCATCACAATAAGTTTCCTCTTATAGGATCTTTTACCACCTGCCAGTAATTTCCTTTATCATTTATTCATAAATTGGACAGCTTAAGCTGTTTGGCGACTTCAACCCTTTGAGTGCCAGAGGGGTACGCAACGCATTGCTCTGCAATGCATACCCCTCTGGAACTCAAAGGGTTAACACCCTTAACTACTGCCCCCATCCCACAGGGGATGTCCATTAAAGGGATAGTAATACTTGAAAATAATTTTATTTAATATTGTAGCTGTAAAAAAAAAACAAAAAAAAACATTAAAAATGATATAAGTCTTATTTCCCAAACCTTTATGGTTTGGGAGATATTAGCAAGTAAAGTTTCCCCTGGAGTGATGTCACTGCTCTAGCTGTCAGATTTGGAATCTGGTCCGTAGACCGGCCGCGGCTCTCCAGAAGTGCAGAGATCACAATCTTTAAAAATAATTTCTTCATTGGAATGGTCTACAAAGTGTGCTTGCAAGCCAGGCACACTTTGTAGACAATTCCAATGAAGTAGTTATTTTTAAATATCTTGATCTTGGAACTGCTAAAGAGCTGCCTGCTGATTTGTGGACCGGATTCCAAATCTGTCCACTAGATGGCAGACTTGGCTAAAACAGCCAGGAAAAGGAAACTTTATTTTACATGCTACACCTTTATGGTTTGGGAGATAAGACTTATATAATTTTTTTATGTTTTTTCTTAAGGGCTACAATATAAAATAAAATTATTTTCAAGTATTACTATCCCTTTAAGGACCACAGCATTTTTTTTTTTTACTTTTAACTCATCGAATTCTGGGATGTGCCAGGACCATCACTGGTCCTTAGCTGCAGGCCACACACAAAACGGTCCTCTCATGTCATCTGTCCTTAAGACGTTAATGTAGTGATTTATTTATGCTGGTTTTTCTTTTATGTAGATTTCAATTTGTTGGGGTGTATTATCTGACACATTGTCGGAGATGTACTCAGGGGTGATAAAGTGGAGATGACTTCTCCAGTGATATCACTTCTCCAATTCCTGTGTTATTCTATGGAGACTATGCATTAAGGTTTCTCAAGTGGGAGATATCTTACGGCTTTGGTTCCACAGAACATCGGAACTGGAGAAGTGATCTCCTCTTTATTATCTTTATCACACCTTAGTGCATCTCCTCCAGTGCTGTGTTTTTTTGGGTTTTTTTTGACATGGTATGTTTGTTTATTTATTTTTACCCCCCAGCACACATATATTCATGTTGCTATTTTTAGTATTATAATTTAATATTGTTTTTTTGGTGTGTACACATGCATATAATTTGACAGGGAGATAATTCCTATCATAGTAGGTGTTGAACTGATCCAGGTGCTTGTGATGTTTATGTGGGTGAGTTCTTTGGCTTGTCTCAGGACTCGCCCTCTATGTGCACACAGCCCTCCGACTGCTGTCTTCATTAATGGGAGGAGTTGGTGGTGTAGTGACTGTGTCCCAGCTGACCTAGATTCAGTTCGCAGCCCGGACCTTGCCACTGCCGTCTGTCTTTTTTTGTAATTACCACTCACTGCTAGATATTAACCCCTTAAGGACCAATGACGTGGCAGGACCGTCACGCTGGTCCGGCACTTAAGGACCAGTGACGGTCCTGGCACATCACGTACTTTTGCTCACCGCGATCCAACAGGAGCGTGGTGAGTAATACCGGGCACTGAAGTTGATCGCTCCAAGACCGGAGCGATCTCTTCCAGTGCCCCATTTGACGTGCCGCCCCACGTGATCAGTCACGTGGGACGGCACGTCAAAGTTTCCTATGTGGTCCTTAAGGGACGGCATGCCCCGGGACCGCTGGGCCTTAAGGGGTTAAAGAACACAATTAATAAACCCCCACACATGTCCAGAAAATCCTGATGGCCGCTATGAAATGTCCCCTTTCACCAAGAAAAAGCATGTTCAATCAGTTCTAGTTGCCACATTGATGGAGGTGAACATGAGCCTCAAACTGTACTCACCGCAAATCTTACCCCTTTGAATAGGAGAGGGTTATCAGACACATTGCACTGAAGTAGAGATCTCTCTGTCATTCACTGTGTAAAGGAGTGGATGGTATGCATTGATTTTTATTAAATAGATTACTCCCCCCCCCCCAATAAATGGTAGCAAGGTTGCTTACTCATTGCAAAGCAGATGAGACCTCTTTAGCCTTTAAACACTTGAAATCAGCTTGGAGGTTAAGAACACGTTCTGAGACAGTGCAGTTTGTAGTACCACTGCTCCAGTTACTGGGTAAACACATAAAGGCGCTGTGAGTCTGGACTAATATAAAACGGATGCCGCTTTGGATATATAAATGGAAGATATTTTGGTGCCAATAACAGACTCCACCATAAGAGGGAATTTTGGAAAGGGATGATTGCCCTTTGTTTAAACTGTACTTATAACTTCACCCCCTGAATGCTACAGAGCCCTCCACTGCCTTCAGCACGCACAGTAGTTAAAAGCTCCATTTAACTGTTTGAGTGTCAGAGACTTATACCTCTGGCACTCAAAGTGTTAAATCAATGAGGATTTGTATTTGTTCCATATGGAGCAAGTGATTTACCCTAGAACTGTCTCATGTTTTCATTACGTATATAGCCCATTGTGGCTTTTTCCACCTGATTGGTTTATGTAGAGGAGCTGTGAAATCAATCATCATTGTTTTCCTTTTAAAAGAAGCAAGCCACCCCCCCCAACCCCTCTCCCTAAGGACAGTTACACTATACATTTTAGCCCCGTGACCCATCATTTATGAGGTTACAAAAGGCAAGGGACCCCCCCCCCCAAAAAAAAAAAAAGGGGGGGGGGGGAGATAAAACCTACCTTATATAATCGCTTTTATTCTGTGTCCCAGTATGGATACCTTCTTCATCCAGCTGCTAGGGTAGAACCAACCAGTTCCTAGTAGTCTGTTTAGTCCCACCTAGCTTGGAGGCGCTTTGGCCTTACAGCTTGATAAACAGTTAAATTTTTGGTTTTAGGCATTTATTTAATGCATGTTATGGTCACCTGTCCAGTGGTCGGCCCCCCCTAAAGCAGTCTCCACTATTGGGTTCAGCACCTAGGAGTGATAGTTTTGCTTTAAATAACAACTGATTGTCTATCTGCTGTGGTAGGACCAGAGACAATACCCATAATGCATAGCCATGGAAGGACACAGAAGAAAAGGAAATATCAGTAACATACGTTTCACCCTTTCCTCAATATTTACTGATGCCACTTTTGGGCTTGGTATATAAAATAAAAAAAGCCAAACTGTTACACAGAAAAGTGTGCTCATACTTAACTAGTTACACACACTTCTTATGAAAGAGCACCTTAGTGCCCACACAAGCTGTTGTGAGGTTCATGTAACTATTCTCCCATCATTCTCCAACAAGGAGACCTCAGGTAACATCCACATTATCTGTAGATATAGTCTTGTCACCTGCAGAAAAGTATGGATAAACCAACATCCTCTGCTGTATGTATTTCCCAATATTGTTTAATATCAGCAAATTTTTCAATTCCCAATCAGATCAGGCCAAGGACTGACACCCACAGCCCTAGTGTTTCAACTTTAGACCATTCTGAAAAGGTCTAGTTTGTTACAACTCTCTCCACTCATTTAATCCCTGCACAGACCTCCCAAGCTGAACACAATCTATGACCTAACCTGCTGTGAGGCACAGTATGAACGTCTTTTAAAATCCACATGTACTACATGAACAGCCATTCCCTTCTCACATTTACAACTTACCTTTTCACTGAATGTACACAAGTTTGACACGAGCTATTCATAAAACCATGCCAATTCTCACTATTTGTTGCTCACAATCCTTGCTTTCCTCAAATAACCCTAATAGCTAGTTAGGGTGAATATTAAACATAACAGCCTTCCAGTTAAGGCCAATAGCCCTTGGTTTTATATCAGCAGTTATTCCTTTCCAGTCTCTTGGATTTTTATTCCTAAGGCAAGGACTGTGAGAGACTGGGTTTAAAGCCAGTAATTGTTCAGAGTCATTTCTCATGTTCCCAACCCCTGTTGTCTCTTTCTGTACTAGTGTGAAAGCCCAAGTACACGGGCTAAAGTACCACACGGAGGCCCTGGCTGCTGCCCCAGAGCCAGGAGGTGAGGAGTTTGGAGGGACCTGCTCCAGAACAGTGCATTCAGCCAGTCTCTGCTGCGCACGACTGTATTTTTCCAGCAGTCTACTACGCACATGTGGTTACGCACACAGGGAACACTGCAGGCTAGTACTTTCTATTATAAAAGTTGTAGACATCAAAACTTCTTGGAGACACTGATCTTAAGTATGTTTAATTTCTTACAAAAGGTGTTTAGATAGAGAACTATCCAAAATAATTCAACACAATTCCTATGCTGCATTTACGTCTTTAAAATTTGCATCCCATTCAATGCCCTTTAAAGCAGAGCTTTCACATACCCATAACTCACCTCCAATGGATGTGCACCACTTAGTATCAAATAAAAGTTATGGTCTTAGGTCTATCTATGCCAGTATTTTCATAAATAAAGTAGTTGTGACAGTTATGAAAGAAGCACACAGCCATGTTTGTGACATCTAGATTACTGCCATCACTGTCCCATCATGTATACGTGCAGCTGCACCACCCCCTCGCTTTTGACCTCCATCTACCAGTCTCATTGGTACCAGTGTGTAGTATGACAGCCAGGTTATACCGAGACCCTCCCAACCCCATCTACTACATGCTAAAGGAGCACAGCAGACTGTAAACTGTAAACTTAGATTGGACCAGTCTCCTCCCACCTGTCTAGCACTGTCTGAGTCTCAGAAGCCTGTCTGGTTGCAAAGACTTGTGTGTGTAAGTAAACAGAAATGTCCTAACCCATTATACACCATCTAGTTACAAGCTCCTGGCTTATAGAATCTCCCTGCCAAATATGTAACCCAACCATGTTGACTGCCACCCTGCCTCTCCAGAACTTTACTTTTATTATACCAGAGGATTCTTGCTCACATCTGTCTCAGTTAGGAGAGGAGTTAGTCTAGTGGTTCAAATATACACAGCACCTTCTTTAGTTAGATTGAAGTATTTGAGACTCACTCATTACCCTGATTCATATATCATGAATATATTAATCAAATCCCAACTCAGGAGGTAGAGTTCAGTTAAGGACCCCCCATCTTACCTTAAAGGGATAGTAATACTTGAAAATAAGTTTATTTTATATTGTAGCCCTTTAAAAAACATGAAAAATGATATAAGTCTTATCTCCCAAACCTTTATGGTTTGGAAGATATTCAGAAGTAAAGTTTCCCCTGGAGTGATGTCATTGCTCCACCCTTCAGATTTGGAATCCGGTCCCCGGACCGGCTGTGCCTCTACTGAAGTGCTGAGATCACCATCTTTAAAAAGAATTTCACTGTCGTCCAATACAGGTCACTGGTACCATGGGATGTGTAGTCCCCTTTAATAGGCAGGAACAATTATGCAAATAATTTGCAAGGGGCGGAGCCTCCCCTCTTACTTAAGCCACCTTCTGGCCAGAGCCACCCATATTGATTTGTTCCTGGTGTGCTTGCACACCAGGCAGAGAACAGCTATGCTTCTTAGAGTTTTATTATTTTTTATTCAAATATGGAATACCACCATTAGGAGGGTGACCATGGCTGTGAATTGCCCTCTTCAAAGTGGCTGGTGCAGCTTCCAGGGATTTCTGTGGACCTATACCTGAAGAGGGGACAGCTTGTGTTAAGCAGCTCCCCTGTTGGGGAAATTACCTCTGGTTCTTTCCCTCCCTATCATGGTCACCTGAAGACAGAAGTCTGCGAGAAAGGTGAGTCACCCATTGAGTGCTGAAGGTCCACTTGTCCCCACAGTGTCCCTTTGATGGGCTTGTATTTGGGAGTCTTAATACACTCCAGCACTCATAGGGTGTTTTTATTGCATTATCACTATTTATGCAATTTCTGTGTTATTCTCTGAGTTTTGGAGCATTGGGTATTCATTTATTTATGTTTCTCATGTATTTCATGCTTGTTTGGGCACTTTTTAATGTTTTACTAAACTTTATTAAAAATGGTGTTCCGCGCCTTTAAGCGCGGCTTTTTCCCGCTCAGCAGCAGAGCTCCTTTACTCTCTATGGGAATTCACAGTTTGGGACATATCTCTGAAACCGCTTGTCACAGCAACTTCAGAGTGGGCTCATTTTAATGCTAGGCTCCTGCTCTATCATCCGGTTGGTGTTTTATTAATGTAGGGGGTTCAGGGGGGCTTCGGGCACTGTTTGGGGTACTTGCATAGGGAAAACTACATTTCCCATGAGCGCTTAGCTCGCGCTTGTTTCTGATTGGCTGTCATGACGGCCGCCATTTTGTGGTACTTTTCCAAGGCGAGTACACTACGCAGGGACCGAGCCTTCTCTCTCCTCACCAGATTAACCCTTCGCTGGCCAGATAAGTCCGTTTTTAGACCTTTTCTGGGGTGAAACTTTAATCTTTAACACTTTTCTGGGTGATAGTGTTTTTTGTGGGGTATATTGACGCTGTGAGCATGTCTACTTCACTGGAGCTAGGGGCTAGACCCAAGACTAAGGAGGCTGGGGGGTCTTCTACCCCCATGGCGTTTTGCTCCTCTTGCCACATTGGGCTGGATTGCGATAATGTGGGGGATCTATGCCCTAATTGTACTGATAAAGATAGCAACCCTGGGCTTCCCAGCCACGCTATTGAGCCATCTTGGGTGAGGGAGTTTAAAGCTGCCACTAGGGATCTCAGATCCACGCTTCAACTCTTTCCCTCCCAGGTACAGGGGGCTCTCCAGGTCTGGCAGACCCCCTCTACTATCAGGACCTCCCTGCCTAAGCCACAGGGAGCTCCTGATATCACTGATTCTTCTGAAGAAGAACTTTTACAGGATTCTGATGCTGAGGAACGTACTGTTATTGAATCTAACAGGTCCATTGGGGACCCCTATGAGTGTGACCCTGAAGTTTCGGCTGAGGGTCTGATCAGAGCGGTTCTGAATACGCTCAACCTTCCTCTGACTCAGGAATCCACTTATGATCCTACTGATGTTTTTCAGAAAAAGCCATCTAAACCTGTTGTTTGTTTTCCAACTAACCCTACTCTTGCCCGTCTGGTTTCTGAGGCATGGAAGAATCCTGATAGATCTTCCTCTGTCTCCAAAAAGTTTGCCAAACTTTACCCTTTTCCCGAAGCGGAGCTGGCAAAATGGGTTCATCCTCCCAAGGTGGATGCTCCTGTGTCTAGACTATCCAAATCTACTGCTTTGGCTGTCTCAGATGCCTCTGCCTTGCAGGACTGGACGGATAAGAAATTAGAGCTCTCTCTTAAATCTATTTTTGCCTCTATTGGCACTGCCATGCGCCCCACCTTTGCTGTGGCATGGGTTAATAGGGCTATTGCAGCCTGGACTGAACGACTGACTGAAGCGGTTCGCCAGGATGCGCCTGTATCTGAACAGTTGCAGCTTCTTGCTAATATCACTGAAGCTCAGAACTATGTTGCTGATGCTGCTTTTGATGCTGTGCGCATGATGGCGAGGGCCTCCACTTCTTCTGTGGTGGCTAGACGCGCTCTTTGGCTGAAAATTTGGTCTGCTGATACAGCCTCTAAGAAAGCCTTGCTTTCCTTGCCCTTTCAGGGGAATTTGCTCTTTGGCTCTGAGCTCAAAGAAATGATCAGTGAGGCTACTGGCGGTAAAAGTACTCTTCTACCCTCAGTCTTTAAGAAAAAGTTTCCAGCCAAACGCAATCGGTCCTTTCGTTCCTTTCAGACTGAGACACGCTCCTCGGCCCAAACGGGTCCTCCCACTACGCGCTCCTCCTCCAAGCCCAAACAGTCCTGGAGGCCCAAAGTTGCCTCCAAGGCCAAGACCTCCAAGACTGCTTCGGCATGACTCGCCGAACCCGGGTCCGCATCCGGCTGTAGGCGGTCGTCTCCGCATCTTTCGCCGGACTTGGGAGGAGTCAGTGGCGGACCCATGGGTTCTTCAGGTGGTGTCAGAGGGATACAGGATCCCTTTCTCTTCCCTTCCTCCTTTTCGGTTCCATTTTACTCGTCCTTCTCAGGAACCCTCAAAAAGGCGTCTGTTCGACGACGCTATTCAGGATCTCTTGGACAAAGAGGTCCTGGAGGCGGTTCCGCAGGGGGACACAGGTTCAGGATTTTATTCCAACCTGTTTGTGGTAGCCAAAAAGGACGGAGGAGCCCGTCCCATCTTGGATCTCAAAGATCTCAATGCCTATGTGGTGACTTCCCACTTCCGCCAGGAGTCCCTGCGCTCTGTGATTGCAGCAATGTCTCCAGGGGAGTTTCTTGCCTCCCTGGACCTTCAGGATGCTTATCTTCACATCCCTATTCATCCAGAGAGCAGGAAGTATCTCAGGATTGCCTGCCACAGGGGACACTTTCAATTTACAGCGCTCCCCTTTGGGCTGACTACAGCTCCTCAAGTCTTCCAGCGGGTGCTGGGCTCCTTGATAGCGGTGCTCCATCAGGATGGGATCAGAGTGACACCCTACATGGACGATCTCCTACTGAAGGCCTCCTCAGCGGAGCTTCTCCACCAGCAGTTGCAGAGGTGCATGCACACCCTGAACCGTCACGGCTGGATCCTGAATCTGGACAAGTCGGACTTGATTCCTTCTCAGAGGCTTCTGTTCCTGGGTCTCCTGTTCGACACTCGCCAATGCATGGTGTTTCTTCCAGAGGACGTGGCTCACCAGATAGCCGTCAGAGTGGCTGGGATTCTGGACATGGACGAAATTCCAGTTCCGAAGTTGTCGTCCTTAGTGGGGAAGTTCATTTCCACGATCGAAGCAGTACCATTTGCCATGGCCCACTCCAGGGATCTTCAGAGATTTGTGATCCAGACGTGCAGGAATCATCCAGATCATCAACATCTGTCTGTTTCTCTTCCTCCTCATGTCGAGTCGAGTCTGCACTGGTGGTTAGATCTCTCTCATCTCTTGAAAGGGAAATCCTTTCTAGTTCCTCATTGGACCACAGTCACAACGGATGCCAGCCTTCGGGGCTGGGGTGCAGTCTGGGGTCGCTTCAGTGCTCAGGGGAAATGGGGTCTGGAGGAATCCATGCTCTCCATCAATGTTCTGGAACTTCGAGCTGTCCGGCTGGCCCTGAGGCACTGGGAGTCTCAATTGACCGGTCTTCCAGTCAGAGTAGAGTCCGACAACGCCACGGCGGTGGCTTACATCAACAGACAAGGCGGCACAAGAAGCGGTTCCGCCTGGTGGGAGGTCAAGGATATTTTGTCTTGGGCAGAAGATCACGTGCCTGTCATCTCTGCAGTTCATATTCCAGGCGTGGACAACGTCATGGCAGACTTCCTCAGTCGTCACACCGTCGACAGCGGAGAATGGGCTCTTCACCCAGAGGTGTTTCACATGCTCACTCAACGGTGGGGGATGCCAGTGGTGGATCTGATGGCTACCAGACACAACAGGAAGGTTCCGGTGTTTTGCTCCCGTCTGAGGGACTCCCTTGCTCTAGCAGTGGATGCCTTGTCGATCCCTTGGGACTTCTCCCTGGCTTACATCTTCCCCCCTCTTCCTCTATTGATCAGAGTTATTCAGAAGTTGAAGAGAGAACGTTGTCCTGTCATCCTGATTGCTCCAAACTGGCCTCGCCAGTCCTGGTTTCCGGAATTGATGGCCATGTCAGTGAAGGATCCAATCCCACTTCCAGCCCGTCCGGACCTGCTTCTTCAGGGGTATCTGTGGAAAGAGGATGTTCACTCTCTCCGTTTGATGGCATAGCGGTTGAATCCTCGATTCTAGCTAAGAAAGGCTTTTCTCCTTCTGTGGTGTCGACGATGCTCAGTGCTCGTAAGCCTGTGTCTTCCAAGATCTATCATCGCATTTGGTCAACTTTCGTGACATGGTGCTCTGACAAGAAGTTGTCTCTTGACTTCCATCTTCCCACTGTCCTGGCCTTCTTGCAGGACGGTGTGGACAAGGGGCTCAGTCTGAGTTCCCTCAAAGTTCAGACCTCTGCCTTGTCTGTGTTTTTCCAGGAACGGATTGCCATCCTTCCTGATGTGAAAGTCTTCTTCCAAGGTGTGACTCATGTTCGACCTGCCTTCAAGAGTCCTGCTCCCCAGTGGGATCTCAATTTGGTGCTGGGAGTTCTTCAGCAACCACCGTTTGAATCCTTGGCTTCCATTCCATTACGTCTTGTGACTTGGAAGATGGCCTTCCTTTTGGCTATTGTGTCAGTACGCCGGGTGGCAGAGTTACAGGCCTTGTCTTGTAAACCTCCTTACCTGGTGTTCCACAAGGATAAGGCTGTGCTTCGCACTACCAAGGAATTCTTACCCAAGGTTGTGTCTGAGTTTCACATCAATCAGGAGATTGTGGTTCCCTCTTTCTGCCCTAATCCTTCATCTGACAAGGAAAGAGATCTCCATTTGTTGGATGTGGTGCGTTGCCTCAAGTTTTATGTTCACCGCACCGGATCTATCAGGAAGTCTGACGCTCTATTCGTCATTCCTGAGGGGCCTAGGGCAGGAAGACCGGCTTCCAAAGTTACCATTGCCTCTTGGATTAAGGCTACCATCCGTGAAGCCTATAAGTTGAGGAATAAGCATGTTCCCTTCAGGGTGACTGCCCATTCCACCAGATCTATTGGGGCCTCCTGGGCCTACAAGAATCAAGCTTCTGCTGATCAACTGTGCAGAGCGGCCACTTGGTCCTCTGTGCACACTTTTTCAAAGCACTACCGAGTTGATGTACTGGCATCGGCTGATGCCAGCTTTGGAAGGAAGGTCCTGGAGGCAGTCTTGCCTGTGTAGGTCTTCCGCTCTGTGATCCTTAGTGCTTCCTTACTGTTGAGCCCGGTTGGCTCGTGTTCCGTGTGCTGTGTTAAGTTCAGGGATTGTTCCCTTGGTTGGTGTCCGTTGACACTTACAGTTTGGGCTATGTTATCAACTGGTTAACAGTTCTAGTGACTTGGGCCTTGCGCCTGGTCCTTGCCTTACTTCCCGCCTCTGGATCAGCTCAATGTTTGTACATCCCATGGTACCAGTGACCTGTATTGGACGACAGTGAAAATAGGATTTTAGTCTTACCTGTTAAATCCTTTTCACTTAGTCCATACAGGTCACTGGTCTCCCACCCTGTCAAGGGACCAGTCTTGGCTCTCCTGTGGCATTCAGTGGGAGACCGTTCGGGCATGCTCACAGGAGTCTTTCTTTTTGCTTACCTGGGGTCAGTTTAGGGTCTCAAATCAATATGGGTGGCTCTGGCCAGAAGGTGGCTTAAGTAAGAGGGGAGGCTCCGCCCCTTGCAAATTATTTGCATAATTGTTCCTGCCTATTAAAGGGGACTACACATCCCATGGTACCAGTGACCTGTATGGACTAAGTGAAAAGGATTTAACAGGTAAGACTAAAATCCTATTTTCTTCATTGGAATGGTCTACAAAGTGTGCTTTCAAGCCAGGCACACTTTGTAGATAGTTCCAATGAAGTAGTTCTTTTCAAAAGATTGTGATCTCAGGACTGCTAAAGAGCTGCCGGTTGCTCTGTGGACCAAATTCCAAATCTGTCCACTAGATGGCAGACTTGGCTGAAACAGCCAGGAAAACAGCATTTTACTATATTTTACATGAGAATATCTTCCAAACCATAAAGGTTTGGGAGATAAGACTTATATCATTTGTCATGTTTTTTAAAGGGCTACAATATAAAATAAACTTATTTTCAAGTATTACTATCCCTTTAATACCCTTCACTGCATCATCTGAATGATCGCTTTGAAAAACAAAATGGAGGTAGAGGAGAGGGATATGTATAGTAGATTGGAACCACTGCAGTTCCATGATTTAATTAACCCATAAGATCTGCATAACTACTATAACAATTTATAAAAATAAATTAAGCAAACTGTTTCCTTCGTATGTCCAAGAAGGAGGCTGATAGACTGTACAATCACAAGGCAAAGTAGGACTTGTACCGACTTGAAGTTGCCTGTATCTCTATTGGACGGTTCATTCAGACAGAATCTAAGGCTCAAAAAGCACAAATATCATCCTCCCGAGTCTTCCCAAGCTGGAATGCAGTAAGGCTCAGCTTCTCCTGTGCATGAGGAAGCATTTTATAGATACGCACGTGAACGTAATCCTGGTCTCCTGCGTGGACCTGCAAAAGCAGTTATGAGGTGCATAGTGATCAGCTTTGATAGAAACCAGATTGGACACACATTAATTAGTAAATGAAGACCAGCACAAAACAGCTTTACATCCATAATCTATAAATATGCAGAGGGAGGAGCACCCAAGCCAGTACCAAGTCACAGCAGGGACATCAGCTTTGGATCCCCCCCCCTCCAGCGAAGGTAATAAAGCCAGTGATATTAACTGCTAGTTTTCAAATCTTTAAAAGGAGCAGTAAACCTTTAATATATTGTAGTGAGTAAAATAAGGGTACTGCCACTGCTGAGAGATTTATATTTCCAGAGTTATTACAGTTTAAACCCATTTTTTTTTTTTTACATTAGCAGTGCCCTCTAGTGGTAAAATTCTAACTAGTTTTCCTGTTAGATTCTAATGGTGGAAAGTCAGAGACATTCAGTTCTCCACAGAATGTGATAGAAACTGCTGAGTCACTTCCTGTCAGTTAGAACTATCAGGAAGTAAACATAGTAAATTCACTTCCTGTCAGTTAGAACTATCAGGAAGTAATCTCACAGTAAATTCACTTCCTGTCAGAACTATCAGGAAGTAAACACAGTAAATTCACTTCCTGGTTATTTAAACTGCTATAATGTTTGAATAAAACAACTGACAGCAGTGGGAGTGACCTTATTTTATTCAGCAGGAAAAGCTCTATGTGTTATTTTTTCATAAAAAAAGTTTACTGCTCCTTTAAGAAACCAGTTTAAAAAGTGATTTAGGACCCCCCTGCTTGAAGTGTGTATAACAAGCCAGTTTTCTGAGGTTCCCCAACTTCAAGTAAACTTACTAAATTTGCAGCACAGAGCTACTGTACTCCATGTCACTTCCATTATAACACTGAATGGGAAGCTTCCCAGTTATAAATATACAGTAGATGGTGACAGGGCTGAATACTCAAGGTTAACCCTTTGAGGGACAGAGGGGTACAGAATGCATTGCAAAGTAATGCATTCTGTACCTCTGGCACTCAAAGGGTTTTAAAAGGTGCACCTCATAAGTGAAGCAATAAACTAATGTTATGAATCACAGGTAATGACTGAAAAGTGCGATCTTTACCAAGTAATATGCAGTTATTTTGTCCTAGAATTGCTCAAATTTTAGCTTGGCTGGTTGTGCCAATTCTCTGTTCTGATTTTCCCAGGTTTACATGCTGGAGATTTAGTACATACTCCAGTGTACTGTGATGGGTAGTGATTACATTAGGTAATCAAGCAGCATAATTATACCCATCATTGCCACATTAACAAAGATGGATTTGTGGAGCAGACGCATACCAAATGGCAGTCAAATAGGGGGAACTAAATATGGGGGATGAACATCTGTTGAACAATGTTAACAGGAAACATGGACAGGATTTTTTGTTACTACATGTACAATCTGGCTTAATTTGTTGTTAAACTACCTTTGTGGTTAATCAAGATCAAATACAAGCTTTGTGTCTAGCCACATACCAAGATTATAGGAGCAGATCAGGGCCAGGTTGTGATTTGACTGATTAAGTGGATTCTGCGATTAAAGGGTAAGCTTTAAAATGTTCGTAATGTCTAAAAAGTTTTTTGCATATAGAAGAGTTTAAAAAGCTGAGCTAAATGCAAAAAAAACGTATCTCTCAAACCGCTATGGTTTAAGAGATACAGGCGTTTAAAGTTCGTTGTTTCCTACTGACAGCTGTAAAGCTGTCAGCAGGAGATTTGTGTCGGTCGACAGAGGCGCTGATCTCGTTACTTACAAGGAATCCCTTCATTGGAATGGTCTAAAGTGTATGCCTGGTGTTCAAGCACACATTTTAGACCATTCCAATGAAGGGATTCCTTGTAAGTAACGAGATCGGCACCTCAAGCGCCTCTGTCGACCGACACGAATCTCCTGCTGACAGCTTTACAGCTGTCAGTAGGAAACAGCGGACTTTAAACGCCTGTATCTCTTAAACCATAGCAGTTTGAGAGATACGTTTTTTTTGCATTTAGCTCAGCTTTTTAAGCTCTTCTAAATGCAAAAAACTTTTTAGACATTACTAACACTTTAACATTGTGCAAGTGCAGACAATTCAGTTAAATGGTCTATACTCTCCAGTTACACTAACTTGTTAGGAGCTGTACACAGGTCCCAGACAGAGCTCTGAGTATTTCCAGTGAAGTGTGAGGGATCATGGTACAGTGCTATATTATCCCCTCAGCATCCTCTTCATGCTATACAGCTTACCAGTGGGAGCTTGATCCTAATTCACTGGCAACTTTGTTGGAAGCTTCTACAGCAACACAAGATTACCATTGAGACATTGCGGTTGACACCATTTGAACTGCGCCCCACAGATCATACCAATTCCATGAATCTTGCTACGACAGTACCTGATAATTGAGACTTATTTTATTACCTTTATATAGAAGATTGTGCCAGCAACAAGTTGAGTCTTGTACTCAACAGCTATGAAAGTGCTGAAGTTCTGTCCAGACCTTTTCTCAAGCTCTTCCTTTATCTGAGAGAACAAGCAGATAATTATGTGCCTTTGAAAGCCCATTCAGGAAGATGCATGACACTAGTAGATCTGTCTGGGTAAATGTTTATTTCACTACTCCAAAGATCTAATCAAGATTAGATCATACAGCAGTTAATTGCCACTTGAAAAGTCAGTTTACATCACATGTTAAGAACTGGCTCCATCATTTTAAAGGGATAGTAATACCTGAAAATAAGTTTATTTTATATTGTAGCCCTTTAAACCATGAAAAATGATATAAGTCTTATCTACCAAACCTTTATGGTTTGGGAGATATTCAGAAGTAAAGTTTCCCCTGGAGTGATGTCATTGCTCCACCCTTCAGAACTGGAATCCGGTCTCCAACCAGCAGTGCCTCTCCCGAAGTGCTGAGATCACGATCTTTAAAAAGAATTTCTTAATTGGAATGGTCTACAAAGTGTGCTTTCAAGCCAAATATGTCCACTAGATGGCAGACTTGGCTGAAACAGCAAGGAAAAGTGAACTATACTATATTTTACATATGAATATCTCCCAAACCATAAAGGTTTGGGAGATAAGACTTAGATCATCTTTCATGGCTTTGTAAGGGCTACAATATAAAATAAACTTATTTTCAGGTATTACTATCCCTTTAAAGTTAGAAACACCCACTTTCCTTCAGACAACAAGACAGACTGAAGTGTCAGTGACTATGCCCTATTGCCAACACTGTACCACTATGCATTTCACACCAATATGTATATACAGAGAAATATTCTGCTATTCTGAGCGCTCCAAAAGTAGCTAGATCTAGTTATCAAGATAATATGGTATAACACAACAGGTTATATACAAATATGTTAGATGATGAATAAAAAGTAGACTAGATGTTATTGATGCTCATAAAATATAGATGATAATGGAGATGATGTAGTACAAACAAATAGTTAGATGTTAATAGGAACACTGTTTCCAGTCCTTATTTATAGTTCCAGTGTGTGATGGAGATGAGATGACTTCTTGATGTTACTATGGAATGAAGATGAGATGAAATGGATACAAAAATATGAAGATGAAGGTGACGATTTCCTTGGACTGTCCTGTGAAAAATGCTGCAGGATGAGGTGCAAAGTGGCCTTGTCCACTTAGGAGAAAACTTGATCTGCAAAAACCTCAAAGACAGCGCACATAACAAAGACAGAAAAGGAAAAAAAGAAGAAGATCTAAGTGTAGTATTTATTTGGGATAATAAAATATAAAAACAAGCGATTGCACTTACGAGAGCCCTTCTTGGGCTTAAGGCATGTAACAGGTCCTTTCCCTTGTAGCCAGACGAGCTGTGTCCACTCTGACCTCCTGCCAACCCAAAGTACAGTATGGATGATGATATATTATGAATCCGACCAGGTCTGGTATATGTGTCTCTGTTGTAGTAGTCTCTTGTAGGAGTTCTCCAATCGAGACCATTGGTATAATGAAGGTTTCCATGTGTGAGACATATGGAATAGAAACAAGTTCTAGGTTTCTTCTGTAAGCATTAGACAGTTAAAGAACTGACCCAAAGGGGGTTCATCATTGAATGCAAGTTTTCAACATCTACTTGTTCAGAGGTTATAGCTCAGCTAGGAATTAAGCCACCTGTTAGTAAGCAGACACATGTGGACAATCTGCACCGTTCTTGGTTCCAGAGGAACCTAGTTTAACCCCATTTTACAGCTGTTATAGGAGCAGTTCTGAAAGCCAGCTGCACAATAGAAGACAAATTTCACCAACTTAACCCTTCAGTACAAGGGTGTTTCATGCATTGCTTTACAATGTGTGGCTCACCACTGTCATGCAAAGGGTTAAGTGGCACTTTAGCCACCTAAATGCTAGGTCTTCACACATTGGATTTTCTCACTGGTGCAATGTGATACTCGCAGTACTGTATATCTGAAATGCTAAGGGCTGTAACCTGGAACAGGGGATTTGGTTAATAAACAAACATGTCAGCAGATTTGAGAGATTTACAAGATAGACAAATCCTGTCCCTGCCAAGCTTCTGCATTCCTGGTCTGTGTGCATCTCGTGTCTCTGCATAGACCACAGGGTGCGGTGCATGAGGCAGATGCTGTTGCGTTCAGACTTGTGATCTAATGAGCGTCATGTGGGAATGACTCACTCCCTCCCATGCCTCAGGACTACCATATTGTGTTATATTCCAACTTAAAACTACAGGGCAAGTCAGACAGATTACTTGGCAAAAATAAAAAGCTGCTGTGATACCCTGGGAAGCTTCAGAGCAGTGACTGAATGGGACTGCAAGTATCTCACTGTACAAATGCCATCAACTGAGCTCTGAACAACATTGCTCAACGGGATAGTAATGTTTCATAATAAAAGCATCTCTAATTACTCTTCATAGTATTTGGACTTTGGAGAGTGTTATTTCACTACTGTCAGAGTTGTAGTTCAAGCGTAATTGAGTGATAAAGTATCCCCCTCCTGCCCCTTTTACTGATGTAACACTGCTCAGCCAGATCAGAAGGGAGATGCCCAGGTAGATTGCAGAGAGGGACAATCTTCAATTAAGATAAGGGAAAAACCTGAAAAACTTGTCAAGGGGGGCAGGGCTTTCATTGTTCTCACAGGAAGAAGATTGTCCCCTTCTGTTATCTGTCTGGTCTATGGACTGGATTCCACATCTGAGAAGAGATGGCTTACACTAGGTAAAAGGAGCGGGAGGGGAAACTTTATCCTTCCATTACTCTTGTTCTTCAACTCTGACAGTATCAAGGCCCAGATACTAAGATTAATTGGAGCTGCTGTTTTTTGTGAAACATTACTATCACTTTAAAGTGATAGTATTGCCAACTTTTTTGTAAAATCTTTTAGGCATTCAAAAAAATTAAACTACACGCCCCCAGTTCCATGTCTCAAACATTTATGTTTGAGATATTCACATAGCTGGGAACTCTCCGGTTTTGCCCCGGAGACTCCGGATTTAACACTGTATTACCGGGTCAGAGTCTAATTTGCCGGATGTGGGGAGTTTCTCTTGAAACTCTGCCCACTTGTGCTCCATCCCGCCCCGTTCTCCTACTTCCCCAGGCTTTTCTGTCATTTTTTTTTTTTTTTTTTGTGTGTGGTTATCTTCTTTTCTTCAAACCAACCCTGTCACAATTAAGCCCCGCCCCTTTTTATGACGCAAATCACGTCGCAGAGCTCACCTGGCAGCTACCCTCCGGGTTGCACATTCTGTAAAGTTCCCAAGTATGGATATTCAGCACTAACCCCCCCCCCCCCCCAATGTCAGCGCTCTAAGCTTGCAGCACACTAATTAGGCCATTCCAGTGAACTAGTTATTTTTCTAGTGTGATTTCTGCTCTGCTGAAGAGCCTCAGATTGTCCCGGGACCAGATTTCCCTGCAGTTAGCTAGAGTACTGACATCAAGTGGAGGGCTGGAACTTTAGTCTCAAATATCTCAGACCATAAATCTTTGAGACATGGAACTGGGGGCATTTAGTTTAATGCCTACAAGATTCATTTTTGTAAAAATTTGGCAATACCATCCCTTTAACCACCTAACCCATGCCCAAGAACTGCAGGAATTTAGGATTTTAAAATATGAACGTTAAATCCATTCTGTTAATTTAAGCATGTTTTCAGTTGCTTTATATCCTGCTCTTCCTGCAGCAGCTGTAAGTTAATTCGCCTGTTGCCTAAAGCAGTTTACATATACTCTGGGGCAGTCATTCATGTCCGTTCCAGGGCACACCAACTCACATTGCTATGGGAATCTTAAAGGGACAGTAATACTTCATTTTATCGGCATTTAAAAAAAAATAATAATAATAATAATAATAATAATAAACGATATAAGTCTTATCTCTCAAACCTTTATGGTTTGAGAGATATTCACAAGCAAAGTTTCCCCCCTCCTGCCCCTTTTACCTAGTGTAAGCCATTTCTTCTCAGATGTGGAATGCAGTCCATAGACCAGACAGATAACAGCAGAGGACAATCTTCTTCCTATGAGAACAATGAAAGCCGTGCCCCCCTTGACAAGCTTTTCAGGTTTTTCCCTTATCTTAATTGAAGATTGTCCCTCTCTGCAGTCTACCAGGGCACCTCCCTTCTGATCTGGCTGAGCAGTGTTACATCAGTAAAAGGGGCGGGAGGGGGATACTTTGTCATTGAATTACTCCTGAACTACAGCTCTGACAGAACTGAAATAACACTCTCCAAAGTCCAAATACTATGATGATTAATTAGAGCTGTTTTTATTAAGAAACATTATTATCCCTTTAAAGGCTTATTAGTAAACTTGACTTTACATACCCTGCAGGTAGAATACAAGTCAAACTGCATTCTTTATTTTCTGTCACCAACTTGTGTGCAAACAGTAATACAATGTAACAATAACTGCCGCACAGTGTGCGCTGTCTATTAAATGCAGCAGTCACTTACACCACACTTACTATATACGTTTTTCTACAAGCACTGACAAAGATCCAGAAATAGATCCAGGAAGCTCACTGTGGGGGACAAGAGTAGCAATATAAGAATTCTAGGAGGTAGCAACAATTAGACTTAGGGATAGTAATGTTTCAGAATAAAAGCAGCTCTAATCATAATGTTATTTTCAATACTGTCAGTTGTAGTTCAATAGTAATTGAATGATAAATTATCCCCCTCCCGTCCCTTTTACTGATGTAACACTGCTCACCTCAGATCAGAAGGGAGGTGCCCAGGTAGACTGCAGAGAGGGACAATCTTCAATTAAGATAAGGGAAAAAGATGAAAAACCTGTCAAGGGGACAGGGCTTTCATAGTTCTCATAGGAAGAAGATTGTCCCTTGCTTGCCCTGTCCAGTCCCAGTACCAGATTCCACCTCTGAGGGGAGGTGGCTTACACTAGGTAAAAGGGGCGGGAGGGGGATACTTTATCATTCAATTACTCTTGAACTACAAGAGTGACAGTATCGAAATAACACCATGACCCAAACACTGTGAAGATTAATTGGCGCTGCTGTTTGTGAAACATTACTGTCCCTTTAAACAGCCAAAGATGGACACTTGTTTAAAGGTGTGTTGCTGGTGGGAGGGTTGTTACATGACTTACTGACACCTGCTTATATGAATACATGATTTAGAGCCATACAAAAAGTATTCTATTTATACAGACCAATTTATAAGTGCATAATATGCATTTAAAACAAACATTAATGTGAGTTACCGGTGTTGAACAATGTGATACACAATCTGATCTCCTAAAGAGAGACATAAGGGTGGAAAACAGACATAAGGGTGGAAAACAGACTTGTTGGGGGGGGGGGGGGGGAGGCAGGGACCCCCTAACATTTGGGTCTCAAAAGAGGGGCACTGTGGGGGGGGGGGGGGGAGGCAGGGACTCCCTAACATTTGGGTCTCAAAGAGGGATATTGGTAGGGAGAGTGAAGGCAGGGACCCCCTAACATTTGGGTCTCAAAGAGGGACACTTGGGGGAGGTACAGACCCCCAATATCTCTCAAAGAGGGACACTTGGGGGGAAGTACAGACCCCCAATATCTCTCAAAGAGGGACACTTGGGTCAGGGGTATGCAGACCCCTAAAATTCTCCTAAAGACAGACATGGGGGTATTCAAAAGTAATAAACACATTGCCAGGCAATGCATTGAATATTGCCAAGACACTCAAGGAGTTAACCCTTTGAGGACCAAAGTGCAGACCCCCAGTCGTTAAAGGGTTAAGATTTTATTTGTGCTTTAATTCATTCAACCACCTGAGCACCAGAAGATCAAACCACCCCAATATCACCCCCACTCACCTCATCAACGATGGCCTGCACCTCCGGGTCTGCTGGCTTAGCGTCCCCGAGTCCCCCGCACGTAGGCATGATAGACAGCAATACAGACCGACCAAGAAGAAGCCTAAAGAGAAACCTCACAAATCTGTCATCTGTTACCCCGGCACCTCCTATATACAGATAGAGAGAGCAGGGAACGGCCCGTACCATTCACTCGGGGGGACCTCTAACTTCATTATCGCCATAAATAGGCTTCAGTGCAAAATACACAACACACACAGATCGATAATTACTTCTCATAATTCTGTATTATAAACTGCATAACGTTATATTTTGTGCCTTTAGGTTAGTAGATTTGTAATACTCCCCTACGCCGTCTACACAAATGGTTCAGTCTCAGATTGGTCACGAGTTTGTTTTCTTCTTAGTTGTGTTATTGCTGTGTTTTCATTGGCTGCATGAAAATGCGGAAGTGAAGGAGAGATCACACGATCACATGAATCCGGAAGTGTGTAGCAAGCAAGTTGGCTGGAAAGGTTCTACTGTCAGCATTGTTGCTCAGTAACGGCTGGAGAGCCATGTATTGTACTTAGCAGGAAAAGTCGTATACACACACACACTCACGCACTCTCAATATATTTGAGGGCTTTTTCTTTTGGTTAAAACCGCCGATAAATGCATAATTCCACCGTTATTACAGATTAACCCTTTGGCATTCCGTACCACTTCGGCACGCAAAGGGTTAAACTCGTGTTTTGCTTTTCCATAAACAGTGCCTAGTGCCATAATCGCCAAATACATAAGTTATTTCCCTATAGCACTTTATGGGAGTCAGTATTCTTACAAAAGTACATTGAATCCCATCTACTCTACCAAATTCTCCAGTGAGACAGCCCAGTGTGTTACATATTATAAGAGCTGCACCAACCTGCTTCTTTAGTCTCCCCTAAATTGCTGCCATTTATACCAGAAGTGTATGGTAACCCTTATCCCTTACATTTCTCTTAATTTATAAGCGATTAAACATAGTGCAGTATTTATGTTATAATCTGTCGCAGATTTACAGGGACAGTCCCTGGTTTTGGCTATCTGTTCTAGAGCTTGCTCTCACTGGTTTTACAACTGAATTTTAACCCCCTTATTTTCTATGTGTTTGTGATTAAAACTTTAACAGGTTATAGGCTCCCACCAGCATATGATTAATATTTCTTATTTTTACTATTTCATGTAGTATTTTTTTTTTTTTTTAAGTAAGTTTTTATTCAAAGCGTTTTGACCAAGAACAATACATTGACTGGTTTACATGACCAATACATTGCAATCACTTTAAAGGGATAGTGATGGTTACTTTTAAGAAATTTGAATATTGTAGATATTAAAAACATTAATGCAATGATGTAGGTCCCGTCTCTCAAACGTGTAGTTTGAGTGATATAAGTTAATAAATTCCCCCCCCGCCCCTTTCACAGATTTCAGCGCTCTAGCTGACAGAATGAAAGTCTGGTCATTTGGACAGCGGTGTACCACAAGGGATAGTAGCCCAGTTGCATTGTGAGCGATAGAAGGTGTAAGGATGCAAGTCGGTCAAGAGAAAAAAGAGAATACAGGACAGTTGTTTGAAGGGCTAAAAGAAAGGAAAACAAATAAGAAAAAGAAAAGTGAGAGTGGATAGAGGGAAAAGTAATAAAGATAGAGTACAGAGAAAATTCCCAGGGCTCTGGCATCCGAATCTCCGCCACAACTTAAAGATCGAGATGTATCAGTAAGTGACTGATGTTTCTGAGAGAGAGAAAGTGTTCGCCTTTGTGGGTGCAGCAAGGTCTCTTTCCACCAGCCAACTAGTGTCACGAAAAGCGTGTGTAAATGCTGTCTGTTATGTAGTGTCAAAATGAATAGCCCCCAAAGGGAGAAAAACCACCTGCCATCTAGTTAATTGTTGTTTAATGTAATGGTGTAGTAGATCCTGAAAAGTAGTTGAACTGCCACTTGAGTAACAAGTGGAAGGCCCATACAAAGGGCTCTCCTAAGACCTGTTCATTAACAGAACAGTACACAGGACAAGGGGCCACCCGCTTAGACTTGAGGAAAGGAGATTTAATCTACAACAGCAGAAGGGTTTCTTTACAGTAAGGACAATAAAGGTATGGAATTCACTTCCTGAGGAGGTGGTGCTATCGAATACATTAGATGCCTTTAAAAGGGGCCTGGATACTTATTTAAAAGAGCATAACATACAGGGCTATGTACGTTAGTATTGGGATTAATGTTTAGTTAGGGCTTGTTGATCCAGAGAGGAATCTGATTGCCATTTGGAATCAAGAAGGAATTTTTCCCCCATTCAAGGCAGAATTTTAAATTGCTATATTGAGGGGGGGGGGGGGGGGGGGGGTTGCCTTCTTTTGGATCAGCGATGGTAAACAGGAATAGGAAAAGGTTGAACTAGATGGACGCAAGTCTTTTTTCAACCTAAATTACTATGTTACTATGTAAAAGTGTTGGTGGTTGTGAACTGGTTCACAGGGAGAGAATAACTTTAAAGGGATAGCAGTACTTTAATTTTACTAATCCCCATCTTTTAGAACTTAAAAACATATTTTTAATGCCCCAATCACATCTCTCAAACCTTTATGGTTTGAGAGAAAATCGATTTCAAAGTCCCCCCTCCCTCCCTTTTCTCTGTGATCAGCGTTCTAGCTGACTGCAGGAGTAGTCTGTCGTATGGCCGGGGCTCTGCAGCAGAGCCGAGATCGTGTTCAGGATCAGATTCCCCTGCATACAGCTAAATGCTGATGTCAGGGAAAGGGGAGGAGGGGGACTTTGAAATCGATTTTCTCTCAAACTATAAAGGTTTGAGAGATGTGATTGGGGGCATTAAAAATATTTTTTTAAGTTCTACAAGATGGGGATTAGTACAGTTAATGTATTACCATCCCTTTCAGAGCCATCAAAAGACTGATATCTAGCAGTTGAACAGCTAGTTCTTTCTGTCAGACTTGGATTCTGGTCCACAGACCGGACGGCTCGTCTGGAGAGCCGGAATAGTACATACAAAGGATATCTTCATGACAACGGTCTACTGCCTCAAACCATGCCCACTTTATAGACTATTGTCATGAACAGGGGCGTCGCTAAGGAGGGCTAAGGGGGCTGAAGCCCCGAATGTTTCTGCAGCATCCCCGAATCTGCTGCCTCTGCACGTTTATGACTCCAAGGGCTGTGATTCCCTGTACTTCCAGGATTCCATGTACTTCCAGGTTGCACTAAGTCAATGTCAGTGCAACCTGGAACTACCACTGGGGGCAGTGTGGTGCCAGTGAGTCACCTCCATGCTGCATTCTGCTATGCAGGGGAGAGAACAGAGCATGGAGCAGAGACATTCCCACCATCTACAGAAATGCATAATTAAAAAGGTAAAGAGAACAGGAGGGCAGTGGCATAAGTATAAGGGGCAGAAAGTGCAGCTTTGAGTGCTCAGAGAAGAGTGCAAGGCATTTGGTCTACAATACCTTGCATACCACTTTGGCACTCAGAGTGTTAACTTACTGTGGCCTTGGCAGAATAAATGCATAACAGTCAAAAACATCTCTGTCAGAAAGCAAAAAACAGTTCTGCATTTGGTGCCCTGGCGATGTATATATAAACCCCAAGGGCACAGGAATATATTAAACTTGAGGTCTGAGTCTTCTTTATGTTTTTTTTTTTTTAACACATTGCTCTGTATTTGATTACTTATAGTTTTGTAGTTCAAGAGCTATTCAATCCAAAAGGATCCCCCTTCCGCCCCTTTCCCTGTGTCACTCAACCTCTCCTTCTGGTCAGGATGGAGCGCAGCGAGGGTCAATCTTCAGTAAGCAAAAGGAAAATCCTGCTGTCCTTCCTCAAAGGTTCAGGGTTTTCCTTATACTTACTGTGTGAAGATTGTCCCTCTCTGCATCCGTCCGGTCCCAGGACCGGATTCCAGATCTGATGGGAGGTGGACAGAAGGGACCGGAGGGGGATCCTTTCAGACTGAATAGCGCACAGCCCTTTTTTCTGTGCTCTGTATTAACTAACATCATGCTCTACAGCTGCAATCCAGATCTCTCATCCCTCCCCTGCACAACTTACTGTACCACATATTGTTCTGCTTTTTCCTCTCTCCCTCTTCTTCACTCATCAGTCCATCTCCATGTCTCCCTTTTTTCATCTCTACATCTTCTTCCTTCCTTCTCTCCCTTCAGCTTTTTCTACTCACCATCTCCAGCTTCTTCCACCCCTTCATTATTGTTATAAATTATTTATAATGAACCAACAGATTCCATAACAACTCTTTATCCTCCACTCATCCATCTTCTTCATTCCTCCCTCCTTCCATCATTCCTTCCCTCCACCTTCTTCTTTTCTTTGTTTACCTCCCTCCATCTAAGCAGGTTCCCTCTATACATATATTTCTACCTAGGTAAGTCCTTCTGTTACACACAGTAATTATACAGATATACATGACTGGTGTATGATGGACTCCTACCTAGGTAAGTGCTTCTGTTACACACAGTAATTATATACATACACCTGACTGCTGTATGATGGACTCCTACCTAGGTAAGTGCTTCTGTTACACACAGTAATTCTATAGATACATCTGACTGCTGTATGATGGACTCCTACCTAGGTAAGTGCTTCTGTTATACACATTAATTATATAGATACATCTGACTGCTGTATGATGGACTCCTACCTAGGTAAGTGCTTCTGTTACACACAGTAATTATATAGATACACCTGACTGCTGTATGATGGACTCCTACCTAGGTAAGTGCTTCTGTTCCACTCAGTAATTATATAGATACACCTGACTGCTGTATGATGGACTCCTAACTAGGTAAGTGCGTCTGTTACACACAGTAATTTTATGGCAGCACGCAGGCTTCATATTATGCATTATCCTTCCTCACTGCCCCCTCAGCAGCAAAGCAAACTTTATTAATAACAGTTTAACAGAAGAAAAACTTGCTAGTATGACACTCCTCCCTCCCAACCAATCACCAGTCCTTAATCCTGTAAAGCTGGGATACAGCCTTGACTTTCCCTCTTTCCTTTGCTGCTCCCCTCAGAGATAAGTCACCTTTACTAGTTCTCTTGTTTACTTGTGTATCTTAGATTGTTTGGCCTCTGACTGACTTGCCTGCTGGGGTTTGCTCCACCCTTTGTGCTCCAGTCAGTCATTGCCTATATTATATATATACTGTACTTGTATACAGTTGTATGTCTTGGTTTGTTTGGTCTCTGACTGACAGGACTGCTGGGGTTTGCTCCACCCTTTGTGCTCCAGTCAGTCATTGCCCATATTTTGAACTGACCTTGTATAGTTTGCCTTTGTTTAATTAATCTGGTATGGGCTTTATGTGGAATTGCTGTTCTGCGCCAGCCTCCTTTTCATTCAATTTGTAACGTTACTTTCTCCCTGGCCTTGTGTGACCTGCTTTTTCCCCTCGTGCCAACCTTATTGGCACATCTATGCGTCTCTGTTCGGCCTGGTCATTTCAATGCGTGGACAGCCTTCTACTGTCTCTGACACTGGATCGCCTTAATGCGCGGTTCGGCGCTTTGTTCCCTCTGCTGGTTTTGGCCTTCCAAACCCTCAATTCAGTGCCCACGAGGTGGCTTCCATTTTGAGGATCACTCACCTCGCAGGTTCCTGGGATAGTTTACGTCTGAACGTTTCTTTTGCTTTTAAGAAGTTTGTTTTCTTTTCCATATCGTTTTTGCTGCTGCATTACTAGCTTTGGCGCTTATTTATTGGGCTACTCATAGCCTTCCAGGCTTCTCCTAGACAGCCTGTTCCTGAGTATTGTTTTCTCTATCCACTGTGTCTCTTGACATTAATACTTTGTTATTAACTATATGTCCACTATCTATTTATTGAGTCTATTCTTCCTATACACATAGGTACTTATTTTCAGCCTCTGGTTGCCCAGGGTTTCCACCTGTATTTTGGCAAATTATATTATAGGGTTTTTTTTAGTAGCTCCCCTTCTTGCCATTTTGTTGTATCTATTATGTACTTGAATTTATTTCACCCTTGTAATTCCTGCCTAGGCATAATCTACGTGCATAAGGCATGGATCTACTGGCATATATCTTTAACCCTAGTAATTCCTATCTAGGCATAGATCTACTGGTATATATCTTTAACCCTAGTAATTCCTATCTAGGCATAGATCTACTGGTATGTATCTTTAAAGGGATAGTAATACTTCGTTTTATCTTTATTTTATTTTGTAGGCATTAAAAAAACATGAAGAATGATATGTCTTATCTCTCAAACCTTTATGGTTTAAGAGATGTTCACAAGCAAAGTATCCCCCTCCTGTTCAGCCAGATCAGAAGGGAGGTGCCCAGGTAGACTGCAGAGAGGGACAATCTTCAATTAAGATAAGAGAAAAACCTGAAAAACTTGTCAAGGGGGGCAGGGCTTTCATTGTTCTCATAGGAAGAAGATTGTCCCCTGCTGTTATCTGTCTGGTCTATGGACTGCATTCCACATCTGAGAAGAGATGACTTACACTAGGTAAAAGGGGTGGGAGGGGGAAACTTTGCTTGTGAATATCTCATAAACCATAAAGGTTTGAGAGATAAGACTTATATCATTCTTCATGTTTTTTTAATGCCTACAAAATAAAATAAAGTTAAAACGAAGTATTACTATCCCTTTAATTCCTATGGGCATAGATCTACTTGCATTTATCTTTAACTCTAGTAATTCCTATCCCGGCATAGATATGCTTGCATATTTCTTACACCCTACTAAGACCTATCTGAATACATGTGTGCGTGTACATGTTAACCCTAGTAGTTTTGTATCTGGCCAGGTGTGTATGTTTATATGTGTACTAGCAGTTTGGGACGGCGTTGCCCGTCATGTTATGCAGGAAATGTTTCTTTTTTTTTTAAATAAATGTTATGATAGTGAATTATAGCGTAGGGTGTACGTGTCAGAAAGGTACACACAGTGATAGACAGAGACACATGCAACACACACATATACACACACATGCACTGACAACACAAACAGTGACACACAGCTGCAAATCAGGACATAAATACATACAGTGTGAGCAGTGTAAGTAACATACCTCCCAACATTTCATATGGCCAAAGAGGGACACTTGTGTTTTCGGTGGTGTTACTGGGGGCGTGGCTGGTGGTGTATTTTAGAGAATTTTTAACCCTTTGAGTGCCAGGGGGTAAGCAATGCATTGCATCCCCTCTGGCATTGAAATGGTTAAGTTACTCTTTCTGTAAGTGAATGATTTAGAAGAAGATGAAAGTATTTTTTTACACAGACTAATTTAACAGATATATACAGAAGTTTATTCCCACATTACTGTGGGTTTTATTGATGTGGAGCGATCTGATACACTGGTATATACACCACACTGTGTGATCTCCTAAATAGAGGAGCAGAGGGATTTGGGTGTCAAACAGGGACTGTCCCTCCTATACTGTATAGTGCCAGTCCTTATACACAGACACATGCAGACTGTATACTATACAGCAGAGGTTCTCAGCCCATGCCCTCAGTGGCCACTAACAGGCCAGGACTTAGGAATTTCACTGCTAGAACACAAGTGTGTTGATCAGAGGCTCAGTCATATTGATTAACTCACCTGTGCTCTTAAAAGGAAATTCTAAAATCCTGGCCTGTTAATAGCCACTGAGGGCACAGATTGAGAACCACTGCTATACAGTGCCAGACCATTGTAGAGAATTTTTAACCCTTTGAGTGCCAGGGGGTAAGCAATGCATTGCATCTCCTCTGGCACTGAAATGGTTAAGTTACTCTTTCTGTAAGTGAATGATTTAGAAGAAGATGAAAGTATTTTTTTACACAGACTAATTTAACAGATATATACAGAAGTTTATACCCACATTACCGTGGGTTTTACTGATGTGGAGCAATCTGATACACTTGTACATTAGGCTGACCAGACCTCACCTTTAACCAGTGACACATATGAAAAATGCATACTGCAGGGCTGCTTTGATTTTGGTGCACTCCTGAAATATGCTTATTTCCTATGTGTCCCCGGTTAAAGGTGAGGTCTGGTCAGCCTACTGTATATACACCACACCGTGTGATCTCCTAAATAGAGGAGCAGAGGGATTTGGGTGTCAAACAGGGACTGTCCCTCCTATACTGTATAGTGCCAGTCCTTATACACAGACTGTATACTATACAATGCCAGACCATATATAAATAGTTTGTCATACATGCTATACAGTGAGCTATGTACAGCATGGAGATGATTGCAGGAACTGGCACCTCTACTTACAGACAGACTGACAAACAACCTGCTCTCTTTCTCTCTCTTTGTGCAATATATAAATACAGTCACATCCATGTCTCTGCCATTTACCAGCTCAGCTGAAGCCTTGCTCTGCACTGCCTGATCACCTCTCTGCCGTTGTTTCCACTTTCTCAGCAAGCCAGTATCCTCCTGCTGATTGTTTAGAAATCAGCTCACTTGTAGTAATTAGCAGAGCTGTGTAGGCTCAAAGACAGGGAATGAAGAAGCTGCATAATACAGATTGGACCATGGCCTTCCAGCTGTAGCTTGAACATTGTTCCCATCATCCTCAGCGTGCGTGTGTGTATATGTGTGTGTGTGTATGTGTCTGCTAGTGTGTGTGTGTGGGAGGGCATGTGCATGTGTCTGTGGTGTAGGAGTGTGTGGCAGCCATTTTTTTTTTCAGCCTTAGATAGTGGTGGGCGGGCTGGATAGTGGGGGCAGGCCAAAAATCACACTCCCACAGAATCACCCAATGGCAGCAGTAATCCTTTTTACTGCCGCCCCTGGGTGTGTTTTGCCAGGCACAAAGTCTTCTTTTATATATATAGATAGTATGTTCCACTGACAGTACTCATCTTGTTACTTTGGATCTGCCTATATCTACTATACTTTCCTCCAGTGATGCAGGAGTGCTTTGCCTATCATACACCTACTTGACGCTGGCATTCTGCCTGGCAGGGCTGAGGGGGTTTCCAGTGACCCGGTCTGGGACTTCCCTCTGCTTTTGGCGCACAGACTGCGCAGTTCATCAACCTCATGGAGCAGTCCATGCTGTGCATGTTTATATATGTTTGCCTTCCTTTGAGTCATGTCTGCGGCTCTGTTTCACACGACCCGGCAGTGGGAAGTACTGCACATGATGCCCCCATCATGTCTGCGCAGGCCGTCCCTTGGATGGCTGCTTCTGTCTATCCTGGAGGAGATCTTTCTACTACACGCAGACATACTGTCCCTGACTCAGATGAATTTACTTCGGAAAAAAGGCAAATTATTCTGGCGCAGGCTGTACCCTGATTTGACACTGCAAACTGGTGGCGGTCATGACTGGTACGGCTCTGTCCCACTACCCAGAACCTCACCTCAGGAGGGAGTATATCTGAGGAGAATGAAGCATTCAGGGCTAAACCTGACTACTACTGTATTACCAGTGCTTCTGGGAATGCCTCCCTGTAGCATTTACCTGCAATAATTTGTGGCCAGCTTTGATTTTGTGCGGCTTAGTTCCCACACCAGTGATCCTCTCCTCAAGAGGAAGATTTATTGAGGAAATGAGATCTAGAATGTTGAGTCTAATCTTGCCTATGCAGAGTATGGACATCTTTAATTGTGCGGCTTAGTTCCCACACGAGACACTCACCTCAAGTGGAGGGTATTTGAGGAAATGAGATCCAGCGGGTTGAGCACAGTCTCTGCATGTTCCCGATTCCTTGACTGTGCCACTTCTGGGCAGCTTTGATTTGCGGACTTGTGACCACACGTTTTGAACCCTTTGTTTTTTTTTTCACTACATCAGCCAGTTTTGTTGAGGCATGTGCTTTTGCATGTTGAGTCCTTTTTCTTGACTCCGCCACTTATGGGCGGCTTTGGTTGGTGCAGCTTCATTCCTTTCTGCATCTTTTTCCTCTAGTGGCAGATATCTGTGGTGGAATGCCCTCACGAGTGCAACCTGAATTTTCTATTTCCGCTTTAAGTGTGGCTGGTGATATTGAGGTTTGGGTCCATCCTCTGGTGGTAATAGTGGTTTTGGGGTTTCCTTTCTTACCTCAGGAAAGTGGGGGCAGATTCTCCCACTTCTCCCTCTGCTGGTCTTGTTTCTTTCAGTTCCATGGGTGTTACTACCGGCATGAATGTTTCTTTGTTTCTTGAATGTCTCTTCATTTTCTGTCTTGTTTACAATTGTCTGTCTCGTCTGGGAGACCCTACACCAGTTGACTGGCATTCTTGGTTGGGTGTCTTGGCATCTCTGCCGGATTGAGGTTTTTTTCCGGTTTCCAGCTGTTTGTTTTCTGTGTCGGTCCCGCTTTCCACACTCTCTGCGGAGTCAATAATGACCCCAATATTACAAGTAGAAGTGCCAGATTCCTCTTAATCAAGTCCCTCTATAACTTGTAGTGATCAGTTAATTCAGATATAGGATTAATGGGATTCAAACAATTCTCATCCTCCATCACAATAAGTTTCCTCTTATAGGATATTTTACTACCTGCCAGTAATTTCCTTTATCATTTATTCATAAACTGGACACCTTAAGCTGTTTGGCGACTACAACCCTTTGAGTGCCAGAGGGGTACGCAACGCGTACCCCTCTGGCACTCAAAGGGTTAACACCCTTACTACTGCCCCCATCCCACCCCACAGGGGACATCCATTAAGGACCACAGCACTTTTTTTTTTTTTTTTTTTTTTTTTTTTTAAGGGATAGTAATGTTTCATAATAAAATCAGCTCTAATCATCATAGTATTTGGACTTTGGAGAGTGTTATATCAATTCTGTCAGAGTTGTAGTACAAGAGCAATTCAATGACAAAGTATCTCCCTCCCGCCCCTTTTACTGATGTAACACTGCTCAGCCAGATCAGAAGGGAGGTGCCCAGGTAGACTGCAGAGAGGGACAATCTTCAATTAAGATAAGGGGAAAAACCTGAAAAGCTTGTCAATGGGGCAGGGCTTTCATTGTTCTCACAGTAAGAAGATTGTCCCCTGCTGTTATCTGTCTGGTCTATGGACTGGATTCCACATCTGAGAAGAGATGGCTTACACTAGGTAAAAGGGGCGGGGAGGGGAAACTTTGCTTGTGAATATCTCTTAAACCATAAAGGTTTGAGAGATAAGACTTATCTCGTTCTTCATGTTGTTGTTTTTTTTTTTTTAATACCTACAAAATAAAATAAAGATAAAACAAAGTATTACTATCCCTTTAACTCAATGAATTCTGGGATGTGCCAGGACCATCACTGATCCTTAGCTGCAGGACACACAAAACAGTCCTCACATGTCATTAAGATGTTAATGTAGTAATTTTTTTATGCTGGTTTTTCTTTTATGTGTATTTCAATTTGGTTGGGGTGTAATATCTGACACATTGTCAGAGATGTACTCAGGGTGATAAAGTGGAGATGACTTCTCCAGTGATATCACTTTACACAAAAAAAACAAACACAAAAAAAACAAACAAACACAAAAAACAAACACAAAAAACTGCTGTTGTGAGGTTCATGTAACTATTCTCCCATCCTTCTCGAACAAGGAGACCTCAGGTAATGTCCACATTATCTGTAGATATAGTCTGTTCACCTGCAGAAGAGTGTGGATAAACCAACAGCCTCTGCTGTATGTATTTCCCCATATTGTTTAATATCAGCAAATTTTTCAATTCCCAATCAGAACATCTGCCCAAGGACTGACACCCACAGCCCTACTGTTTCAACTTAGACCATTCTGAAAAGGTCTAGTTTGTTACAACTCTCTCCACTCATTTAATCCTGCACAGACCTCCAAGCTGAACACAATCTATGACCTAACCTGCTGTGAGGCACAGTATGAACGTCTTTTAAAATCCACATGTACTACATGAACAGCCATTCCCTTCTCACATTTACAACTTACCTTTTCACTGAATGTACACAAGTTTGACACGAGCTATTCATAAAACCATGCCAATTCTCACTATTTGTTGCTCACAATCCTTGCTTTCCTCAAATAACCCTAATAGCTAGTTAGGGTGAATATTAAACATAACAGCCTTCCAGTTAAGGCCAATAGCCCTTGGTTTTATATCAGCAGTTATTCCTTTCCAGTCTCTTGGATTTTTATGCCTAAGGCAAGGACTGTGAGAGACTGGGTTTAAAGCCCCATCATTGTTTGTTCAGAGTCATTTCTCATGTTCCCAACCCCTGTTGTCTCTTCTGTACTAGTGTGAAAGCCCATGTACACGGGATAAAGTACCACACACGGAGACCCTGGCTTCTGCCCCAGAGCCAGGAGGTGAGGAGTTTGGAGGACCTGCTCCAGAACAGTGCATTCAGCAGTCTCTGCTGCGCACGACTGTATTTTTCCAGCAGTCTACTGCGCACATGTGGTTACACACACAGGGAACACTGCAGGCTAGTACTTTCTATTATAAAAAATTTGTAGACATCAAAACTTCTTGGAGACACTGATCTTAAGTATGTTTAATTTCTTAACAAAGGTGTTTAGATAGAAAGTTATCCAAAATAAGGTGAATTTACGCACCGATATTTGTTTTTCCTCTGTGTCCTTCCACGGCATAGATTGTGGGCAATTAGCTCCGCCTTCCAGCTGGTAGGACAATGTAAATCTTTAAAAGTCTCTCACTTCCTCCCCAGGTCAGTTATACTGTTGTCCAAGCTGTAAGATACAGAGTGTTAGATATAGCCATGATCAAGTAGGCATCATTGAAGATCTAAGATATTAGGAACAATACAATACCAGCATAACCAGAGGAGGGTTGCCGTGGAAGGACACAGAGGAAAAACAAAATATCAGTGAGTAAATTCATCTTTTCCTCTGTGTCCAATCCACGGCATAGACTGTGGGACTTACCAGAGCAGTACCTCATCAAGGGCGGGAATCAGCCAACATTCAGATTGAAATGGCTGCTTCGAGCACCTTTCGTCCGAATTTTGCATCTGTTGATGCCTGGACATCCAGCTTGTAGTGTTTATTAAATGTTGAGACTGAAGTCCAGGTGGCTGCTTTGCAAATCTCTTCTGGAGATGCAAGGGCTTTTTGAGCCCAAGAGGTTGATATAGCTCTGGTAGAATGAGCCCTTATTCCCTGAGGAGGAGGCCGATCTGCTGATTCGTATGCAAGTTTACTACACTCTCTTATCCATCTGGCGATGGAGGGTTTAGAGGCTGCTGAGCCCTTAAATTTTCCACAAAAGTGGACAAACAAGCTATCCGTATTACGGAACAACTTGGTCCTGTTAAGATACATCTGGAGGCAACGGATGAGGTCCAGATTATGAAGTCTACGTTCTGGCTCATGCACTGGATCCGGACAAAAAGGAAGGAAGCACAATGTCCTGGTTCAAGAGGAATTGCGATACCACCTTGGAACGAAAACTCAGCTTTGGTCTGAGTACAACTTTGTCCTGGTGAAATATCATAAACGGGGGATTATAGACTAGACCCTGTAGCTCGCCAATTCGTCTGGCCGAAATAATGGCCACTAAAGATGCAGTCTTGAGGGTCAGATGCTTAAGAGATTTTGAATCCAGTGGTTCAAAGAAGGGATGTGAGGCTAGTTGCTGCAGCACGATGTTTAAATCCCAAGGAGGAAGAATTTCCCTAATAGTAGGTTTTATTTTGGAAATGGATTGGAAGTATCTTTTAATAAGGTAATGTTCTGCGAAGGGGGTAGCCAGTACAGCTGAAATTGCAGACAACTGTACCCTAAGGGATGCAGGTTTTAGCCCCATTTGAAATCCTGCCTGTAGAAAATCCAAGATCTTAGGAACCGAGATAGAGTTCCTATCTAAATTATGAGAGGTGCACCATCTGTGGAAAGTAGTCCAGACTCTATAATAGATACTGGATGAGGAAGTTTTCCTGCCACTAAGGATAGTATCTATCACGGCGTCTGAAGTACCTTGTAAACTAAGCGATTGCCGCTCAGCCTCCAGGCCCTGAGCTGGAAGAACTGAGGATCTGGATGGAGAAGAGGACCTTGTAGCAGAAGATCCGGAATGTTCGGAAGAGGCATAGGAGTCCTGATGGATAACTGTAGTAGATCCGTGTACCATGATTTCCTTGGCCAATTTGGGGCCACTAGGATAATCTCTGCTTTGTCCTTCCTGATTTTTTGAAGGATTTCTGACATTAGGGGTATAGGTGGAAACAAATGTGCCAGAGGGAATGTCCATGGTATTTTTTAAGCATCCTGAGCTAGAACCTGAGGGTCTTTCCACCTGGACAGGAAGACTGGACACTGACTGTTTTCTGCCGTCGCCATGAGATCTACTACTGGCTTTCCGAACTCTTTTATGATGTTCCGGAAGACTAATTTGTTCAGACTCCACTCTCCGGGGTCCACTGTGTGACGACTCAAGTAATCTGCCTGAGTGTTGAGTTGACCTGATAGATAAGTCGCTCTGAGGGCTAGCAGATTCTTTTCTGCCCAGCCCAGTATCTGTAATGCTAGATTGTTCAGCTGTGGGCTCCTTGTGCCCCCCTGGTTGGTCAGGTACTGGACAACAGACACATTGTCAGATCTTATTAGTACGGCTTTTCTTTGCAGATCTGTGCTGAAGTGTCTGAGAGTCTTCCAAACAGCAAGTAATTCTTTTAGATTTATGTGCAACTTTTCTTCTTTTTGATTCCATGTTCCCTGAATCGTATTCATTTTCCAGATGCCTCCCCATCCGGTGTTGCTGGCATCTGTGTGTATCATCAGCCAATCTGGCTCCCTGAATGAACGTCCTTTCACAAGATTGGATTGCCTTGTCCACCAATATAATTCTTTTCTGGCTGACCGGAAGAGAGGGATCTGAAAAGAGGGGTTGAACGGATGCTTCTTGTAAAAGGTTAGAAAATTCTCCTGGGTCAACCTGGAGTGTGCCCTGGCCCAAGACAGAATCTGGTAGGCTGATGCCAGGTGTCCCAGCAGCTTCTGGAAGGAATGAATACTATGCCTTCGTCCCCTGAGAAAACTTGTCACTGCATTCTGTATACGGGTCTGTCTGTATCTTTCCTGGTGTTGAAATTGATGCCCAGAAATAGAATCTGTTGGCGAAAGAACTTTTCTTCATATTCAGGAGCCAACCCAACCTGGAGAGCAGGTTCTTGCAAAAGCTGGTGCTTAACTGGGACTTTTGTCTTGAGGCTTCCACAATCAGAATGTCGGCCAGGTAAGGGATAACTTATCTTGTTGAGTCTTAGCTCTGCCATAGCTAGGGACAGAACTTTGGTAAAGACCCGAGGAGCCGTTGCCAGTCCAAAAGGAAAGACCCTGAACTGAAAGGGACGCTGAAAAATGTGAAATTGAAGGTACATTCAATGAGATTCCCTTATCAATAGATAATATGCATCCTGTAGATCGAAGCGCGTCAAGTAAGCCTAAGGAGGAATTGACTTGAGTGGAGGATATTGTCTCCATCTTGAAGCGCCTGACCTTCAGCATGGCATTCAGGTCCTTGAGGTCTAGGATTAGCCTCATTTCTCCAGAAGGCTTGATAACATGAAAAAGCGTTGAGTAAAACCCCCGGAATCTTTGGGACAGGGGGACTTCTTCCACCACCCTGTTCTGTAATAAGAGATCCAGAGCTAGCTTCATCTGTTGGATCCTTTCCTTGTTTCTGACAACTAATGTCTGGAATCTTGGGGGCAGTCTTGAATTCTAAAGCATATCCCATATACCAGTCTGCCCCCTACTGGAAGAGAAGGGGATACACTGGTATCATTGTTGATACTGCCTTTTTCTACGGAAAGCCCTCCGATTTTCAGGTTTCTGGGTTTGAGCTCCCCTGTCTTTAGGATCATATCTTCTGCCTGGTTGGTATCTCTTGGCTTCCCGAAAGGAATGACATTTGTACTGTCCAGTTCTAGTAGGTGAACGACGAGTTTTTCTCTTGAGGCAGAAACAGGCTCTTGCCACCTGAACACTTTTTGATAATTTCCTCCAGAGATTCACCAAACAACTTAGACCCTGCAAAAGGAAGGGATACTAGTCAGTTTTTTGAGGATGGATCTGCTTCCCATGATCTAATCCATAATGCTCTTCTGGAAGTGATCGATAAGGCAGAAGCTTTAGCCAATAATTTGACACTATCCAAAGACGTATCACACGAATAATTGAGTCCTTGACAACACCCAGATCTTTCAGAATACGGTTTCTAGAGACGAGGATTCCAGTTTTTCCTCAATCTCAGAAATCCATATGCGCAAGGCACGGAACATAGAGGCCATAGCGGTCTTCAGATTGTGGCCAATCGTAGTAAACTGCTTCTTCAGCGAGCTATCAGCTCTCTTATCCATTGGATCACGCAGGGATGCCCTATCTTCAAGGAGAATAGTAGTGCGCCTAGAAGTTTGAGATATGGCAACATCAACTTTTGGAGGGGTGTACCATGAACTAGTCTCCTCTTCCTGGAATGGGTACATTCTTTGAAAACGTTTAGATATAGCACAGCGTTTATCAATCTGTTTCCATTCGGATTTGATAGTGTCCTGAATAGAGGCATGAACAGGTATCTGAGGGTATGATTTCTGAAAACCTACAAAAGCAGAATCCATAATATTTAAATCCTTCTGGATTTCTGTTAATCCTAGGGATTTTCGCATGGCCTTAACTAGTGAGTCCATCTTATCTAAAAAGAAACTGCCACTATCCTCAGTGATTTCACCCTCCTCAGCAGATGAGGCTACAGACTAATTCAATAAAACTTTCATCATCCTTTTCTCTTCTCCTAGATGGCCCTTCAGCTGGATCAGATTCTCTATGGCGTTTCTTTGCAGACTCCTGCATGCAATAAAAAGTTTCTTGCATTGAATCTTTCATCCAGGATATAAAGTTTTGAAATTACAATGGTACTTCTTGCCCAGCAGCCTTCCTGAGACAGTCCTCCCATAGTTTACCTGGATCAGTCAGAGACAATAATTTATCACAACCGGCACAGGGTTTTCCCTTAACAGACTTATCCTCCTTAGTATCAGGTTTTGGCTTGTCAGACTTCTGTTCCTTTGTAGCAGACATAACTAGTAACTGTGCAATAAACAGCTGTTTAAACAGACATACTAGCCTGAAAATATATCTATATATATAAAAGAAGACTTTGTGCCTGCCAAAACACACCCAGGGGAGGCATAAAGCAGGAGTTACTACTCCTATTGGGTGATTCAGTCATGCAGGGAGTTGGCCCGCCCCCACTATGCAGCCCGCCCACCACTATCAAAGTCAGAAAAAAACAATATGGCCGCCACTTGCTCCTACACCACAGACAAACACACATGCCCCACTCACACACACAGACCACCACACACACATGCTCCACTCACACACACATGTCCCACTCACACAGCACCAAACACACATGCCCCCACTCACACACACAGCACCACATGCACACACAAAGCCAGAAATAAATATGGCTGACACACACACACACACACACACACACAGTCACTCACCCTGACTCCCAGTGGCCTCAGCAGGACCTGTAGTGCAGCACCAGGGGAACAAAATGGCACTCAAAGGCTTAAGGTAGGCCCTCTGCTGAATTATTTCTTCACTGTCATTATTTGCCATGCAAGACACAGGACAGACAACCATCAGGTTCACACTTAACCCACTGACTGCCACAGGGTTGGGTATCAAGTTTTACCCCTCAGGGAGTGTGTTCAAACCCCTCACACTGTAAACTTGCATTCCCCTCCCACTTCTCCTCCTTCCCCAGCCTATTACGAACACTTTTCCACATTAAAGTTAAGCCCCGCCCCTACTCGCGATTAAGCCCCGCCCACTTTTAACCCAGATTGCCCCATTTGTCTCTCCACATCAGCATCACATAACTCCCTTCCAGGGACTCCACAAATCAATGTTCCCAGGTATGAATACACTTCCCACTGCTATTTATCTCTCACATGCCTCTCTATACCTTAACCATTTGAGTGCCAGAGGGGTGCACAACTCATGCACGCATGTGTTTCTGCTCATATATGTTGTGTGTGTGTACATCTCTGTTACATATGTGTCCATCTCCAGTGTGTCTGTGTGTGTGCGTGTCTTTTGCATGTCTCTGCCGCTCACTGTGTGTATGTGCAGACCTCCCAACATTTCACATGGCCAAAGAGGGACACTTTACTTTTAGGTGATATTTTTGGGGGCGTGGCTGGTGGGCAGGGCATTAGTAAGAATTTTTAGGTTATTTCATGACCTATTACTGGCTATTTATGTAACTTAATAAATGATTTAGTTCAAGACCAAAGTATTTTATTTGCACAGACTAATGTATAAACACATATACTGAAGTTTATTGCTGTAGAGCAAAGTAATACACACCACACAGTCAGGGATGGTGCAAGGATTTTTGCCACCCTAGGCAAAACCTAATTTTGCCGCCCATTTCTCTCCGCCCCTTGTGTCCCACCCCTTTATACCCCGCCTACTTATACCCCACCTCTTTTCATGATTGTCCTCTCTCTGCCCCCTGGGCCAGTCTGCCCCTGGTCTGGAGATGCCCCCCACCAGCTCCAACTTGCCCCTTATCAGCTCCACTTTGTCCCCATCAGCTCCACTTTGCCCCCATCAACTCCAACTTGCCCCCACCAGCTCCACTTTTTCCCCACCAGCTCCACTTTTTCCCCACCAGCTCCACTTTGCCCCCCATCCGCTCCAACTTGCCCCCACCGGCTCCACTTTGCCCCCCAGCAGCTCCAACTTGCCCCCATCAGCTCCAACTTGCCCCCATCAGCTCCACTTTGCTCCCCATCCACTCTAACTTGCCCCCACCAGCTCCACTTTTGCCCCCCCTTCAGCTCCACTATGCCCCCTCAGCTCCAACTTGCCCCTATCAGCTCCAACTTACCCCCATCGGCTCCACTTTGCCCCCCAGCAGCTCCAACTTGCCCCTATCAGCTCCACCTTGCCACCAACAGCTCCACTTTGCCCCCATCAGATCCACTTTGGCCCCCATCCGCTCCAACTTACCCCCACCAGCTCCACTTTGCCCCCCCTTCAGCTCCACTTTGACCTCCATCCGCTCCAACTTACCCCTATCAGCTCCAACTTGCCCCAGCAGCTCCACTATGCCCCCTCAGCTCCAGCTTGCCCATATCATCTCCACTTTGCCCCCCATCCTCTCCAACTTGCCCCCAGCAGCTCCACTATGCCCCCTCAGCTCCAACTTGCCCCCTATCACATACCTGTAGCTCCCGCGCAGTCTTCTCTTCAGTAATGCAGAGCGCGGCGGGAGATCATGACTCCCAGCGCGCTCTGCATTACTAAAGATCCGACCCAATGAGGGAGCGCTGTAGCAACACAGACCTGACTGTGTTGTGGTTCCCGGCGTGGTGTGTGCGGGCGCAGCTCTTCTCCGCTGCATGCCCGCGTCCCCAGTATCTGTGCGCCCTAGGCCGACGCCTACCTCGCCTATAGGTGGAGCCGGCCCTGCACGCAGTCTGACCTCCTAAAAAGAGGGACAACAGGGTGGGAAAGAGGGACAGAGGGATTTGGCCCTCAAAGAGGAACTGCCTCTCCTAAAGAGGGACACTTGGGATGTATGGTATGTGTCTGCCTGTGTGTTGCATATGTCTGTGTTTATCAGTGTGTCTGCATTTCACACACATGCGCCCAATGGTCATAACATGACGGGCAACGCCGTCCCACATTGCTAGTATATATATATATATATATATATATATATATATATATATATATATATATATATATATAAATTGCCTTACCCCTGTCCACAGATGCTTCTGTATCCGCTGCTTAAGTCCCCCCCATGTCAACTCCACCACGTCCGTTTCAGTGGTGGAACGCAGACGCGTGTACTTCTGGTTTCCGGAGCGCCTGTAGGGATCGATACTTCCTGTTGTCACGTGTGGCGTTTCTGAATGCCGGGCTTCGTGCAGAAGCACCCGGCAAGGATCCAGAGGGTAGCAGCAACAGGGGACCATGTTCGGTTTAAGCCACAAAATGGAACAGAGGATCAGCAGGCAGAATGTGACCGCGTTTAAAGCAAGCCACAATGAAGAAAAAATAAAAAAGGTATAATTTAAATTTGTAACAGGAGAAGCAACTTCTCCGTCCTCCAGCTAGGTAGGACCAATATAACTGACCTGGGGAGGAAGTGAGAGACTTTTAAAGATTTACATTGGTCCTACCAGCTGGAAGGGGGAGCCAATTGCCCACAGTCTATACCATGGATTAAACACAGAGGAAAATTTAACACAATTCCTATTCTGCATTTTTGTCTTTAAAGATTGCATGCCATTCAATGCCCTTTAAAGCAGAGCTTTCACATACCCATAACTCACCTCCAATGGATGTGCACCACTTAGTATCAAATAAAAGTTATGGTCTTGGGTCTATCTATGCCAGTATTTTCATAAATAAAGTAGTTGTGAGTTATGAAAGGAGCACACAGCCATGTTTGTGACATCTAGATTACTGCCATCACTGTCCCATCATGTATACGTACAGCTGCACCACCCCACCGTTTTTTTTGTTTTGTTTTTTTGTTTTTGTTTTTTTTAAGAGAACCTCCATCTACCAGTCTCATTGGTACCAGTGTGTAGTATGACAGCCAGGTTATACCGAGACCCTCCGAACCCCATTTACATGCTAAAGGAGCACAGCAGACTGTAAACGTAGATTGGACCAGTCTTGTGACAAATTAACCTTTGTTGCCAGTTATGGAGTCTCCTCCCACCTGTCTAGCACTATCTGAGTCTCAGAAGCCTGTCTGGTGGCAAAGACTTGTGTGTGTAAGTAAACAGAAATGTCCTAACCCATTATACAGTAATAACCCATCTAGTTACAAGCTCCTGTCTTATAGAGTCTCCCTGCCAAATATGTAACCCAACCATGTTGACTGCCACCCTGCCTCTCCAGAACTTTAGTTTTATTATACCAGAGGCTTCTTGCTCACATCTGTCTCAGTTAGGAGAGGAGTTAGTCTAGTGGTTCAAATATACACAACACCTTCTTTAGTTAGATTGAAATATTCGAGACTCACTCATTACCATGATTCATATATCATGAATCCATTAATCAAATCCCAACTCAGGAGGAAGAGTTCAGTTGAGGACCCCCCCCCCCCCATCTTACTTTAACACCCTTCACTGCATCATCTGAATGATCGCTTTGAAAAACAAAATGGAGGTAGAGGAGAGGGATATGTATAGTAGAGTGGAACCACTGCAGTTCCATGATTTAATTAACCCATAAGATCTGCATAACTACTATAACAATTTATAAAAAAAAAAATTAAGCAAACTGTTTCCTTCATATGTCCAAGAAGGAGGCCGATAGACTGTACAATCACAAGGCAACGTAGGACTTGTACCGACTTGAAGTTGCCTGTATCTCTATTGGATGCTTCATTCAGACAGAATCTAAGGCTCAAAATGCACAATTTCATCCTCCCGAGTCCTCCCAAGCTGGAATGCAGTAAGGCTCAGCTTCTCCTGTGCATGAGGGAGCATTTTATAGATACGCACGTGAACGTAATCCTGGTCGCCTGCGTGGACCTGCAAAAGCAGTTATGAGGTGCATAGTGATCAGCTTTGATAGAAACCAGATTGGACACACATTAATTAGTAAATGAAGACCAGCACAAAACAGCTTTACATCCATAATCTATAAATATGCAGAGGGAGGAGCACCCAAGCCAGTACCAAGTCACAGCAGGGACATCAGCTTTGGATAACCCCCCCCCCCCATTAGCGAAGGCAATAAAGCCAGTGATATTAACTGCTAGTTTCCAAACCTTTAATATATTGTAGTGATTTTCCCCATTGAGTAAAATAAGGGTACTGCCACACTGCTGAGAGATTTACATTTCCAGAGTTATTACAGATTAAACCCATGATTTTTTTACATCAGCAGCGGCCTCTAGTGGTAAAATTCTAACTAGTTTCCCTGTTAGATTCTAATGGAGGAAAGTCAGAGACTTAGCAGTTTCTATCACATTCTATGGAGAACTGCGAGTCACTTCCTGTCAGTCAGAACTATCAGGAAGTAAACACAGTAAATTCACTTCCTGGTTATTTGAACGGCTATAAGTTTTGAATAAAACAACTGACAGCAGTGGGAGTGACCTTATTTTATTCAGCAGGAAAAGCTCTATGTGTTATTTTTTCATAAAAAAAGTTTACTGCTCCTTTAAGAAACCAGTTTAAAAAGTGATTTAGGACCCCCCTGCTTGAAGTGTGTATAACAAGCCAGTTTTCTGAGGTTCCCCAACTTCAAGTAAACTTACTAAATTTGTAGCACAGAGCTACTGTACTCCATGTCACTTCCATTATAACACTGAATGGGAAGTTTCCCAGTGGTTATAAATATACAGCAGATGGTGACAGGGCTGAATACTCAAGGTTAACCCTTAGAGGGCCATAGGGGTACAGAATGCATTGCAAAGCAATACATTCTGTACCTCTGGCACTCAAAGGGTTTTAAAAGGTGCACCTCATAAGTGAAGCAATAAACTACTGTTATGAATCACAGGTAATGACCGAAAATAAGCGCGCTCTCTTTACCACATAATATGCAGTTATTTTGCTCAAATTTTAGCTTGGCTGGTTGTGCCAATTATCTGTTCTGATTTTCCCAGGTTTACATGCTGGAGATTTAGTACATAATTCAGTGTACGGTGATGGGTAGTAATTACATTCGGTAACAAAGCAGCATAGTTTTTCCCATCATTGCCACATTAACAAAGATGGATTTGTGGTGCAGACGCATACCAAATGGCAGTCAAATAGGGGGAACTAAATATGGGGGATGAACATCTGTTGAACAATGTTACCAGGAAACATGGACAGGATTTTTTGTTACTACATGTACAATCTTGCTTAATTTGTTGTTAAACTACCTTTGTGGTTAATCAAGATCAAATACAAGCTTTGTGTCTAGCCACATACCAAGATTATAGGAGCAGATCAGGGCCAGGTTGTGATTTGACTGATTAAGTAGATTCTGCATTTAAAGGGTAAACTTTAAAGTGTTAGTAATGTCTAAAAAGTTTTTTGGATTTAGAAGAGCTAAATGCAAAAAAACGTCTCTCTCAAACCACTCTGGTTTAAGAGATACAGGCGTTTAAAGTTCGCTGTTTCCTACTGACAGCTGTAAAGCTGTCAGCAGGAGATTCGTGTCGGTCGACAGAGGTGCCGATCTCTTTACTTACAAGGAATCCCTTCATTGGAATGGTCTAAAACGTGTGCATGGTGTTCAAGCACACGTTTTAGACCATTCTAATGAAGGGATTCCTTGTAAGTAACGAGATCGGCACCTCAGGCGCCTCTGTCGACCGACACGAATCTCCTGCTGACAGCTTTACAGCTGTCAGTAGGAAACAGCGACCTTTAAACGCCTGTATCTCTTAAACCATAGCGGTTTGAGAGATACAGTTTTTTGGCATGTAGCTCAGCTTTTTAAGCTCTTCTAATTTCAAAATACATTTTAGTAATTACTTACACTTTAACATTGTGCAAGTGCAGACAATTCAGTTAAATGGTCTATACTCTCCAGTTACACTAACTTGTTAGGAGCTGTACACAGGTCCCAGACAGAGCTCTGAGTATTTCCAGTGAAGTGTGAGGGATGATGGTACAGTGCTATATTATCCCCTCAGCATCATGCTGTACAGCTTACCAGTGGGAGCTTGATCCTAATTCACTGGCAACTTTGTTGCAAGCTTCTACAGCAACACAAGATTACCATTGAGACATTGCGGCTGACACCATTTGAACTGCGTCCCACAGATCATACCAATTCCATGAATCTTGCTACGAAAGTACCGGATAATTGAGACTTATTTTATTACCTTTACAAAGTAGTTTGTGCCAGCAACAAGTTGAGTCTTGTATTCAACAGCTTTGAAAGTGCAGAAGTTCTGTCCAGACCTCTTCTCAAGCTCTTCCTTTATCTGAGAGAACAAGCAGAAAATTATGTGCCTTTGAAAGTCCTTTCAGGAAGATGCATGACACTAGTAGATCTGTCTAATTTAAGCAAGATTAGATCATACAGCAGTTAATTGCCACTTGCAAATTCAGTTTACATCACATGTTAAAGGGATAGTAATACTTCATTTTAACTGTATTTTATTTTGTAGGCATTAAAAAAAACGAAGAATGATACAAGTCTTATCTCTCAAATCTTTATGGTTTGAGAGATATTCACAAGCAAAGTTTCCCCTCCCGCCCCTTTTACCTAGTGTAAGCCATCTCTTCTCAGATGTGGAATGCAGTCCATAGACCAGACAGATAACAGAAGGGGACAATCTTCTTCCTATGAGAACAATGAAATCCCTGCCCCCTTGACAAACTTTTCAGGTTTTTCCCTTATCTTAATTGAAGATTGTCCCTCTTTGCAGTCTACCTGGGCACCTCCCTTCTGATCTGGCTGAGAAGTGTTACATCAGTAAAAGGGGCGGGAGGGGGAAACTTTGCTTGTGAATATCTCTTAAACCATAAAGGTTTGAGAGATAAGACTTATATCATTCTTCATGTTTTTTTAATGCCTACAAAATAAAATAAAGTTAAAATTAAGTATTACTATCCCTTTAAGAACTGGCTCCATCACTTTTAAGTTAGAAACACCCACTTTCCTTCAGACAACAAGACAGACTGAAGTGTCAGTGACTATGCCCTATGGCCAACACTGTACCACTATGCATTTCACACCAATATGTACCTTAAAGTGGGAGGCCAAGTATGTTAGGGGCTAGAGGATTTTTGGAGCCATTGAAGGTGTGTAGAGACCAGACAGATAACAGAAGGGGACAATCTTCTTCCTATGAGAACAATGATAGCCCTGCCCCCCTTGACAAGTTTTTCCCTTATCTTAATTGAAGATTGTCCCTCTCTGCAGTCTACCTGGGCACCTCCCTTCTGATATGGCTGAGCAGTGTTACATCAGTAAAAGGGGCGGGAGGGGGATACTTTATCATTGAATTACTCTTGAACTACAACTCGGACAGAACTGAAATAACACTCTACAAAGTCCAAATACTATGATGATTAGAGCTGCTTTTATTATGAAACGTTACTATCCCTTTAAAGGCTCATTAGTAAACTTGACTTTACATACCCTGCAGGTAGAATACAAGTCAGACTGCATTCTTTATTTTCTGTCACCAACTTGAGTGACAACAGTAATACAATGTAACACTAACTGCCGCACTGTGTGCGCTGTCTATTAAATGCAGCGGTCACTTACACCACACCTACTATATACGTTTTTCTACAAGCACTGACAAAGATCCAGAAACAGATCCAGGAAGCTCACTGTGGGGGACAAGAGTAACAATATAAGAATTCTAGGAGGTAGCAACAATTAGACATAGGGATAGTAATGTTTCATAATAAAAAGCAGCTCTAATCATAATGTTATTTTCAATACTGTCAGTTGTAGTTCAATAGTAATTGAATGATAAATTATCCCCCTCCCACCCCTTTTACTGATGTAACACTGCTCAGCCAGATCAGAAGGGAGGTGCCCAGGTAGACTGCAGAGAGGGACAATCTTCAATTAAGATAAGGGAAAAACCTGAAAAACTTGTCAAGGGGGGCAGGGCTTTCATTGTTCTCATAGGAAGAAGATTGTCCCCTTCTGTTATCTGTCTGGTCTATGGACTGGATTCCACATCTGAGAAGAGATGGCTTACACTAGGTAAAAGGGGCAGGAGGGGGATACTTTATCATTCAGTTACTCTTGAACTACAAGTCTGACAGTATTGAAATAACACTATCTATGACCCAAACACTGTGAAGATTAATTGGCGCTGCTGTTTGTGGAACATTACTGTCCCTTTAAACAGCCAAAGATGGACACTTGTTTAAGGTGTGGTGCTGGTGGGAGGGTTGTTACATGACCTACTGACACCTGCTTATATGAATACATGATTTGGAGCAATACAAAAAGTATTCTATTTACACAGACCAATTTATAAGTGCATAATATGCATTTAAAACAAACATTAATGTGAGTTACCGGTGTTGAACAACGTGATACACAATCTGATCTCCTAAAAAGAGACATAAGGGTGGAAAACAGACACTTGTTGGGGAGGGGGGGAGGCAGGGACCCCCTAACATTTGGGTCTCAAAGAGGGGCACTTTGTGGGGGGGGAGGCAGGGACCCCCTAACATCTGGGTCTCAAAGAGGGGCACCTTGTGGGGGGGGGGGGAGGCAGGGACCCCCTAACATTTGGGTCTCAAAGAGGGGCACTTTGTGGGGGGGGGGAGGCAGGGACCCCCTAACATCTGGGTCTCAAAGAGGGGCACTTTGTGGGGGGGGGGCAGGGACCCCCTAACATTTGGGTCTCAAAGAGGGGCACTTTGTGGGGGGGGGGGGGCAGGGACCCCCTAACATTTGGGTCTCAAAGAGGGGCACTTTGTGGGGGGAGGTACAGACCCCCAATATCTCTCAAAGAGGGAGACTTTTGTCAGGAGTATGCAGACCCCTAAAAGTCTCCTAAAGACAGACATGGGGGTATTCAAAAGTAATAAACACATTGCCAGGCAATGCGTTGGATATTGCCAAGACACTCAAGGACCATAGGTGCGTGCAAAGTGCAGACCCCCAGTAGTTAAAGGGTTAAGATTTTGTGCTCCAATTCATTCAGCCACCTGAGCATCAGAAGCTCAAACCACCCCAATATCGCCCCACTCACCTCATCAACGATGGCCTGCACCTCCGGGTTTGCTGGCTTAGCGCCCCCGAGTCCCCCGCACATAGGCATGATAGACAGCAAAGCAGTCCGACCAAGAAGAAGCCTCACAGAGATCTGTCACATGCCGCCCCGGCACCGCCTATATACAGATGAAGAGAGCTGGGAACGGCCCGTACCATCCATTCCGGGGGGACCTCTAACTTCATTATCGCCATAAATAGGCTTCAGTGCAAAATACACAACACACACAGATCGATAATTACTTCTCATAATTTTGTATTATAAACTGCATAACGTGTTCAACATGACCGTTATATTTTGTGCGTTTAGGAGATTTGTAATACTCCCCTACGCCGTCTACAAAAATGGTTCAGTCTCAGATTGGTCACGAGTTTGTTTTCTTCTTAGTTGTGTTATTGCTGTGTTTTCATTGGCTGCATGAAAATGCGGAAGTGAAGGAGCGATCACATGATCCCATGAATCAGAAAGTGTGTAGCAAGCAAGTTGGCTGGAAAGGCACTCCTATCAGCATTGTTGCTCAGTAACAGCTGGTGAGCCACGTATTGTACTTAGCAGGAAAAGCCGTATACACGCACACACTCTCAATATATTGGAGGGCTTTTTCTTTTGGTTAAAACCGCTGATAAATGCATAATTCCACAGTCATTACAGTTTAACCCTTTGAATGTCAGAGAGGTACGGAATGCATTGCATTGCTTTTCCATAAACAGTGCCCAGTGCCATAATCGCCAAATACATAAGTTATTTCCCTATAGCAGTATATGGGAGTCAGTATTTTTACGAAAGTACGTTGAATCCCATCTACTCTACCAAATTCTCCAGTGAGACAGCCCAGTGTGTTACATATTATAAGAGCTGCACCAACCTGCTTCTTTAGTCTCCCCTAAATTGCTGCCATTTATACCAGAAGTGTATGGTAACCCTTATCCCTTACATTTCTCTTAATTTATAAGCGATTACACATAGTGCAGTATTTATGTTATAATCTGTTGCAGATTTACAGGGACAGTCCCTGGTTTTGGCTGTCTGTTCTAGAGCTTGCTCTCACTGGTTTTAAAACTGAATTTTAACCCCCTTATTTTCTATGTGTTTGTGATTAAAACTTTAACAGGTTATAGGCTCCCACCAGCATATTATTAATATTTCTTATTTTTACTATTTCATGTAGTATTTTTTTAAAATATGTTTTTATTCAAAGCGTTTTTGACCAAGAACAATACATTGACTGGTTTACATGACCAATACATTGCAATCACTTTAAGGGGATAGTAATACTTCATTTTAACTTTATTTTATTTTGTAGGCATTAAAAAAACATGAAGAATGATATAAGTCTTATCTCTCAAACCTTTATGGTTTAAGAGATATTCACAAGCAAAGTTTCCCCTCCCGCCCCTTTTACCTAGTGTAAGCCATCTCTTCTCAGATGGGGATCTGGTTGTAAGACCAGACAGATAACAGCAGGGGACATTATTCTTCCTATCAGAACAATGAAAGCCCTGCCCCCCTTGACAAGTTGTAAGCTTTTTCCCTTTTCTTAATTGAAGATTGTCCCCTCTCTGCAATCTACCTGGGCACCTCCCTTCTGATCTGGCTGAACGGGGGGGGGGGGGGGGGGACTTTGCTTGTGAATATCTCTTAAACCATAAAGGTTTGAGAGACAAGACTTATATCGTTCTTCATGTTTTTTTAATGCCAATAAAATAAAGATAAAATGAAGTATTACTATCCCTTTAAAGGGATAGTGATGGTTACTTTTAAGAAATTTGAATATTGTAGATATTAAAAACATTAATGCAATGTTGTAGGTCCCGTCTCTCAAACGTGTAGTTTGAGTGATATAAGTTAATAAAGTCCCCCCCCCCCCGCCCCTTTCACAGATGTCAGCGCTCTAGCTGACAGATTGAAAGTCTGGTCATTTGGACGGCGGTGTACCACAAGGGATAGTAGCCCAGTTGCATTGTGAGCGGTAGAAGGTGTAAGGATGCAAGTCGGTCAAGAGAAAAATATTTTTAATGCCCCAATCACATCTCTCAAACCTTTATGGTTTGAGAGAAAATCGATTTCATACTCCCCCTCCCTCCCCTTTCTCTGAGATCAGCGTTCTAGTTGACTGCAGGAGTAGTCTGTCGTACGACCATCCGGGGCTCTGCAGCAGAGCCGAGATCATGTTAATGAAGAAAAAAATCCTTCACTGAAATTGTCTTCTACGTGTGCTGCACACGTAGAAGACTGTTTCAGTGAAGAATTTTTTCTTCATTAACACGATCTCTGCACACGTAGAAGACCATTTCAGTGAAGGATTTTTTCTTCATTAACGAGATCCCGGCTCTGCTGCAGAGCCCCGGATGGTCATACGACGGACTACTCCTGCAGTCAGCTAGACGCTGATGTCAGGGAAAGGGGAGGGAGGGGGACTTTGAAATCGATTCTCTTTGAAATCGATTCTGGTTTTGTGATTACTAGTAGAACAAGGCTGAGGTGTCAGACAGTGTATGTGTGGGTCTGTGACTACCAGTAGAACAAGGCTGGGGTGTCAGTCAGTGTATGTGTGGGTCTGTGACTACCAGTGGAACAAGGCTGGGGTGTCAGACAGTGTATGTGTGGGTCTGTGACTACCAGTGGAACAAGGCTGGGGTGTCAGTCAGTGTATGTATGGGTCTGTGACTACCAGTGGAACAAGGCTGGGGTATCAGACAGTGTATGTGTGGGTCTGTGACTACCAGCAGAACAAGGCTGAGGTGTCAGACAGTGTATGTGTGGGTCTGTGACTACCAGTGGAACAAGGCTGGGGTGTCAGACTGTGTATGTGTGGGTCTGTGACTACCAGTGGAACAAGGCTGGGGTGTCAGACTGTGTATGTGTGGTTTTGTGACTACTAGTAGAACAAGGCTGGGGTGTCAGACAGTGTATGTGTGGGTCTGTGACTACCAGTGGAACAAGGGTGGAGTGGCAGACTGTGTATGTGTGGGTCTGTGACTACTAGTAGAACAAGGCTGGGGTGCCAGACAGTGTATGTGTAATTTTGTGACTACTAGTAGAACAAGGCTGGAGTGGCAGAGTGTGTGTGTGTGTGTGTGTGCAGTACTGCAACTACTAGTGGGCCCTTTATGTTTCAGTGGCATGGGGCCCTCTCAGAGTGTGGAGGAGGCCTCAGTAATGTGTTTTGCCACTACCACCTCACTTAGTGTTGCAGCTTGCTGCACTGTGCAAAGAAGATGGCACCGTGCCAGATGTGACCTCATATCCTCAGTTAAAAAAAAATAATAATATAAAAAAAAAAAAAAATATATATATATATATTATATATATATATATATATATATATATATATAATGTATGTACATATACATATAGTATGTGGTTGTCATCAGTGATGTGGCCGGTGGGCACGCTGTTTAATTTTGCCACGGGCTTTAGACCCAGATCTTTTTGGAACCTAGGAACGCCCCTGGTCATGAAGATTACCTTCGTATGTACTGCTGTTTCAGCTCTCCTGAAGAGCCATCCGTTCTGTGGACCAGAATCTAAGCCTGATACATAGAGCGTTGACGTGGCTTAAAGGGAGGGGTAAAATTTACATAGAGATTACTCTTAATTATAAAAGTTACAACAAAAAGACTGAACATTTTTCTAAATCCATTATCGTACCCCATCCCCCCACATTCATGTTACCTTTGTCTGGTTCTCTCCATATTGTACCCATGTCCCTTTGCTGGGTCCCTACATACACCCCAAGTGTCCCTCTTTAGGAGGAACAGTCCCTCTTTGAGACCCAAATCCCCCTGTCCCTCTTTTCTACCCTGTTGTCCCTCTTTCTAGGACATCAGAGTGAGTGGTGTATATATTAGTCTATCACATTGCTCCACAGCAATGACATTCACATAAATGTTTAGTTAATCTTCAGTATATGTGTTTGTAATTGAATCTGTGTAAATAAAACACGTTGGTCTTGCTCTAAATCATTTATTCAGTTACACAAAGAGGTGTCAGTAGGTGACAAAGTAACCTAGAAATTCCCCGCCCACCAGCCATGCCCCTAGAAGCGCCACCTAAAACACAAGTGTCCCTCTTTGGCCATTTGAAATGGTGGGAGGTATGTCCCTAGGACATATAACCTTCCTGCACGGGTTCCATCTAAGGGTATCCTGTAGTCACAGAGGCAGACATACACTAATGGTCACCCACGCTTTGCTCCACTGTCTGCCATTGCTTACATTTTTTCTGTCAAACTCTTTATTTGACTTCAGTGAAGACTGGGGTTCCACAGAACAAAGGGCTAGATTATATTGTGATTGATATCATGTGGATATCACTGGTTTCTCTTACAATTTACCAGCTGATATAGTAACTAAGGGGTTAACTGTGTTTGTGTAGTGTAACAGCTATGCCTGCAAAATATGTATTGCTGCCCACATAGGGGAGACGCAGTATAGAAAAGATGTGCTTTTGCCCAGAACTTGTTTTTCACTTTCTGCTTATGCCTTGTAGCTAAGATAGAGGGATGAGGTGTGTGGGGGCTGAGCCAAGAGGTCTTAAAGGAGCAGTAAACTTTTTTATGAAAACACATATTTTACAGAGCTTTTCCTGCTGAATAAAACAAGGTCACTCCCATCGCTGTCAGATGTTTTATTCAAAATTTATAGCAGTTTAAATAATCAGGAAGTGAATTTACTGTGTGTTTACTTCCTGGTAGTTCTAACTGACAGGAAGTGAATTTACTGTGTTTACTTCCTGATCTTTCTAACTGACACGAAGTGAATTTACTGTGTTTACTTCCTGATAGTTCTAACTGACAGGAAGTGAATTTATTGTGTTTACTTCCTGATAGTTCTAACTTACAGGAAGTGAATTTACTGCGTTTACTTCCTGGTAGTTCTGACAGGAAGTGAATTTACTGTATTTACTTCCTGATAGTTCTGACAGGAAGTGAATTTACTGTGATTACTTTCTGATAGTTCTAACTGACAGGAAGTGACAGGCAGTTTCTATCACATTCTATGGAGAACTGTATGTCTCTGACTATTCTGACTTTCCTCTCCATTAGAATCTAACAGGAAATCTAGTTAGAATTTGACCACTAGAGGGCACTGCTAATGTAAAAAAAAACAAAACATGGGTTTAAACTGTAATAACTCTGGAAATACAAATCTCTCGGCCGTGGGAGTACCCTTATTTTACTCAATAGGAAAATCCCTACAATATATATTTTTTTCATAAAAAAAAAGTTTACTGCTCCTTTAAGGTAAATAGGTAAAAGGTACTATGAATATCATTGGATAAGACATTTACGTTGTAAGTTTCTGTTGGACCACAAATGTACAACTTTCCTCCGCATCTTATTACAGACCATAATGCATCATGTTATTACCCAAAATGCTTCATGTTCCAGGAGTAGTCCAGGTATATAAACTATAACCCATTTGTCTAGAATTCAGAACAGCTTTTGCAAAATATATGCTGTGTTCCTTCTTTATTTGAATAAAGACGATTCCTGCTTGTCACTCCTCCGATCTTGTCTCTTCATTGACTGTGCGACAAGAGTGTTGATTGCATTTTGCTACTAACACAATGTTCATGGGGAAATGTGTATATAAAACCTTCAATAACGTTAGCAGTTGTGATGGAATCCAGGCCATAGGTTCAGTACTACTGTCCTAAACCATAGATCTGCTGGCATTTTGGCTAACATGATTCCTGGCGCCGGGGCCCACAACTTAACTACTGAACTACTTACACATTCTCTTCATTCTCTCAGAGGCCCTTTGAATTGAACATTTGAATGTCATAGTCTATCTGTAGGGATTCAATTTAAAGGAGCAGTAAACTTTTTTTTATGAAAACACATATTTTATAGAGCATTTCCTGCTGAATAAAACATGGGTACTCCCATCGCTGTCAGATGTTTTATTCAAAATTTATAGCAGTTTAAATAATCAGGAAGTGAATTTACTGTGTTTATTTCTTGATAGTTTTGACAGGAAGTGAATTTACTGTGTGTTTACTTCCTGATAGTTCTAACTGACAGGAAGTGAATTTACTGTGTTTACTTCCTGATAGTTCTAACTGTCAGGAAGTGAATTTACTTTACTTCCTGATTATTCTAACTGACAGGAAGTGACAGGCAGTTTCTATCACATTTTATGGAGAACTGTATGTCTCTGACTTTTCTGGCTTTCCTCTCCATTAGAATCTAACAGGAAATCTATTTAGAATTTGACCACTAGATGGCACTGCTAATGTAAAAAAACATAGGTTTAAACTGTAATAACTCTGGAAATATAAATCTCTCAGCAGTGGGAGTACCCTTATTTTACTCAATAGGAAAATTCCTACAATATATATTTTTTCATAAAAAAAGTTTAAAGACAAGAACAGGTGGCGGACACTTCTCTTTAACCGTTTGACTGCCAGGTGTGGGGTGGAGTGAGCAATGCATTGGTTATTCCTCTGGCACTCAAAGGGTTAAACATACTCTTGTTTTCAATGTGTATGCTGAGCAATGAGGATGATGAGAAGGGGTCAGGGAGTCATGTGTCAGCCCTTGCATGCAGAGTTCTTGGGGAGCCAATACAGAATAGCAGTATCATGGGCATCCAGAGGGGGGTTTACTATTGAAATATCACCCTCTAGTTGGCGACCATCCAAACAGCACATTAGAAATGGTGCCTGAATGAAAAGGGGATTTCAGAATGTTGCCCGCATATCTGGTACACTGGTGGAAACACATCTTGTTTTCAATGTGTATGCTGAGCAATGAGGATGATGAGAAGGGGTCAGGGAGTCATGTGTCAACCCTTGCATGCAGAGTTCTTGGGGAGCCAGTACAGAATAGCAGTATCATGGGCATCCAGAGGGGGGTTTACTATTGAAATATCACGGTCTAGTTGGCGACCATCCAAACGGCACATTAGAAATGGTGCCTGAATGAAAAGGGGATTTCAGAATGTTGCCCGCATATCTGGTACACTGGTGGAAACACATCTTGTTTTCAATGTGTATGCTGAGCAATGAGGATGATGAGAAGGGGTCAGGGAGTCATGTGTCAGCCCTTGCATGCAGAGTTCTTGGGGAGCCAGTACAGAATAGCAGTATCATGGGCATCCAGAGGGGGGTTTACTATTGAAATATCACGGTCTAGTTGGCGACCATCCAAACGGCACATTAGAAATGGTGCCTGAATGAAAAGGGGATTTCAGAATTTTGCCCGCATATCTGGTACACTGGTGGAAACACATCTTCCCGTTTTTTGCACAGTACTAGAATAAGCCATTGATATGGATCCCGCCGGCTGAGTGTCACCGCTTTTTGTTCAATGGTGCAGGAGGCAGATCCTTGTTGGTGAGCACCAGCTGAGAGAGTCAGGGATGGGGTTGAGCAGTGATGTGCACTGTTATCCAGTGGAACAGATATTTGCCAACTTGATCCGGCGAAGCGGCAGAGGCAGGGATGGACCCGTGCAAGGGTTACAGCGCAATCCATTGGAGCGGCTATCAGCCAAATTGATCCAGAGAGGCAGCACAGGAAGGGACAGGCGTGGACTCAGAATAGATTGTGTCAAGAAATATCGCCCTCTATTTGGCAACCTCTAAACCTGCGACATCAGAATTTCCATTTTGATACGGGTGACATTCTGATTTTCATGCAAGCACCATTTCTAACGTGACATTTGGATGGTAACCAACTAGAGGACGACATTTCAATAGGATACTCGGAGTGGGGGGCACTTGGCCCACCCTATGCTTGTCCCCTCCATATAAACAGAAGGGTTGGGCAGGTGGGTGAGATTGGCAATGGCAGCCGGCCCAGAACCTGAAAAGCAGAAGAGGAGGAGGAAGACCTTAAACAGACCCCCTCTAGGTGCGGAACCCCCCCCCCCCCCCCCAATGTAGCCTGTTGGTGTGCTGTCTGCTAAAATGATTCATATCAGATTACTGCAGAAAACAGGAAAGTTCACCCTTCACTCCCATTGAGAATATATTTTATCAGTCGTTGCAGCTCAGATTTCAGACTTGCACTTCCATACTTCCCAAGTGTCCCACTTTATGAGGGACAGTACCTTTTTCAGATCCAAATCAATCTGTCCCTCTTTTCTGGAGATCAGAATGTGTAGTGTGTATCACATTGCTCCACAGCAATAAAACTCACATAAATATGTAGTTAATCTTCAATATATGTGTTTCTAAATTTGTCTGTGTAAATAAAATACTTTAGTCTGCTGTAAATAATTTATTCAGTTACACAAAGAGGTGTCAATAAGTCTTTAAATAACCTGAAAATTCTCGGTAATGCCCCACCTACCAGCCACACCCCGATAAACACCACCACCTAAAACAAAAGTGTCCCTCTTTGGCCATTTGAAATATCGGGTGGGAACTCCTTGCATGCAGAGACGGCTGATAAGGACACTGTCCCCTAGGGATCCCCTTTTTAACCCCTTAACGACCCATGACATACATGTACATCATGAGGTAGAGGTCCCTTAAGGACCAAGGACGTACACGCATGCTGTTCGGGGAGTCCGGAATCAGATCGAGTTAAAAAAAAAAAAAAAATGCTCTGTGGTCCTTAAGTGACAGCTGCGTGCGTGCGCGGCCGTTCCTTTAGGGATTAACATCCCAGGTCATAAAGGAAACATTGTCCTTGTTTCACACAAGTGATTTGAATGGCTTCTATTCCTGATTCCTGTACATCTGTATGTACTCAGTCTTTCACAGGTAAGTTATTGCACATACACTAATGGTCACCCAAGTCTTTCTCCTTTGTCTGCCATTACTTACAATACATGCGTTCTGTGGCACCCTTTATATGACTTCAGTAAACCCCGGGGTTCCACAGAACAAAGGCCCAGACTGCATTGCAATTGATTAGTGGTTATCAATGGTTTTCTCTTACAGATTACCACTGATCTTGAAGACATTTGTAGAGAAATCTATATATATAAAAGAGAAAGGCTCATTGCATAATTTATGTCTCCTCAGGAGACACACACACCCAGGGGTGGCAATAAGGAGGGGTTACTGTTTCCATTGGGTGATTCAATGGGGGGGTGATTTTCACACCAATTGCAGTGGCTGAAGGGAGTTGGCCCACCCCCACCCACCACTATCAAAGTCAGAAAAAACAATATGGCCGCCACTTGCTCCTACACCACAGACAAACACACACATGCCCCACTCACACAGCACCAAACTCACAGACATGCCCCACTCACACAGCACCAGACACACACACACACACACACACACACACACGCCACACTCACAGACACACAAATGCCCCACTCACACACACAAAAGCCAGAAAGAAATATGGCTGACACACAGTCACTCACCCTGACTCCCAGTGGCCTCAGCAGGACCTGTACTACAGCCACTGAGGAACAAAATGGCACTCAAAGGGTTAAGGTAGGTCCTCATTGCTCACTTATTTCTTCACTGTCATCATTTGCCATGCAAGACACAGGACAGACAGCCATCAGGTACACACTTAACCCACTGACTGCCACAGTGTTGTGTATCAAGCTTTAGCCCTCAGTGAGTGTGTTCAAACCCCTCACACTGTAAACTTGCATTTCCCTCCCACTTCTCCTCCTTCCCCAGCCTATTACTAACACTTTTCCACATTTCTCTTAAGCCCCGCCCCCTACTCATGATTAAGCCCCGCCCCTTTAACCCAAATTGCCCCATTGCTCTCTCCACATCAGCACCACATGAGGGACTCCACAAGTAAAAGTTCCCAAGTATTACACACTCATGCCCCACTCACACAGCACCAAACACCCATACACACACACACACACACACACACACAAAGCCAGAAAGAAAGATGGCTGACACACAGTCACTCACCCTGACTCCCAGTGGCCTCAGCAAGACGTGTAGTATAGCCACTATAGGGTGCTGCATCACCAGGGGAACAAAGTGGCACTCAAAGGGTTAAAGTAGGTCCTCATTGATGAATTCTTTCTTCACTGTCATCATTTGCCATGCAAGACACAGGACAGACAGCCATCAGGTACATACTTAACCCACTGACTGCCACAGGGTTGTGTATCAAGTTTTAGCCCTCAGGGAGTGTGTTCAAACCCCTCACACTGTAAACTTGCATTCCCCTCCCACTTCTCCTCCTTCCCCAGCCTATTACTAACACTTTTCCCACATTTCTCTTAAGCCCCGCCCCTTCTCGCGATTAAGCTCCACCCACTTTAAGCCCAAATTGCCCCATTTGTCTCTCCACATCAGCACCACATAACTCCCCTCCAGAGATAACACAAATCAAAGTTCCCAGGTATGAACACACTTCCCACTGCTATTTAACTCTGACATGCCTCTCTATAACTTAACCATTTGAGTGCCAGAGGGGTGCACAACTCATGCGTGCATGTGTTTCTGCGCATATATGTTGCGTGTGTGTGTACATCTCTGCTACATATTTGTGTGCATGTGTGCATCTCTGGTGTGTGTGTGTGCATGTCTTTTGCATGTCTCTGCCGCTCACTGTGTGTATATGTCTGCCTGTGTGTTGCATATTTCTGTGTTTATCAGTGTGTCTACATTTCACACACGTGCGCCCAACAGTCATAACATGACGGCCAACGCCGTCCCACATAGTGTATAAGCGCCCAACATGTGTCACTTAACCCTTTCACTGCCAGAGGACTATACAACTCATTACACAGCAATGTGTTGCGTACCTCTCTCACACTCAGAGTTAAAGTGCTTCACTCCAACCAACTGCTACACTAGGTCTGTATAATGCAGTAACCCTACAGCCCTGTATTTCATGTCTACTTAACTGTCTATGTATAGTAATTTCTCCCCCTCACCCATTACTTTACTGTAATACTTCACTGTCCCTCTTCTCCTCAATCTCTCATCTCCTCCTCCCTTGTCACCCCCACTCACCTATCCCCTAGCCATTCATCCATAGTCCCAATCTCGCCATTTTACTCCCACATCACTATTACATTATCTATCACTGCATCTGTCACTTAACCCTCTGTCTGCCAACCTATTTCTTCAAATGTACTGCAGTATCCACTGCTGTAATCTAAATTATTCCTTTACTCACAAACATCTTCTCACTGTGACCTTCACCAACTACATAGCACACTCACTTCAACTGTAAGGATACAAGACCTTATTCATCAAGTAACACAGCACACTCAATTCAACTGTAAGGATACAGGCCCTTATTCACCAAGTAGCACAGCACACTCACTTCAACTGTAAGGATACAGGCCCTTATTCATTAAGTAAAACAGCACACTCACTTCAACTGTAAGGATACAGGACCTTATTATCAAGTAACACAGCACACTCACTTCAACTGTAAGGATACAGAACCTTATTATCAAGTAACACAGCACACTCACTTCAGCTAGGCTTGCCACCCAGCCGGTATTTTACCGGCACAGCCAGTAATTAGGACCTTAGAGCCGGTACCGGTATTTGTTTGTGCAACGTGTCCAGAGTCAGTCTCCTCCACTCAGCCCTATATGCCAGCTGCTCATGTGGCTCGCTTAAAGTCGTCAGCGTCCACGCACCATCACCAGCCAATGAGTGAAGAGTATTTGGACATCAATGGTCCTCACTGGCTGGCTGGTGTGTCACGCTTGCCTGATGTATGTGTCTGAGTCTTGTGACTGACAACGGGGAGTCAGGGGTTGCGGCAGTATGCAGGCGCTGTGAGAGTGTCAGTGCTCAGAGACTGTGGTGCACTGTGCACAGGAGGCAGTCTGGTCAGAATCCACTGGACCACTCCATGTCTGCGGCCTACACGGTTCAGCTCATCCTCGGTCTCTCCTGCTCCCCGGCTCCAGCCCTGGGAGAACTTGGAAGTAAACAGCACCGCCCTCAGCACGCACGCACTTCCAGGTATGACGTGACAGAGGTCGGTAGAAGGCCAGAAGAAGCGGGCCTAGTGTTAATAATCCCTTATTGGTAGGCACTCAGTTGTCCTTGGCCAAGTGTAGGCAACCTACAGCTCTTCAGCTATAGCTGACTGGTGCAGAGGATGGGAGCCGTTTTTTATCAAAGTTAAACCATCCCCAAACATGTATTTACAACTTAAAAAAGTGCTACAGCCCATCTGCGAAAAACTTAGAAAAAAAATATATTACAGTATGTAACTGATGACCTTTATGATGGTCGCTCTGCTTTATTTTACAGAGATACATATGGTTACTGAGACAGTTCAGGGCATTTCTGTGATGAATCTTAGCAATAACAGGTAATGTCACCGCTACAATTGTCTAAATGGGATGTAGATATTTGTGTATTTAAGATCTTAGTGATTTGTACAGGTAACACAATGTGCATCTATGTCACACCTGTAGTACACATGTACTGAGCGAGAAAAGTAAGTAAATGTTGTGTCCTGTCTGTGTACAAACACTGGGCCTTATATATACAGGCAAAGTAGATCCGTTCTGGGCAAACCATCTGCACTATAGAGGACAGATAGGGCCTTCAATGCAGTGCAATGTATTCCACTATTCAAGCAACTTGACTAGGCCTCAAAGACTTAATTGGGAGGTCTGATCACCTTTGTGTGTAGGGGATCCTTCACCACTCTGGCCTGGGAGAGCTTAGTTTGAGAGAGAGAGTGAGTGAGTGCTTAGTCTGAGAGAGACAGTGAGTGCTTAGTCTGAGAGAGACAGAGAGTGCTTAGTCTGAGAGAGACAGAGAGTGCTTAGTCTGAGAGAGTGAGTTCTTAGTCTGAGAGAGAGTGAGTGCTTAGTCTGACAGAGAGTGAGTGCTTAGTCTGAGTGAGAGTGCTTAGTCTGAGAGTGGTCATGCAACATTGAGTGGTTCTGCCCCTTTTTTGGCTCCTCCCTTTTGTGACTCCGCCCTCACACAGCTATGGCCGGTATTTTTTTTTAGGAAAAGGTGGCAACCCTAACTTCAACTGTAAGGATACAGGGTCTTATTCATCAAGTAACACAGCACACTCACTTCGACTGTAAGGATACAGGGCCTTATTCATCAAGTAACACAGTGCACTCAATTCAACTATAAGGATACAGGGTCTTATTCATCATGTAACACAGCACACTCACTTCAACTGTAAGGATACAGGCCTTATTCACCAAGTAACACAGCACACTGACTTCAACTGTAAGGATACTGGGCCTTATTCACCAAGTAACACAGCACACTCACTTCAACTGTAAGTATACAGGGTCTTATTCATCAAGCTGAAGAGCTGCAATTAAAACATTTTTTACAACTCTTATCAGCATATCTACATCACCACTGCGTCTATCACACACTTTCTACATATCTGACATACGTCCATGTATGTGTGTTTCTCTCTGTATGTATGCGTTTCACAGTGTGTGACACGCTCTGTCTCTTTAAGTGCGTGTCTGTAACACTGCATATTTCTGTTTCACACAATGTCTCTCTGTGTAAATAATATGACGGGCAACGCCGTCCCACATTGCTAGTCCCTTTATAAAGTTAACAATTGCAATGGAATCGAGGGCACAGAGCATTGTCCTACACTATAGCTCTGCTGTCATTTTGACTAACATGATGCAATTCTGAATGATATTTTCAAATATGAAAATGTATGACAGGAGGAAATTCTGTGGTGCTCCATCTGCTAGACTACAACTCCCATGAACTCTAGCCACACGTTACCTAGCTGTCAATGATGATAGCTGTAGTTTAGGAGATTTGCATACCTCCCAACATTTCAAATGGTGTTTTAGGTAGTGCTGCTGGGGGTGTGGGTGGTGGGTGGGGCATTAGTGAGAATTTGTAGGTGATTTCATGATGTATTGATACCACTTTACAGTAAGACCAAAGTATTTTATTTGCACAGACACAGGGACACCAGGGTGATACACTTCTATACACACCACACAGTCTGATCTCCTAAACACAGGGACACCATGGTGATACACTTATATGCACCACACAGTCTGATCTCCTAAACACAGGGACACCAGGGTGATACACTTATATACACATCACACAGTCTGATCTCCTAAACACAGGGACACCAGGGTGATACACTTATATACACCACACAGTCTGATCTCCTAAACACAGGGACACCAGGGTGATACACTTCTATACACACCACACAGTCTGATCTCCTAAACACAGGGACGCCAGGGTGATACACTTATATACACCACACAGTCTGATCTCCTAAACACAGGGACACCAGGGTGATACACTTATATACACACCACACAGTCTGATCTCCTAAACACAGGGACACCTGGGTGATACACTTATATGCACAACACACAGTCTGATCTCCTAAATACAGGGACACCAGGGTGATACACTCATATACACACCACACAGTCTGATCTCCTAAACACAGGGACACCAGGGTGATACACTTATATACACATCACAAATTCTGATCTCCTAAACACAGGGACACCAGGGTGATACACTCATATACACACCACACAGTCTGATCTCCTAAACACAGGGACACCAGGGTGATACACTTATATACACAACACACAGTCTGATCTCCTAAACACAGGGACACCAGGGTGATACACTTATATACATACCACACAGTCTGATCTCCTAAACACAGGGACACCAGGGTGATACACTTCTATACACACCACACAGTCTGATCTCCTAAACACAGGTACATCAGGGTGATACACTTATATACACTCCACACAGTCTGATCTCCTAAACACAGGGACACCAGGGTGATACACTTATATACACACCACACAGTCTGATCTCCTAAACACAGGGACACCAGGGTGATACACTTATATACACACCCCACAGTCTGATCTCCTAAACACAGGGACACCAGGGTGATACACTTATATACACACCCCACAGTCTGATCTCCTAAACACAGGGACACCAGGGTGATACACTTATATACACACCACACAGTCTGATCTCCTAAACACAGGGACACCAGGGTGATACACTTATATACACACCCCACAGTCTGATCTCCTAAACACAGGGACACCAGGGTGATACACTTATATACACACCGCACAGTCTGATCTTCTAAACACAGGGACACCAGGGTGATACACTTCTATACACACCACACAGTCTGATCTCCTAATCACAGGGACACCAGGGTGATACACTTATATACACACCACACAGTCTGATCTCCTAAACACAGGGACACCAGGGTGATACACATCTATACACACCACACAGTCTGATCTCCTAAACACAGGGACACCAGGGAGATACATTTATATACACATCACACAGTCTGATCTCCTACACACAGGGACACCAGGGTGATACACTTCTATACACACCACACAGTCTGATCTCCTAAACACAGGGACACCAGGGTAGAAAAGAGGGACAGAGGAATTTGAGCATAGCTGGGAACTCTCGGTTTTGCCCCTGTAGTACCGGGTCTCCGGGACAGAGGCTGATTCTCCGGATGTGGGATTTCTTCTGAAACTCTGCCCACATCTGCTCCTTCCCCATCTGCTTCTCCCGTTTCTACTCCTTCCCCAGCTTATTCATTGTAGTTTTTGCAGGTCTGGGAAGCCCCTGCCCCACTCATTATTAAGCCCCGCCCCCCACCAAAGGAGTCCACCTCTGGGGAGTGCAAAATAATAAGTTCCCAGGTGTGGATTTGGGTCTCAAAGAGGGACACTTGGGAGGTATGGATTTGGAAGATGTCCACCCACAGGAGGATAATAAAGAAAGACAAGAGAGGCTTAGCTGTTACAAAATAAACAATCACAGCAATAGGTAATAACTGAAGTCTTTATAGTATATGAAAATAATATTATTTTTAGGTTCCCCAGGTACTAAGGTCTCTCTACTCCTATACGCCCACCCATATCGCATGTCTTAGGCAAGTGGTAATAGTCTAAGTAAAACACACAGACAACCATTTTGGTGTATTGAATAGACCACAGCTTTATTAATTGTAATACATAAAACACCACCCAAGAAACGTCAGGCCCTTGCTAATACCACAGTTACTAGGAGTAACTTATGCCTAAGCTCAGCCCACATTCTTGACTCCACCCACTGCACCCCATTAGCTGGTCACTGCAGCTCAATGGGGCCTGTGCCTAAAACCCGCAACTGTATTACGCTGGCCTAACATTTTCCTGTTAAAGGGGATCACTCCAAATAAAGTTTCCCCCTGAGAATTACTCATCTAACAATTGGCTGAACAATAGTAGTATTCTCCAGAATAATTACCACATTATAGAGAAATCCTACTACTGCTGAGACTGAGGGCCAGGCAACAGCCATTTAGAGGCATCTGCGCCGTTGCCGCCAGTCCCTTCTGGTACCTTAATGTACCAGGCAATGCCCCCTAGAGGAGACTGGGACTGACAGCGCAGGCAAAGATGTCTGCGCTGTTGCCTGGTCGTCAGTCACGGCAGCAGTAGGATTTCTGTATAACATGGTAATTATTCTGGCAAATGCTACTATTTTCAGCTAATCACTAGATAGGTAATTCTTGGGGGGACACTTTATTTGGGGTAATAGTTCCCCTTTAACCATATATAACAAGCCATTTTCTATACATTTTACCAATTAGCAAGGGCCCAAAGCTCCAAAAGCTGTGACACATAGAACACAAGTGCTTTTAAGAACTGAACACACAACACAACCGAAAACTAAACAAAACACACAATAAGCAGCTATTCCCAGGGAGGGAGGGAGCGTAAGTGTCTTTCTCATGAGTTACTCCAGTAAGAAAGTATATACAACTCCCTGCCCATATATAAGGTTACTGCCCTATTACCCAGCACCCCTTTTCCTCTTGTTTCAACCAATGTAAAAACCCCTTTCTTAGACCCCCACTGCCCAGACATGTTTCCCCTTCCTACTGCCTAGCGGGGAATTCTGAATGAAGAGGAGAAGCTGTTGGAAGCATTCCCATCATAAGGCATTACAGACATCTACAGTGAGAGAATTACATAACAACACCTTCTAAATAGTAACTCACCCACTCATCTTACAACGCACAGAAATTCCCAGTGGACCTAGGATTTTTTTGTCCTTGTTCAAGAGATGACACCATCAATTAATCCTGGATATAATCTCTATGGAGTCAGGCATGACAGCGGCTGGGAGAACCATAGGACACAATTTTTCCTGCTGCATATATAACCCATTAAAGGGATAGTAAACCCCCCAAAAAACTGTAAGCCAAATGATAGGAATAATAAAAACATACTTTACGCCCTCATTCCCATTATGGTTTGAGAGATATAATAAAATAAAGACCTCCGCTCCCTTCCCTTTCTGCCTGAGGCAGAATCCAGTTGCCCGACTGTAGGCGGCTCTTCAGAAGTGCTGACATCGGGATATCTATCTATAATTACTTCATCGGTATGGTCTAAAACGTGTGCCTGGCTTGCAAGCACTCGTTGTAGACCATTCAGATGAAGTAATTATAGTTATATATTTTGATGACAGCGCTCCTGAAGAGCCGCCGTCTGGTCCCGGAAGCAGGATCTCATGACGTCCTCTATACAGCGGGTGCATGAGAAAGGGGAGGGAGCGGAGGACTTTATGTTCTTATATCTCTCAAACCATAATGATTTGGGAGATGGGAATGAGGGCATTAAGTATGTTTTTATTATTCCTATCATTTGGCTTACAGTTTTTTTGGGGGGCTTACTATCCCTTTAAGGACCAGAGGGGTATGCGATGTGTTCCACACTACAGTGGTCTTTAAAATTTTAACCCTTTGAGTGCCAATGCCAAAGCAATGCATTGCGTACCCCTCTGGCACTCAAAGGGCTAAGTAGGCTCATGCATTCTGTCTGCTTCAGTTTCTAACAACTGTCATGTCCGCTTCAATGAATGTGGCATAAAGGATATAGAACATGTCATCTCTTGAACCAAGGCACGATGGCAAAATTCAAAGGGGCCATTATGATTTTCTGGCAATAATAACGTGAGTGTGAGTTCTAATCAGGAGGTGTTAAGTCCCCCTTTAAGGTTATAGCATTTTGCACGGCTCCTCTTGGTCTGAGAGATCAGAGACAGTCAAGGCTAGAAAAACTCAATTTTGTCATGCTTTGTCTTCCCGTGTTGGCATCCTTTAAGGTTCAGCTTATTCCCATCGTGCGGGAGCGATTCATAGACGCACACGTGCACATAGTTGTCTCCTCCCACGCAGATCTGAGGAAGGCAACAGAAGCACAGTTACTAGACTACCGGCATGACTTGAGATTACGCTTAAAAAATGGCAGCTCATTAACGAGAGATAGAAAAACAGCAGAGTTGACATACATACAAAATAGATGCAGATGGTTTACTGATGAGAGTCTGCTCATGACGACACAGGAGGGGGGGCGCATACATGGACCCACCAGTCCTCAAACAGCCATCAAAGGATTCAAATCGTAGTAAAGTAAAAAAAATGTTCTTTATTCCATCATTGTTAAAAAACAAAGATTTCAAATCCTATACAGATAGGTAGTGATACACGAAACGTCTGTACAACAACTCAATACATCAGCTGCCTAATGCGTTTCATGCTTATTGCACTTTATCATGATTAAGTGCAATAAGCATGAAACGCGTTAGGCAGCTGAAATCTTTGTTTTTAAAGGAACAGTAAACTTTTTTATGAAAAAAAATATATATTGTAGGGATTTTCATCCTGAGTAAAATAATGGTACTCCCACTGCCGAGAGATTTATATTTCCAGAGTTATTACAGTTTAAACCAATGTTGTTTTGCATTAGCAGTGCCCTCTAGTGGTCAAATTCTAATTAGTTATTCTGTTAGATTCTAATGGAGAGGAAAGTCAGGAAAGTCAGTGACATACAGTTCTCCATAGAATGTGATAGACACTGCTGAGTCACTTCCTGTCAGTTAGAACTATCAAGAAGTAAACACAGTAAATTCACTTCCTGTCAGATCTATCAGGAAGTAAACACAGTGAATTCACTTCCTGTCAGTTAGAACTATCAGGAAGTAAACACAGTAAATTCACTTCCTGATTATTTGAACTGCTATACATTTTGAATAAAACATCTGACAGCGTTGGGAGTACCCTTGTTTTATTCAGCAGGAAAAGCTCTATAAAATACATGTTTTCATACAAAAAAGTTTACTGCTCCTTTAACAATGATGGAATAAAGAACATGTTTTTACTTTACTTTGATGGCTGTCTGAGGACTGGCGGGTCTGTGTATGCGCCCCCTTCCTGTGTCATCATGTTTGTTGGAGCTCTTGGCTGGAGCTGTGGGGAGCACTTGGGACCTGCAGTTCACACTAATTATGAGACAAACTAATGTATTTTAAGGCTTGTAGCATTCCTATATGAATGTTTCCAGAGTGTCTGCTCATGAACCAGTACAAATGGAGGAGTTCAGAAGCTGAATTAGCCAACAGACTGTAGTTGGATGAGATAAAGCAGTTACTTAATTAAAGGGATAATAATGTTTCATATGGAAAAAATATATATTACAGGATTTATCCAGCTGAGCAAAAACAATGGTAGTCCAACTGAAACTCGCACCTCAACTTTTTTGGTGCAGTACCCTCCACTGCCTGAAATTTTACAGTGGAGCTGTTGCTACAGCTTGCATAGCTCTCCATAGACCACTGTGGCAATAGATCAACCACAAAATGCCAGGCCAATTACTGTACCCAAAATTGCAAGTTTGAGCTACAATAACTTTGAGGGTGCACATTTTGCTCAGCAGGATTAACCCTGCAATATATTTTTTTCAATACTGAGTGATACTTATACATTTAAAAAGAAAATACCCCCAACAACAGTGGTAGTCAATAGTCAGACCTCCAGCTATTGAGCTAGATACTATTGCCACCAGTAAAACCAGTGGTGCACTTACTTCCTGCCCATTTATCTTCCTTCTCACCCTGTTCCATCCACTTCTCCTTCTTCCCACCCAGTTCCTCCCACTTCCCTCCTACTTCACCTCCTTCTCACCCTGTTCCACCCACTGCCCACACACTTCTCCTCCTTCTCATCCTGTTCCACCTACTTCCTGCCCACTTCACCTCCTTCCCATCCTGTTCCACCTACTTCCTGCCCACTTCTCCTTCTTCCCACCCAGTTCCTCCCACTTCCCTTCTACTTCACCCCCTTCTCACCCTGTTACACCCAATGCCCACACACTTCACCTCCTTCCCATCCTGTTCCACCTACTTCCTTTCCACTTCTCCTCCTTCCCACCCTGTTCCACCCACTTCTCCTCCTTCCCATCCTGTTCCATCCACTTCCTGCCCACTTCTCCTCCTTCCCACCCTGTTCCACCCACTTCCCACCCACTTCTCCTCCTTCCCATCCTGTTCCATTCACTTCCTGCCCACTTCTCCTCCTTCCCATCCTGTTCCATTCACTTCCTGCCCACTTCTCCTCCTTCCCACCCTGTTCCATGCACTTCCTGCCCACTTCTCCTCCTTCCCACCCTGTTCCACGCACTTCCTGCCCACTTCTCCTCCTTCCAACCCTGTTCTTCCCATTTCCCACCCACTTCTCCTCATTCTCACCCTGTTCCACCCACTGCCTGCCCACTTCTCCTTCTCACCCTGTTCCACCCACTGCCCGCCCACTTCTCCTTCTCATCCTGTTCCACCCACTGCCCGCCCACTTCTCCTTCTCATCCTGTTCCACCCACTGCCTGCCCACTTCTCCTCCTTCCCATCCTGTTCCATGCACTTCCTGCCCACTTCTCCTCCTTCCCACCCTGTTCCTCCCAATTCCCACCCACTTCTCCTCCTTCTCACCCTGTTCCTACCACTTCCCGCCAACTGACCCTCCTTCTCACCCTGTTCCTCTCACTTCCCCTACACTTCTCCTCCTTCTCACCCTGTTCCTACCACTTCCCGCCCACTGACCCTCCTTCTCACCCTGTTCCTCTCACTTCCCCTACACTTCTCCTCCTTCTCACCCTGTTCCTCCCACTACCAATCCACTTCTCCTCCTTCTCACCCTGTTCCTTCTTCTTTCTGCCACGTCTCCTCCTTCTCACTCTCTTCTGCACACTTCCCTCCAATTTCTCCTCCTTCCCACCCTGTCATTTATATCCCTCCAGCGGCACCACATGAGCCCCTTCCAGGGACTATAGAAGACAAAGTTCCCAGGTATGATTACATTATGTTCAAACTTTAACTATGGACACCTACCACCCTGCCATAAACCAGTGCTAGACCATTACCTTAATGAAGTAATTGGTGCCCGCAACAGTTTGACACCTGTATTCAGTGGCTTCGAAAGTGCCGAACTTCTTCCCACACTGTTTTTCTACATCCGGCTTCATCTGTGGGACACAGGGAGAGCGTTCAGAGGGTCACATAAAGGTACAGTAATGTTTTATTATTAACATATATATTTACCATAAGGTATTGCTTGCTGTGTAAATCAAGGGTATTGCAACTACTCGGAGAAAATGTATTAAAATGTTATAACAACCAGAACATTAATTTTTCTATACTAAAAAAGTCTATAGAGCTGACCAGTAGGTGGTGCTGTTTCATTAGTCCCTGTGAAAAATTCCTGTCACTGACAATGAAACTCTCCTAAAACTCAAACAGAGAAGGCATTATCATCAGGGGAGGCTGTAGAGTTTTGGGGACCCTAAGCAAAATTTCACATGGGGCTCCCATTTACGCCCATGCTGTTATTTTTAATAAGACATTAGCATGTGATTTTGTTAATAATCGCGGTGCTACTGAATAAGGGTGAGGAGTCCTCTGAACAAGTAGCCACTAAGTCTGCTTATATTGTAGTGCCACCACTGATTGTCATGAGCACTAACACCAAAACACGAACTAGGCTGATATAACACTAAATATATCATCACAACTGGCATATATGTAAGGCTATTGGTTAGCCTGGAGTTGTGGGAGGGCCGGTTGGAGACATTTATACCAACCTTAATCCTTTCCTTGGGACTGCGCAGAGCTCCGACTGAGCTCTGGGTTACCCACCCAAACCATACCCCTTTTCTCAGCTCTATCAATTTAACTCTTTTTCTTATACATGTGGGCCCACTCTTAGGCCTACCTTACAGGTCGGAATGGGCAATAGACATCCGACATACACCTTATCATCATAATCTCTCCTAGGCCCGACCACAAGTAAAATTTATTTATTAATCCCTAAACTTTAATCCTAAACTTGCTTTTTAAGGCATGTGTAAATTGTCTTTTTCAGAGAGGATTTATTTTTTTCACTGTTTGTATTGAGAGATAAGATCTAAAGCCAGGTAATTGACTGTGATTAGTGCTTACTGCTCCTTGTAGGTATCTTATCTCAGCCCACGAATATAATTGTGGGCAAAACACATACCTCCCAACATTTCAAATTTCCAAAGAGGGACACTTGTGTTTTAGTGGGCGTTGCTTGGGGCGTGACTGGTGGGTGGGGCATTCCCGATAATTTTTAGGCTATTTCATGACCTACTGACACCTCCTTCTGTAACCTAATAAATGACTTATAACAAGACCAAAGTATTTTATTTACACAGACTAATTTCTAAACACATGTACTGCCGTTTAAACAAACATTAATGTGAGTTTTATTGCTGTAGAGCAATATGATACTTATATACACACCACACAGTCTGATCTCCTAAAAAGAGGGACATCAGGGTGGGAAAGAGGGACAGGGGGATTTGGGTCTAAAAGATGGACTGTCCCTCCTAAAGAGGGACACTTGGGAGGTATGAAAACTCATTTTGTGGTCCATACCTCCCAACTGTCCCTCTTTAGGAGATATTAGGGTCCATAGCTCCCAAGTGTCCCTCTTTAGGAGATATTAGGGGTCTGTACCTCCTAACTGTCCCTCTTTAGGAGATATTACGGGTCCATACCTCCCAAGTGTCCCTCATTAGGAGATATTAGGGCTCCATACCGGCCAAGTGTACCTCTTTAGGAGATGTTAGGGGTCTGTAACTCCCAAGTGTCCCTCTTTAGGAGATGTTAGGGGTCTGTAACTCCCAAGTGTACCTCTTTAGGAGATATTAAGGCTCCATACCTCCCATGTGTCCCTCTTTAGGAGATATTATAGGTCTGTGTCTCCCAAGTGTTGCTCTTTAGGAGATATTAGGGCTCCGTACCTCCCATGTGTCCCTCTTTAGGAGATATTATAGGTCCGTGTCTCCCAATTGTCCCTCCTTAGGAGATATTAGGGGTTGCATACCTCCCAAGTGTCCCTGTTTAGGAGATATTAGGGGTCTGTAACCCCCAAGTGTCCTCTTTAGGAGATATTAGGGGTTCATACCTCCCAAGTGTCCACTTTTGGAGAAATTAGGGGTTCTTACTTCCCAAATGTTCCTCTTTAGAAGGGACAGTCCTTCTTTGAGACCCAAATCCCGCTGTCCCTCTTTTCCATTCTGGTATCCCTTTGTTTAGGAGATCAGACGGTTTGGGGTGAATATGAGTATTACATTAATCACGAGCAATAAAGCTCAACATTGTGTGTATAAACATCAGTATATGTTTATTTAAATTAGTCTGTGTGAATAAAATACTTTGGCCTTGTTCTAAATCATGTATTCATTTACACAAAGAAGTGTTAATAGGTCATGAAATAACCTAAAATTTTCTCGGTAATGCCTCCACTCACCAGCCACACCCCCAGCAACACCACCTAAAAAAAAAGTGTCCTTCTTTGGCCATCTGAAATGTTGAGAGGTATGGTAACCTAATGGAACTCTTTAAACCATTAAGGACTGGCGCACGCACACGTGGCCAGCACTTGAGGACCACAGGGCTTTTTTTTTTTTTTTTTTTTTTGTGCAATTCCGGTTCAGGGCTTCCAGAATGGCATGCAGCCGCACCGGGAGCCCTGAACTCCATGACGTACCAGGACCGTCAGTGGTCCTTAAGTGCCAGACCTCCGTGACGGTCCTGGTACGTCAATGGTCCTTAAGGGGTTAAAAAAGGCAGAATGGGAACCTCCACTGAGCATTTGTAATACTGCATGCTTTACGGGGTGTTTAAAGGAATAGAAACACATAATGTGAAAAAAATGTATATGTTGTTGGTTGCATTCTCCTGAATCAAGCAAGGTCACTTCCATTGCTGAGAGGTGTTTTTTATAAAAAATGATTGCAGCTGAAACTTGAATTTTTTTTATGCAGTACCTTAAGGCCCTGAAATTGTACAGCGGCGCTGTTGCTACACCATCCTATGGAGATTTATGGTCAAGTGACCAGAGCTGTCCATAGGATGGTTTGTCAACAGCAATTTCAGGCCACTGTGATACTGCACCTAAAACAATTGAAGTTCGACCTGCAATAACTTTTGAATAAAACACCTCTCAGCAGTGGGGGTACCCTTGTTTTATCTTGGGAGGATGAACCCTACAAAATATTTTTAACATATTAACGGTTACTATCCCTTTAAGTGTATATAACCCCAGATCATTTTATGGTGTTAGTATTCATTTAAAAAAAAAATAAAATAAAATCTGTCAGCAGTTGGACTACCCTTGTTTTTCGCTGGTGAAAAACCAACAATATATATATTTTTTTTGCATAAAACCCCTTGCAATTCCTTATACATATATATATATATATATACTATTTGGAGAATTAAAGGAGCAATAAAACTTTTTTAATGAAAACCCAAATGTTATATAGCTTTTCCTATTGAGTAAAATAAGGTCGCTGTGAGATATTTTATTCAAAATGTATAACAGTTCAAATAATCAAATTTACTGTGTGTTTACTTCCTGATAGTTCTAACCGACAGGAAGTGACTCAGCAGGTCTATCCCACTCTGTGGAGAACTGTATGTCAACGACGTTCCTATCCACTACAGTGTAACAGAATAACAAATTGAAATTTGACCACTGGAGGGCACTACTGATGTAAAAAAAAAACCCAACAACATGGGTTTAACCTGTAATAACTCTGGAAATATGCATCTTTCAGCAGTGGGAGTACCTTTATTTTCCTCAATGGGAAATGCCCTACAATATATATTTTTTCATAATAAAAGTATACTGCCCCCCTTAAAGATGATACAGTCTCTTTTGTCACCACTCCTTTTAATCCCGGATTAACATCCCAGGCGCCCCTGGGCAATGCAATCTAGACACTTTTAGATCTGTGTGTTACTGCCCTATTGCCCCTGTCATCGTCCTGTTACCCTAAACGATCTGTGTGTTATTGCCCTGTTGCCCTGGTCAATGTCCTGTTACCCTAAATGATCTGCATTACTGCCCTGTTACCCCGGTCATAGTCCTGTTACACTAATGATCTGTGTTACTGCCCTGTTACCCCAGTCAAAGTCCTGTTACACTAATGATCTGTATTACTGCCCTGTTACCCCGGTCATAGTCGTGTTATACTAATGATCTGTGTTACTGCCCTGTTACCCCAGTCATAGTCCTGTTATACTAATGATCTGTGTTACTGCCCTGTTACCCCAGTCATAGTCCTGTTACACTAATGATCTGTGTTACTGTCCTGTTACCCCAGTCATAGTCCTGTTATACTAATGATCTGTGTTACTGCCCTGTTACCCCGGTCATAGTCCTGTTACACTAATGATCTGTGTTACTGCCTTGTTACCCCAGTCATAGTCCTGTTACACTAATGATCTGTGTTACTGCCTTGTTACCCCAGTCATAGTCCTGTTACACTAATGATCTGTGTTACTGCCCTGTTACCCCAGTCATAGTCCTGTTACACTAATGATCTGTGTTACTGTCCTGTTACCCCAGTCATAGTCCTGTTATACTAATGATCTGTGTTACTGCCCTGTTACCCCGGTCATAGTCCTGTTACACTAATGATCTGTGTGTTACTGCCCTGTTACCCCAGTCATAGTCCTGTTACACTAATGATCTGTATTACTGCCCTGTTACCCCAGTCATAGTCCTGTTACACTAATGATCTGTGTTACTGTCCTGTTACCCCGGTCATAGTCCTGTTACACTAATGATCTGTGTTACTGCCCTGTTACCCCAGTCATAGTCCTGTTACACTAATGATCTGTGTTACTGCCTGTTACCCCGGTCATAGTCCTGTTACACTAATGATCTGTGTTACTGCCCTGTTACCCCAGTCATAGTCCTGTTACACTAATGATCTGTGTTACTGCCCTGTTACCCCAGTCACAGTCCTGTTATACTAATGATCTGTGTTACTGTCCTGTTACCCCGGTCATAGTCCTGTTACACTAATGATCTGCGTTACTGCCCTGTTACCCCAGTCATAGTCCTGTTACACTAATGATCTATGTTACTGTCCTGTTACCCCGGTCATAGTCCTGTTATACTAATGATCTGTGTTACTGCCCTGTTATCCCAGTCATAGTCCTGTTATTCTAATGATCTGTGTTACTGTCCTGTTACCCCAGTCATAGTCCTGTTACACTAATGATCTGTGTTACTGTCCTGTTACCTCAGTCATAGTCCTGTTATACTAATGATCTGTATTACTGCCCTGTTACCCCGGTCATAGTCCTGTTATACTAATGATCTGTGTTACTGCCCTGTTACCCCAGTCATAGTCCTGTTACACTAATGATCTGTGTGTTACTGTCCTGTTACCCCAGTCATAGTCCTGTTACACTAATGATCTGTGTGTTACTGTCCTGTTACCCCAGTCATAGTCCTGTTACACTAATGATCAGTGTTACTGTCCTGTTACCCCAGTCATAGTCCTGTTACACTAATGATCTGTGTTACTGCCCTGTTACCCCGGTCATAGTCCTGTTACACTAATGATCTGTGTTACTGTCCTGTTACCCCGGTCACAGTCCTGTTACACTAATGATCTGTGTTACTGCCCTGTTACCCCAGTCATAGTCCTGTTACACTAATGATCTGTGTTACTGTCCTGTTACCCCGGTCATAGTCCTGTTACACTAATGATCTGTGTTACTGCCCTGTTACCCCAGTCATAGTCCTGTTACACTAATGATCTGTATTACTGCCCTGTTACCCCGGTCATAGTCGTGTTATACTAATGATCTGTGTTACTGCCCTGTTACCCCAGTCATAGTCCTGTTATACTAATGATCTGTGTTACTGCCCTGTTACCCCAGTCATAGTCCTGTTACACTAATGATCTGTGTTACTGTCCTGTTACCCCAGTCATAGTCCTGTTATACTAATGATCTGTGTTACTGCCCTGTTACCCCGGTCATAGTCCTGTTACACTAATGATCTGTGTTACTGCCTTGTTACCCCAGTCATAGTCCTGTTACACTAATGATCTGTGTTACTGCCTTGTTACCCCAGTCATAGTCCTGTTACACTAATGATCTGTGTTACTGCCCTGTTACCCCAGTCATAGTCCTGTTACACTAATGATCTGTGTTACTGTCCTGTTACCCCAGTCATAGTCCTGTTATACTAATGATCTGTGTTACTGCCCTGTTACCCCGGTCATAGTCCTGTTACACTAATGATCTGTGTGTTACTGCCCTGTTACCCCAGTCATAGTCCTGTTACACTAATGATCTGTATTACTGCCCTGTTACCCCAGTCATAGTCCTGTTACACTAATGATCTGTGTTACTGTCCTGTTACCCCGGTCATAGTCCTGTTACACTAATGATCTGTGTTACTGTCCTGTTACCCCAGTCATAGTCCTGTTACACTAATGATCTGTGTTACTGCCTGTTACCCCGGTCATAGTCCTGTTACACTAATGATCTGTGTTACTGCCCTGTTACCCCAGTCATAGTCCTGTTACACTAATGATCTGTGTTACTGCCCTGTTACCCCAGTCACAGTCCTGTTATACTAATGATCTGTGTTACTGTCCTGTTACCCCGGTCATAGTCCTGTTACACTAATGATCTGCGTTACTGCCCTGTTACCCCAGTCATAGTCCTGTTACACTAATGATCTATGTTACTGTCCTGTTACCCCGGTCATAGTCCTGTTATACTAATGATCTGTGTTACTGCCCTGTTATCCCAGTCATAGTCCTGTTATTCTAATGATCTGTGTTACTGTCCTGTTACCCCAGTCATAGTCCTGTTACACTAATGATCTGTGTTACTGTCCTGTTACCTCAGTCATAGTCCTGTTATACTAATGATCTGTATTACTGCCCTGTTACCCCGGTCATAGTCCTGTTATACTAATGATCTGTGTTACTGCCCTGTTACCCCAGTCATAGTCCTGTTACACTAATGATCTGTGTGTTACTGTCCTGTTACCCCAGTCATAGTCCTGTTACACTAATGATCTGTGTGTTACTGTCCTGTTACCCCAGTCATAGTCCTGTTACACTAATGATCAGTGTTACTGTCCTGTTACCCCAGTCATAGTCCTGTTACACTAATGATCTGTGTTACTGCCCTGTTACCCCGGTCATAGTCCTGTTACACTAATGATCTGTGTTACTGTCCTGTTACCCCGGTCACAGTCCTGTTACACTAATGATCTGTGTTACTGCCCTGTTACCCCAGTCATAGTCCTGTTACACTAATGATCTGTGTTACTGTCCTGTTACCCCGGTCATAGTCCTGTTACACTAATGATCTGTGTTACTGCCCTGTTACCCCAGTCATAGTCCTGTTACACTAATGATCTGTGTGTTACTGTCCTGTTACCCCAGTCATAGTCCTGTTACACTAATGATCTGTGTTACTGTCCTGTTACCCCAGTCATAGTCCTGTTATACTAATGATCTGTATTACTGTCCTGTTACCCCGGTCATAGTCCTGTTACACTAATGATCTGTGTTACTGTCCTGTTACCCCGGTCATAGTCCTGTTACACTAATGATCTGTGTTACTGTCCTGTTACCCCGGTCATAGTCCTGTTACACTAATGATCTGTGTTACTGTCCTGTTACCCCGGTCATAGTCCTGTTACACTAATGATCTGTGTTACTGTCCTGTTACCCCGGTCATAGTCCTGTTACACTAATGATCTGTGTTACTGTCCTGTTACCCCAGTCATAGTCCTGTTATACTAATGATCCGTGTTACTGCCCTGTTACCCCAGTCATAGTCCTGTTACACTAATGATCTGTGTTACTGTCCTGTTACCCCATTCATAGTCCTGTTATACTAATGATCTGTGTTACTGCCCTGTTACCCCAGTCATAGTCCTGTTATACTAATGATCTGTGTTACTGTCCTGTTACCCCGGTCATAGTCCTGTTACACTAATGATCTGTGTTACTGTCCTGTTACCCCGGTCATAGTCCTGTTACACTAATGATCTGTGTTACTGTCCTGTTACCCCGGTCATAGTCCTGTTACACTAATGATCTGTGTTACTGTCCTGTTACCCCAGTCATAGTCCTGTTATACTAATGATCCGTGTTACTGCCCTGTTACCCCGGTCATAGTCCTGTTACACTAATGATCTGTGTTACTGCCCTGTTACCCCAGTCATAGTCCTGTTATACTAATGATCTGTGTTACTGCCCTGTTACCCCAGTCATAGTCCTGTTATACTAATGATCTGCGTTACTGCCCTGTTACCCCAGTCATAGTCCTGTTACACTAATGATCTGTGTTACTGCCCTGTTACCCCGGTCATAGTCCTGTTATACTAATGATCTGTGTTACTGTCCTGTTACCCCAGTCATAGTCCTGTTATACTAATGATCTGTGTTACTGCCCTGTTACCCCAGTCATAGTCCTGTTATCCTAATGATCTGTGTTACTGTCCTGTTACCCCAGTCATAGTCCTGTTATACTAATGATCTGTGTGTTACTGCCCTGTTACCCCGGTCATAGTCCTGTTACACTAATGATCTGTGTTACTGCCCTGTTACCCCAGTCATAGTCCTGTTACACTAATGATCTGTGTTACTGCCCTGTTATCCCAGTCATAGTCCTGTAATACTAATGATCTGTGTGTTACTGCCCTGTTACCCCAGTCATAGTCCTGTTACACTAATGATCTGTGTTACTGCCCTGTTACCCCAGTCATAGTCCTGTTACACTAATGATCTGTGTTACTGCCCTGTTACCCCAGTCATAGTCCTGTTACACTAATGATCTGTGTTACTGTCCTGTTACCCCAGTCATAGTCCTGTTATACTAATGATCTGTGTTACTGTCCTGTTACCCCAGTCATAGTCCTGTTATACTAATGATCTGTGTTACTGTCCTGTTACCCCAGTCATAGTCCTGTTATACTAATGATCTGTGTTACTGCCCTGTTACCCCAGTCATAGTCCTGTTACACTAATGATCTGTGTTACTGCCCTGTTACCCCAGTCATAGTCCTGTTACACTAATGATCTGTGTTACTGTCCTGTTACCCCAGTCATAGTCCTGTTATACTAATGATCTGTGTTACTGTCCTGTTACCCCAGTCATAGTCCTGTTACACTAATGATCTGTGTTACTGCCCTGTTACCCCAGTCATAGTCCTGTTACACTAATGATCTGCCTTACTGCCCTGTTACCCCAGTCATAGTCCTGTTACACTAATGATCTGTGTGTTACTGCCCTGTTACCCCAGTCATAGTCCTGTTACACTAGTGATCTGTGTTACTGCCCTGTTACCCCAGTCATAGTCCTGTTATACTAATGATCTGTGTTACTGCCCTGTTACCCCAGTCATAGTCCTGTTATACTAATGATCTGTGTTACTGCCCTGTTACCCCAGTCATAGTCCTGTTATACTAATGATCTGTGTTACTGCCCTGTTACACCAGTCATAGTCCTGTTACACTAATGATCTGTGTGTTACTGCCCTGTTACCCCGGTCATAGTCCTGTTACACTAATGATCTGTGTTACTGCCCTGTTACCCCAGTCATAGTCGTGTTATACTAATGATCTGTGTTACTGCCCTGTTACCCCAGTCATAGTCCTGTTATACTAATGATCTGTGTTACTGCCCTGTTACCCCGGTCATAGTCCTGTTACACTAATGATCTGTGTTACTGCCCTGTTACCCCAGTCATAGTCCTGTTATACTAATGATCTGTGTTACTGCCCTGTTACCCCGGTCATAGTCCTGTTACACTAATGATCTGTGTTACTGTCCTGTTACCCCAGTCATAGTCCTGTTATACTAATGATCTGTGTTACTGTCCTGTTACCCCAGTCATAGTCCTGTTACACTAATGATCTGTGTGTTACTGTCCTGTTACCCCAGTCATAGTCCTGTTACACTAATGATCTGTGTTACTGCCCTGTTACCCTGGTCATAGTCCTGTTACACTAATAATCTGTGTTACTGCCCTGTTACCCCGGTCATAGTCCTGTTATACTAATGATCTGTGTTACTGCCCTGTTACCCCAGTCATAGTCGTGTTATACTAATGATCTGTGTTACTGCCCTGTTACCCCAGTCATAGTCCTGTTATACTAATGATCTGTGTTACTGCCCTGTTACCCCGGTCATAGTCCTGTTACACTAATGATCTGTGTTACTGCCCTGTTACCCCAGTCATAGTCCTGTTATACTAATGATCTGTGTTACTGCCCTGTTACCCCGGTCATAGTCCTGTTACACTAATGATCTGTGTTACTGTCCTGTTACCCCAGTCATAGTCCTGTTATACTAATGATCTGTGTTACTGTCCTGTTACCCCAGTCATAGTCCTGTTACACTAATGATCTGTGTGTTACTGTCCTGTTACCCCAGTCATAGTCCTGTTACACTAATGATCTGTGTTACTGCCCTGTTACCCTGGTCATAGTCCTGTTACACTAATAATCTGTGTTACTGCCCTGTTACCCCGGTCATAGTCCTGTTATACTAATGATCTGTGTTACTGCCCTGTTACCCCGGTCATAGTCCTGTTATACTAATGATCTGTGTTACTGCCCTGTTACCCCAGTCATAGTCCTGTTACACTAATGATCTGTGTTACTGCCCTGTTACCCCGGTCATAGTCCTGTTATACTAATGATCTGTGTTACTGCCCTGTTACCCCAGTCATAGTCCTGTTATACTAATGATCTGTGTTACTGCCCTGTTACCCCGGTCATAGTCCTGTTACACTAATGATCTGTGTTACTGCCCTGTTACCCCAGTCATAGTCCTGTTATACTAATGATCTGTGTTACTGCCCTGTTACCCCGGTCATAGTCCTGTTACACTAATGATCTGTGTTACTGTCCTGTTACCCCAGTCATAGTCCTGTTATACTAATGATCTGTATTACTGTCCTGTTACCCCAGTCATAGTCCTGTTATACTAATGATCTGTGTTACTGTCCTGTTACCCCAGTCATAGTCCTGTTACACTAATGATCTGTATTACTGCCCTGTTACCCCAGTCATAGTCCTGTTACACTAATGATCTGTGTTACTGCCCTGTTACCCCAGTCATAGTCCTGTTATACTAATGATCTGTGTTACTGCCCTGTTACCCCGGTCATAGTCCTGTTACACTAATGATCTGTATTACTGCCCTGTTACCCCGGTCATAGTCCTGTTACACTAATGATCTGTGTTACTGCCCTGTTACCCCAGTCATAGTCCTGTTACACTAATGATCTGTGTTACTGTCCTGTTACCCCACTCATAGTCCTGTTATACTAATGATCTGTGTTACTGCCCTGTTACCCCGGTCATAGTCCTGTTACACTAATGATCTGTATTACTGCCCTGTTACCCCGGTCATAGTCCTGTTATACTAATGATCTGTGTTACTGCCCTGTTACCCCAGTCATAGTCCTGTTACACTAATGATCTGTGTTACTGTCCTGTTACCCCAGTCATAGTCCTGTTACACTAATGATCTGTGTTACTGCCCTGTTACCCCAGTCATAGTCCTGTTATACTAATGATCTGTGTTACTGCCCTGTTACCCCGGTCATAGTCCTGTTATACTAATGATCTGTGTTACTGTCCTGTTACCCCGGTCATAGTCCTGTTACACTAATGATCTGTGTTACTGCCCTGTTACCCCAGTCATAGTCCTGTTACACTAATGATCTGTATTACTGCCCTGTTACCCCAGTCATAGTCCTGTTACACTAATGATCTGTGTTACTGCCCTGTTACCCCGGTCATAGTCCTGTTATACTAATGATCTGTGTTACTGTCCTGTTACCCCAGTCATAGTCCTGTTACACTAATGATCTGTGTTACTGCCCTGTTACCCCAGTCGTAGTCCTGTTACACTAATGATCTGTGTTACTGCCCTGTTACCCCGGTCATAGTCCTGTTATACTAATGATCTGTGTTACTGCCCTGTTACCCCAGTCATAGTCCTGTTACACTAATGATCTGTGTTACTGCCCTGTTACCCCGGTCATAGTCCTGTTACACTAATGATCTGTGTGTTACTGTCCTGTTACCCCAGTCATAGTCCTGTTATACTAATGATCTGTGTTACTGCCCTGTTACCCCGGTCATAGTCCTGTTACACTAATGATCTGCGTTACTGCCCTGTTACCCCAGTCATAGTCCTGTTATACTAATGATCTGTGTTACTGCCCTGTTACCCCAGTCATAGTCCTGTTACACTAATGATCTGTATTACTGCCCTGTTACCCCGGTCATAGTCCTGTTACACTAATGATCTGTGTTACTGTCCTGTTACCCCGGTCATAGTCCTGTTACACTAATGATCTGTGTTACTGCCCTGTTACCTCAGTCATAGTCCTGTTACACTAATGATCTGTGTTACTGCCCTGTTACCACAGTCATAGTCCTGTTATACTAATGATCTGTGTTACTGCCCTGTTACCCCGGTCATAGTCCTGTTACACTAATGATCTGTGTTACTGTCCTGTTACCCCAGTCATAGTCCTGTTACACTAATGATCTGTTTACTGTCCTGTTACCCCAGTCATAGTCCTGTTACACTAATGATCTGTGTTACTGCCCTGTTACCCCGGTCATAGTCCTGTTACACTAATGATCTGTGTTACTGCCCTGTTACCCCGGTCATAGTCCTGTTACACTAATGATCTGTATTACTGCCCTGTTACCCCAGTCATAGTCCTGTTACACTAATGATCTGTGTTACTGCCCTGTTACCCCGGTCATAGTCCTGTTACACTAATGATCTGTGTTACTGCCCTGTTACCCCAGTCATAGTCCTGTTACACTAATGATCTGTGTTACTGCCCTGTTACCCCAGTCATAGTCCTGTTACACTAATGATCTGTGTTACTGTCCTGTTACCCCAGTCATAGTCCTGTTACACTAATGATCTGTGTTACTGCCCTGTTACCCCAATCATAGTCCTGTTACACTAATGATCTGTGTTACTGCCCTGTTACCCCAGTCATAGTCCTGTTACACTAATGATCTGTGTTACTGTCCTGTTACCCCAGTCATAGTCCTGTTATACTAATGATCTGTGTTACTGTCCTGTTACCCCAGTCATAGTCCTGTTATACTAATGATCTGTATTACTGCCCTGTTACCCCAGTCATAGTCCTGTTATACTAATGATCTGTGTTACTGCCCTGTTACCCCGGTCATAGTCCTGTTACACTAATGATCTGTGTTACTGCCCTGTTACCCCAGTCATAGTCCTGTTACACTAATGATCTGTGTTACTGCCCTGTTACCCCGGTCATAGTCCTGTTATACTAATGATCTGTGTTACTGTCCTGTTACCCCGGTCATAGTCCTGTTACACTAATGATCTGTGTTACTGCCCTGTTACCCCAGTCATAGTCCTGTTACACTAATGATCTGCGTTACTGTCCTGTTACCCCAGTCATAGTCCTGTTATACTAATGATCTGTATTACTGCCCTGTTACCCCAGTCATAGTCCTGTTACACTAATGATCTGTGTTACTGCCCTGTTACCCCAGTCATAGTCCTGTTATACTAATGATCTGTATTACTGCCCTGTTACCCCAGTCATAGTCCTGTTATACTAATGATCTGTATTACTGCCCTGTTACCCCAGTCATAGTCCTGGTACACTAATGATCTGTGTTACTGCCCTGTTACCCCAGTCATAGTCCTGTTACACTAATGATCTGTGTTACTGCCCTGTTACCCCAGTCATAGTCCTGTTACACTAATGATCTGTGTTACTGTCCTGTTACCCCGGTCATAGTCCTGTTACACTAATGATCTGTGTTACTGCCCTGTTACCCCAGTCATAGTCCTGTTACACTAATGATCTGTGTGTTACTGTCCTGTTACCCCAGTCATAGTCCTGTTACACTAATGATCTGTGTGTTACTGTCCTGTTACCCCAGTCATAGTCCTGTTACACTAATGATCTGTGTTACTGCCCTGTTACCCCAGTCATAGTCCTGTTACACTAATGATCTGTGTTACTGTCCTGTTACACCAGTCATAGTCCTGTTACACTAATGATCTGTGTTACTGCCCTGTTACCCCGGTCATAGTCCTGTTATACTAATGATCTGTGTTACTGTCCTGTTACCCCAGTCATAGTCCTGTTACACTAATGATCTGTGTTACTGCCCTGTTACCCCAGTCATAGTCCTGTTATACTAATGATCTGTATTACTGTCCTGTTACCCCGGTCATAGTCCTGTTACACTAATGATCTGTGTTACTGCCCTGTTACCCCGGTCATAGTCCTGTTACACTAATGATCTGTGTTACTGCCCTGTTACCCCAGTCATAGTCCTGTTACACTAATGATCTGTGTTACTGCCCTGTTACCCCGGTCATAGTCCTGTTATACTAATGATCTGTGTTACTGCCCTGTTACCCCGGTCATAGTCCTGTTATACTAATGATCTGTGTTACTGCCCTGTTACCCCGGTCATAGTCCTGTTACACTAATGATCTGTGTTACTGCCCTGTTACCCCAGTCATAGTCCTGTTATACTAATGATCTGTGTTACTGCCCTGTTACCCCAGTCATAGTCCTGTTACACTAATGATCAGTGTTACTGCCCTGTTACCCCAGTCATAGTCCTGTTACACTAATGATCTGTGTTACTGCCCTGTTACCCCGGTCATAGTCCTGTTACACTAATGATCTGTATTACTGTCCTGTTACCCCAGTCATAGTCCTGTTATACTAATGATCTGTGTTACTGTCCTGTTACCCCAGTCATAGTCCTGTTACACTAATGATCTGTGTTACTGCCCTGTTACCCCAGTCATAGTCCTGTTATACTAATGATCTGTGTTACTGCCCTGTTACCCCAGTGATAGTCCTGTTATACTAATGATCTGTGTTACTGCCCTGTTACCCCAGTCATAGTCCTGTTATACTAATGATCTGTATTACTGCCCTGTTACCCCGGTCATAGTCCTGTTATACTAATGATCTGTGTTACTGCCCTGTTACCCCGGTCATAGTCCTGTTATACTAATGATCTGTGTTACTGCCCTGTTACCCCAGTCATAGTCCTGTTATACTAATGATCTGTATTACTGCCCTGTTACCCCGGTCATAGTCCTGTTATACTAATGATCTGTGTTACTGCCCTGTTACCTCAGTCATAGTCCTGTTACACTAATGATCTGTGTGTTACTGCCCTGTTACCCCAGTCATAGTCCTGTTACACTAATGATCTGTGTTACTGCCCTGTTACCCCGGTCATAGTCCTGTTACACTAATGATCTGTGTTACTGCCCTGTTACCCCGGTCATAGTCCTGTTACACTAATGATCTGTGTTACTGCCCTGTTACCCCGGTCATAGTCCTGTTACACTAATGATCTGTGTTACTGTCCTGTTACCCCAGTCATAGTCGTGTTATACTAATGATCTGTGTTACTGCCCTGTTACCCCGGTCATAGTCCTGTTACACTAATGATCTGTGTTACTGCCCTGTTACCCCGGTCATAGTCCTGTTACACTAATGATCTGTGTTACTGCCCTGTTACCCCGGTCATAGTCCTGTTACACTAATGATCTGTGTTACTGTCCTGTTACCCCAGTCATAGTCCTGTTACACTAATGATCTGTATTACTGCCCTGTTACCCCGGTCATAGTCCTGTTACACTAATGATCTGTATTACTGTCCTGTTACCCCGGTCATAGTCTTGTTACACTAATGATCTGTGTTACTGCCCTGTTACCCCAGTGATAGTCCTGTTACACTAATGATCTGTGTTACTGCCCTGTTACCCCGGTCATAGTCCTGTTACACTAATGATCTGTGTTACTGCCCTGTTACCCCGGTCATAGTCCTGTTACACTAATGACCTATGTTACTGCCATTGCACACTATTAAACCTAGAAAGTGCCCTGGTACCCCAGTAATACTTGTTATTGCCCTGTTGCCCATCCGTGTCAGGCAGCTTCCACTCACCTTATCACATATAGCCTGCACCTCTGAGTTGGCTTTGTGGGTCGTCCCCAGGCCCCCAACAATGTGTTGTTCCATGTCTAAGTAGTGGAGTCAGTCGGTATCTGTCAGTGTAGATGGAGGAGTTCTGACTACAGAAGCCTGGTGAATCCCTTATATAGGACTGAACCTCCCCACCAGCACGGTGCCAGGGCTCTGACATCACTAACACCTGCACAGACAGAGGGAAATGTCATGCTGGCCCCTGGGGCAAGTTACTTCTACTGAATTCATGTTTATATATCTGCACTGAGCATTCAGGATTATATATCCGTCAAGAAAATACCATACCTCCCAAGTGTCCCACTATAGGAGATATTAGGGGTCCATTCCTCCCAAGTGTCCCTCTTTAGGAGATATTAGGGGTCCATACCTCCCAAGTGTCCCACTTTAGGCGATATTAGGCGCCCATACCTCCCAAGTGTCCCTCTTTAGGAGATATTAGGGGTCCATTCCTCCCAAGTGTACCTCTTTAGGAGATATTAGGGGTCCATACCTCCCAAGTGTCCCACTTTAGGAGATATTAGGGTCCGTACCTCCTAAGTGTCCCACTTTAGGAGATATTAGGGTCCGTACCTCCTAAGTGTCTCTCTTTAGGAGATATTAGGGGTCCATCCCTCCCAAGTGTAGCTCTTTTGAGATATTAGGGGTACGTACCTCCCAAGTGTCCCTCTTTAGGAGATATTAGGGGTCCATTCCTCCCAAGTGTCCCTCTTTAGGAGATATTAGGGGTCCTTACCTCGCAAGTGTCCCACTTTAGGAGATATTAGGGTCCGTACCTCCTAAGTGTCCCTCTTTAGGAGATATTAGGGGTCCATACCTCCCAAGTGTCCCTCTTTAGGAGATATTAGGGTCCATACCACCCATGTGTCCCTCTTTAGGAGATATTAGGGGTCCATACCTCCCAAGTGTCCCTCTTTAGGAGATATTAGGCGTCCATACCTCCCAAGTGTCCCACTTTAGGAGATATTAGGGGTCCATACCTCCCAAGTGTCCCACTTTAGGAGATATTAGGCGTCCATACCTCCCAAGTGTCCCACTTTAGGAGATATTAGGGGTCCATACCTCCCAAGTGTCCCACTTTAGGAGATATTAGGGGTCCATACCTCCCAAGTGTCCCACTTTAGGAGACATTAGGGGTCCATATCTGCCAAGTGTCCCTCTTTAGGAGATATTAGGGGCCCATACCTCCCACGTGTCCCTCTTTAGGATATATTAGGGGCCCATACCTTCCAAGTGTCCCTCTTTAGGCGATATTAGGGGTCCGCACCACTCAAGTGACCCCTTTAGGACATATTATGACTCCAAACCTCCCAAGTGTCCCTCTTTAGGAGATACTAGGACTCTATACCTCCCACATGTACTTCTGTAGGAGATATTAAGGGTCCATGCTTCCTCGGTGTCTCTCTTTAGGAGATATTAGGGCTCCCTTCCTCCCAAGTATCCCTCTTTAGGAGATATTAGGGGTCTGTATCTCCCAAGTGTCCCTCTTTAGGAGATATTAGGGGTCCCTACCTCCCAAGTGTCCCTCTTTAGGATATGTAAGGCTCCATACCTCCCTAGTGTCCCTCTTTAGCATATGTATGGCTCCATACATATGGCTCAGGAAATATTAGGGCTCCATACCTTCCAAGTCATCCTCTTTAATAAGGACAGTACCTCTGAGATCCATATCCCTCTGTCCCTCTTTCCCACCCTGGTAACAAAGTAACATTGTTACCTAATAACAGTTTATCAATCAGTAAATGAATATCAAATACTCACACAGTGTATCCATCCAGCTCTAAAACTTTGTAACCGGTTGTAAAAGCTTGCGGGGATTTGTGATGCTGTTTCTCCCCACAGTGAAACACAACTGTCAAGCATCAGATCACTGCTCCATAGTTCAACATCATAATTAATGTATATATATCCAGGCAGCCCAAAAGAAACGCGAGTAATAGAATATATTATTAAAACTAAAAAACCTCAACATGTTTCGTGGGTGCAAAGCACTTCATCAAAAGGACTAACAGAAAAATACAAACTGGTCTGGCTAAAGATACATAGGGCCATATGTTCAAAGACGTAGCGATATAGCTTTTATCATTTGTAACGACTTTTCAAAGTACAGTGTCGTTGGGATCATTAAAGGGATAGTAATACTTCGTTTCATCTTTATTTTATTTTGTAGGCTTTAGAAAAACATGAAGAATGATATAAGTCTTATCTCTCAAACCTTTATGGTTTAAGAGATATTCACAAGCAAAGTTTCCCCCTCCCGCCCCTTTTACCTAGTGTAAGCCATCTCTTCTCAGATGTGGAATGCAGTCCATAGACCAGACAGATAACAGCAGGGGACAATCTTCTTCCTATGAGAACAATGAATGCCCTGCCCCCCTTGACAAGTTTTTCAGGTTTTTCCCTTATCTTAATTGAAGATTGTCCCTCTCTGCAGTCTACCTGGGCACCTCCCTTCTGATCTGGCTGAACAGGGGGGGGGATACTTTGCTTGTGAATATCTCTCAAACCATAAAGGTTTGAGAGATAAGACTTATATCGTTCTTCATGTTTTTTTAATGCCTACAAAATAAAATAAAGATAAAACAAAGTATTACTATCCCTTTAATATATTCAGAGAGTGTCGGTTGTGACTGGAAATATGTCGTTTGTCCCGACTGAAATTGTTGTATGTAACGACAAAAAAAATGTCTTAACTAACGACAAAAAAGATCTTAAAAAATGTCTTAAGACAGAAGAAACAAAATTTACAGTGCTAATTCACATTAATTTATACATTTAATTACAGATATAGGTTGAGAACCCAAGTGAATAAATACAGATAGCAGCAAGAAATGAGGGAGTTCTTCAAGCTCCCCAACATTAGGCCGAAGCCTAAACAGAAACCCAAAACCAAACCAAATCTGCGCTCCTCCATATAAGCTATCCAAGTGTAAACCCTGTGTAAAGCATATTGTATACCACTTTAATAAATGTGGGGTCTCTGTTGCATAGTTTGGCCAAAGTACGTTTAAGCCCGCCTGCCACGTCAAGGCCCCCCAATATAAGGCAAGAACCTAACTTCACACAATCATCCTATCTAGATTCAAAACACCCCTGACGAAGCATTTACGAGCTGAGATTTCTTGTACATAATGCATTGGGCATATTTTAAAAACATTTACCACACTGTAGAGAGTGAGAAGCAGGCCAAGGAGACCGGAGGTCCATCAGGGTTACACAGGGTTCACACTTTGGTTTGGTTTTGGGTTAAAAATGTCTTACCTAATGACAAAAATGTCTTAACTAAAGACAAAAATTCTCACATTCAGAACACATTCCCTCCACTTTTTTAATATACAAATGTTGTCTTTTGAAAGAAAATTTTTTGTCGTTAGCTACAACAAATTTTCTCTTCCTCTATACGACACTGGAGAATAGTTTAGCCACGCCCTTGTCCCACCTCTTTGCCTGTCAATTCTGGAGTTGTGGCGTACACAACGGACATTACTAATTTTTTGTCGTATACTCTATAGAAAATATGTCGTTCATGCATTCAATTACTTATTTTTGTCTTTCATATGACAATTTTTTTGTCGTTATCTCTTTGAACATACGGCCCTAAGTGTCTTATACTGGAAGTCTGATTAAGAGCCCGATTTGATTGCTAACGATAGATTCAAATGGACCAATCCTGAAGCACAACCACAGCGGGTTCCATCAACCTTACCGACTAACATACAATGGAATTACATCTACGCAATTCAAAGTGAAAATTAAACTTGAGGATTAACTTGTACATGACAGAACAATCCCACAGCCTGGGAAGGAAAAACAGCAAGTACATGCATGGTGGTTCACCACCCAAAACATTCAAACCGTATCAATTGATAACAATTGACCACAACATGTACAGGGTCAATTCATCATTCAGAAATACCAATTTCATACCTCCCAAGTGTCCCTCTTTTAGACCCAAATCCCTCTGTCCCTCTTTCCCACCCTGATGTCTCTCTTTTTAGGAGATCAGATTGCATGGTGTGTATATAAGTGTATTTCATTGCTCTACAGCAATAAATCTCACATTACTGTTTGTTTAAACGTCCATATCTATCTATCTATCTATCTATATATATAAAAGAAGACTTTGTGCCTGCCAAAACACACCCAGGGGAGGCATAAAGCAGGAGTTACTATTCCTATTGGGTGATTCAATCATGCAGGGAGTTGGCCCTCCCCCACTATGCAGCCCGCCCACCACTATCAAAGTCAGAAAAAAACAATATGGCCGCCACTTGCTCCTACACCACAGACAAACACACATACCTCACTCATACAGCACCAAACTCACACACATGCCCCACTCACACAGCACCACACAAACACACACACATGCCCCATTCACACGCACAGACCACCACACACAATGCCCCACTCACACAGCACCAAACACACATGCCCCCACTCACACACACAGCACCACATACACACACAAAGCCAGAAATAAATATGGCTGACACACACACACACTCACTCACCCTGACTCCCAGTGGCCTCAGCAGGACCTGTAGTGCAGCACCAGAAGAACAAAATGGCACTCAAAGGGTTAAGGTAGGCCCTCATTGCTCAATTATTTCTTCACTGTCATCATTTGGCATGCAAGACACAGGACAGACAGCCATCAGATTCACACTTAACTCACTGACTGCCACAGGGTTGTGTATCAAGTTTTAGCCCTCAGGGAGTGTGTTCAAACCCCTCACATTGTAAACTTGCATTTCCCTCCCACATCTCCTCCTTCCACAGCCTATTACTAGCACTTTTCCACATTTATGTTAAGCCCCGCCCCCTACTCGCGATTAAGCCCCGCCCCCTTTTAACCCAGATTGCCCCATTTGTCTCTCCACATCAGCACCACATCAGTCCCCTCTAGGGACTCCACAAGTCAAAGTTCCCAGGTATGAACACACTTCCCACTGCTATTTAACTCTGACATGCCTCTGTATATCTTAACCCTTTGACTGCCAGAGGGGTGCACAACTCATGAGTGCATGTGTTTCTGCTCATATATGTTCATACCTGGGAACTTCAAGCTGAGGGCTGCCCGGAGGGGAGTCCTCTGTTCAGCAGGGGGTGTCAAAAATGACGCTAATCGCGTCAAAAAGGGGCGGGGCTTCACGCGAGCGGGGGGGGGTGCTTAACCCTTTGAGTTTCAGAGTGGTACGGAATGCATTGCAAAGCAATGCATTCCGTACCACTCTGGCACACAAAGGGTTAAAAATGTCACACACAAGGCTGGGGACGGAGGAACAGCGGGAGAAAGAGTGCAAGTGGGTAGAGTTTCAATAGAAACTCCCCACATCTGGAGGAATCACCCTCTGCCCCGGAGACCCGGTAAATCTCTGTCAGAACCGGAGTCTCCGGGGCAAATCCGGAGAGTTCCCAGGTATGGTAGTGTGTGTGTGTGTTTGTGTCCATCCCTGTTACATATGTGTGTCCATGTGTGCATCTCCAGTGTGTCTGTGTGTGTACATGTCTTTTGCATGTTTCTGCCGCTCACTGTGTGTATGTGCATACCTCCCAACATTTCACATGGCCAAAGAGGGACACGTTAGTTTTAGGTGATATTTTTGGGGGCGTGGCTGGTGGGCGGGGCATTAGTAAGAATTTTTAGGTTATTTCATGACCTATTACTGGCTATTTATGTAACTGAATAAATGATTTAGTGCAAGACCAAAGTATTTTATTTGCACAGACTAATGTATAAACACATATACTGAAGTTTATTGCTTTATTGCTGTAGAGCTAAGTAATACACACCACACATGTCTAGGGCATGTGGTACAGATCAAATAAAGACACACACAACTTGTTTGGATGTAAAAACCAGGCCACAGCTTTATTAACTTAAAATTTAATAACCACCACAACTTTAAGCCCTTGCCAAATGCTAGGCATAAACTTATGCCCACCCTACTGAGCCCCAAAAGGCTCAACCCATCTTTTCCTCCATTCCACCACACCCCATTAGCTGGTCTGTGCAGCTCAATGAGGGGCGGTGACCACAACCCGCGACCGTGGTCCGGGTGCTTAATGCCCAAGGCCGCTGGCCTGACATCCACCTGTTAACCATGCATTCCAAACATGATGTACCATTTTTCCTATTGGCAAGGGCCAAAAGCGCCAAAAGCTGTGACAAATAAAGTAAACCCAGGTACTTTCATGACCCAAAACCCACCAGAAAACAAACCCCAAACTAACAATAAAACCCAAATACAGGGAGGGAGGGAGGGCCGATACTTTTGGTATTCACTTCTGAAAAGGAAGTGATGCTCCAAGTGCCCCCCTTATATTGGTTCCCATGCCCCACCCCTTCTTAAACATTAAAGGGGCAGATACCCTTACAAGCTTTCTTTGACCCCCCCACAGCCCTGACATGATTCCCCTTCTTAGGGCTTGTGGGGAATTCTTGTCTAGGGCATGTGGTATAGATCAAATAAAGACACACATAACTTGTTTGGATGTAAAAACCAGGCCACAGCTTTATTAACTTAAAATTTAATAACCACCACAACTTTAAGCCCTTGCCAAATGCTAGGCATAAACTTATGCCCACCCTACTGAGCCCCAAAAAGCTCAACCCATCTTTTCCTCCATTCCACCACACCCCATTAGCTGGTCTGTGCAGCTCAATGAGGGGCGGTGACCACAACCCGCGACCGTGGTCCGGGTGCTTAATGCCCAAGGCCGCTGGCCTGACATCCACCTGTTAACCATGCATTCCAAACATGATGTACCATTTTTCCTATTGGCAAGGGCCAAAAGCGCCAAAAGCTGTGACAAATAAAGTAAACCCAGGTACTTTCATGACCCAAAACCCACCAGAAAACAAACCCCAAACTAACAATAAAACCCAAATACAGGGAGGGAGGGAGGGCCGATACTTTTGGTATTCACTTCTGAAAAGGAAGTGATGCTCCAAGTGTCCCCCTTATATTGGTTCCCATGCCCCACCCCTTCTTAAACATTAAAGGGGCAGATACCCCTTACAAGCTTTCTTTGACCCCCCCACAGCCCTGACATGATTCCCCTTCTTAGGGCTTGTGGGGAATTCTTGTCTAGGGCATGTGGTATAGATCAAATAAAGACACACACAACTTGTTTGGATGTAAAAACCAGGCCACAGCTTTATTAACTTAAAATTTAATAACCACCACAACTTTAAGCCCTTGCCAAATGCTAGGCATAAACTTATGCCCACCCTACTGAGCCCCAAAAGGCTCAACCCATCTTTTCCTCCATTCCACCACACCCCATTAGCTGGTCTGTGCAGCTCAATGAGGGGCGGTGACCACAACCCGCGACCGTGGTCCGGGTGCTTAATGCCCAAGGCCGCTGGCCTGACATCCACCTGTTAACCATGCATTCCAAACATGATGTACCATTTTTCCTATTGGCAAGGGCCAAAAGCGCCACAGGGCCTGATGCGTACATCCTACGCAGCCAGGCCCTTCCCCCCCATAGAAAGCTATGGCCTGCTCCAAACCCCCCCCAAAATGTCCAAAGTGAAACGAAAAGAAAAAAGAAAATGTAGCCCAACCTCACAGTGAGCCACCCCATCTGACCTAAACAAGGAAAAGACGAATCCACAAAAACAGAATGTTGCACAGACAACCCCCAATTGTGAATGACACACTCAACATGCGTCGAGTCAGACAAATCCGGTACTTCCAATGCCCTGCGATCCCTGTCACCAACCCAGCGCAGGCGTAGAATAATCCCTGGCCACGGAACACCAGCCTAGGGAAATGGCAAAGGAGAACAGAAAATTTTCCCATGAATGGCCGCACCAAAAGCCAAGCTGGGCCAGAGCCAAGGTCATTACCCCCACAAGTGCACCACAAGAACCCAAGGGGGACCACTAAACGTACCAACCAACCTCAGGAAGAAAGCGAGACCACTGCGGACCCAGATAGACAAACCAGGACACCAACGAAAAAACAAAGGGTTGAAAGACAGCAGCACCCACCACCACAATCCTCCGCTCTCCATCACACCCAAATAACGAAAGTGGACAACAATCCAGCAGCAACAAGGCCGTGACCTGAACAGAAAACAAAAAACACAGTATAGCAACAGAAACTACAACACAACACCCAACCATCCTGTCCGGCCTAACATAAGAGAAAGCCGTGTGGACTCCCACCAACCGATACAGCAAACAGACTCAGTACCCAAACCAGTCATATCCGCCTTCATAGCAGCCCCAATGATATCCAAACCAGCCACCGAAAACAGTCACCGAAACCCCAGAACCATAGACATCCCTCTCGAAGCGGTGGATACGAAACGAGAGAGAACCAGAAGCAAACGCACAAAATCCAGAAACACACACCGGGACTGAATTGAAAAGAACTAAACAACTCCCCCAGACGCAGAGCCACAAAAAAGCAAAACAAAAAGCCACCCCAAACACTGACCATAATGAGCCGAGCAAACACCTGGAAGATAACTGTTGCAAGAGTGAGAACGAAACCAGGCGCCGAGTATCAGACTGCACCACCACCAGTCAAAACCGCAAAGACTTGCACACCCCAAATTCCTATGAACAATCTGTCCCCCCGCAACAACCCAAAAGCCAACCCAGACACCCGGCCCCCCAATAGCCACCGGGAATACACCCCGACTAAACCAATTCCAGTACCAACCACAACACCCCATCAATCCTCACAGCATCCCCCACCACAGCCTCCAACTGATCCACTCATCCCAAGCAACCGCACACCTTGCCAAAGAGGCTGGAGCCAATGAATACCTCCCCCGGATACAACTGTAGACCACCAAGATCCCACCAGTGGTCAGGACAAGGCATACCACAGCCGTCGCCCCCAGACATGCCTACCAAACTCCACGACCAGGAATCGAGAAAGTGCATCAGCACCCACATACAGAACCCAGGCACACGCCGCTCCCAAAAAGATATATCAGGACTCAGACAGATGGCCCCGAACAACAAAGCAGACAGAACAGGGACAGAAGAGGAAAACAAGTTATGAACCGCCAGCACCACCCCCAGAGCGTCAGAGTACAAAAAACAACCTTACCATTCTGCATCCTGACAACCCACAAAGTAAAAGCAATGACAATTGGAAAGACTTCCAGGAAAAACCAGGTCCCTCATCAAACCGGAAGACCCCAAGTCACAGGCCAAAGAGGCCAACCCAATCCAGCCCAAACAAGGACCCGAACCGCAAAGAACACGCCGCCACTGTACACAAATCCAACACCCTATTCGAGCCCCAGAAATCCAGCAGGCGTGCCAAATCATGGCCTAGTAACAGAACAAGAAGGAGCACGCCGCAGAAAAATGCCCACCTAACACGCTAGCAAGAATTGAAAAATGCCCAAAAGCAATCCCTGAAAAACTTTGGGTATCCCCCAATACCACCACATCTTCACCGCCTTCGTCCCAGCAGCAGACTGAATATCCCGGTCCTGAGGAGCCTCTTCCAAGGAAAGCCGAGAATAAATATCCACAAATTTGCTCCTCTGGAAGGCAAGGAACCAGACAAATGTAAACTGCAAAAAACCCCTTAGTGAAACAACCAAAGCAAAACCGCAATCCAGGAGCATAGACCAAAAGACAAGCCGGGGTCAGGAACCTATGCAGGTATGCAGACAAGCCAGGATCAGGAATACAGAGATCAGCAACAGCAAGAATAAGCCAGGAGTCAGAAGGGACGTCAGAGGAAGGCAGGTCATGCACAGATAATCAGACGCAGGAAAATGCCCTCGCACCGAAGCAAACATAAGGACAAGGAGGAAGGGAGCCAGCTGTGTGAAACAGCCTGGAAGGGATTGGCTGAGAAACAAGCAGGTGCGCAACCATGGCAACAGAGAGATCAAGGCAGTCTGGTCAACCCCAGCTGACTCAGCCCACCAGGGAAGGAAAGGCAGCAGTAATCAACAGCATAGCGTGTGACGAAATCAGCCAAACCATGACAACCTCCAAAACTTCTCCCGAACCTCAACCCTCAAATGTAGCCCCAAAGGACTGGCCCAGCAAAAATAGGCAGTCCAACGGCTGCCATGGGAACCCCCCCAAAAGAGTGAACACCCAGCCGTAGCCCCTAACCCCAATAACAGGGAAGCAGCCGAAAGGAATAACCACACCAGCCCCTGCAACGGGCGCCCCAGTAGAAACAAGACCAGCCCCAGAAACACCCCCCACCACCACCAGGAGCAAGAGGGGGGGATCACCCCTGAGCTCCCTGGTCCCCGAGAGCTCCCAACATGCCAAACCTAGACTAACCCAGACCCCCAACGCCAGGGACTGCAGCCAAACTGTCAATGTAATATAACAAACGCATACTGAAGGGAATAATACATAATTATACAGTATTACATTGCACAACCAGAAAAACAAACTAAACACGTTGCTCACAACATAAACACAATTAAATATACACATAGTGTGTCAACATCGACATAGAGAACATGGGGCACCCCAAGCTGACCCCCACGGCACACCACAGTGCCATGCACCCTGGCCTAGAATCACGGCCCCAGGCAATCCCGTACCTGTTATCGCAACGGGAGGCACGGACTGCGTAACTTCCATCTCAGCAGAGGCACCCATCAGTGCCACACCAGGCTCCTCACCAGCTGAAGCACTCCGCTACCCAGGTGAACCCTGAAAAGAAAAAAGGGAAACCAACACAAGGTGCCACGGCACCCCAGGTAGAGAATCACTGCCCCAGGCAATCCCATACCTGCCACCACACAATGGGAGGTACAGACTGTGTAGCAGCCAGCTCAGCAGAGGCACCCATCCATGCCACACCAGAATCAGCTCCAGCAGAAGATATCCGACACACAGGTAAACCCTGGAAAAGAAAAAGGGGAACCAAAACCAGGGGCTCCAAAAAACCCCACTCGCCAGTACAGTCCACCGAACAGGAAACAGCACCTAGGACAAAGGCAAAACAAAAACAAAAAACCCACCAGGGGCACCCAAGGCCCCCACACCCTGTCTAAATATTAATTTATTTTTAAAATAAGCATTTATGCCTTTATTGAATTTTTTTTTTTTTTTTTTTTTTTTTTTTTTTTTTTATAGCCAGGCCCGTGCAGGCCACCGTCACCATCAATGCCCGTTTGCCGTTATTATGCCTTCTAATTTCATGAGATATACACAAACACATATATATTGTTCCAAATATATATATATATACACACACACATACACATATTGGTCATACAGACATATATATACACACATATACATATATACACACCAAATATTTCGTACCATATGTACACACACAATACATATTTAGTCATATAAATATACACAACCACATATTGTCTCATATATACGCACACAAATATATATACGTTCACATAGACACACACACACACATATACATGTTCACATATACATACACACACACACATATACATGTACACATAGAAATACACACACACATATACACACACACACACATATGTTCACAGATATATAAACACACTCATATACATACATGTTCTCCTATACATACACACACACAAATGTCCTCATATATATACACACACACATATATAGAAGTTCTCATATATATACACACACACAAATATAAGTTCTCACATATATACACACACACACACATATGCATGTTCTCACATATATCAACACACACATATTTTTACCTAGAATATAAACACACACAAATATACATTTTGTCATCTACATATACACACACACATATATATATAGTTTCCAGATATATACACACACACACACACAGAAACATAGTTCGTCAGTCATTTGTTTTGACCTTTTTTTTTTTTTTTATATACTCAACACAGCAGGTAGAGCCCTGCAACCACACATCACCAGGACAGGGTCCCAGAGTATCACCCACAGCAGGACAAACAGACCCAAACATTAAGAGAAGAAAGCCCACAGGACCTACCAAGAAGGAAAAAACGGGGGGGGGGGGGGGGAGAAAGAAGAGAGCAGCCAGGAACAGGGGCAAAAGGAAAGTGAGGGGGGAGGGGCAGCAGAACAAGAGAGAGAACAGGGAAAACAGCAAACAAACAAGGAAGACAAAAGCAGCCGAACAGAGCCACCAGGAGCTGAGGCAGGCAAAATAGGAGAACAGAAAAGAGGCAACAGGACCCAGGGAGACAGAAAGGAGGAAGGGAAAACAATCAGGCACCTGCCAACCAGCAGACTCAACTGACAGGGAAAGGCACCGCCCACGCGCCGAAGCGCGCCCAGAACCCCAGTCCATCTGGAGGGCTGCAGAGCTGCAACAGACACCTGCATCAGGAAACTGGAGCCAGAAAAGGGGACCCACTGCTTCCAAAAGCCGGCTGGGCTAGGCTGAGGGATGTTCCACTGTCCGTCCAAGGCTCAGTCGAACAGGTGGCTGCGTCCGGATGCTCCCCGTAAGCCAGGCGGCCACCCCTGCCGAAGACACGCGAGTAGAATCCATCCTCCAAGAAAGCTGCTACCGCAGCCAATCACCACCGCCGGACTTCAGCCAACAGAAAAGCAGATGACGCCATGGAAGACAGCACAAGTAAGCAGATCTGATACTTTTGGTATTCACTTCTGAAAAGGAAGTGATGCTCCAAGTGTCCCCCTTATATTGGTTCCCATGCCCCACCCCTTCTTAAACATTAAAGGGGCAGATACCCCTTACAAGCTTTCTTTGACCCCCCCACAGCCCTGACATGATTCCCCTTCTTAGGGCTTGTGGGGAATTCTGTCAGGGCTGGTGCAAGGATTTTTGCCACCCTAGGCAAAACCTAATTTTGCCGCCCATTTCGCTCCGCCCCTTGTGTCCCACCCCTTTATACCCCGCCTACTTATACCCCACCTCTTTTCATGATTGTCCTCTCTCTGCCCCCTGGGCCAGTCTGCCCCTGGTCTGGAGATGCCTGTAAGAGATGCCCCCTACCAGCTCCAACTTGCCCCTTATCAGCTTCACTTTGGCCCACCAGCTCCACTTTGCCACCATCAGCTCCAACTTGCCACCATCAGCTCCACTTTGCCCCCCATCCACTCCAACTTGCCCCCATCAGCTCCACTTTGCCCCCCATCCGCTCCAACGTGCCCCCACCAGCTCCACTTTGCCCCCCATCTGCTCTAACGTGCCCCCACCAGCTCCACTTTGGCCCCTCAGCTCCACTTTGCCCCCATCAGCTCCACTTTGACCCCCATCCTCTCCAACTTACCCCTATCAGCTCCACTTTGCCTCCCATCCGCTCCAACTTGCCCCCCATCCGCTCCAACTTGCCCCACCAGCTCCACTATGCCCCCATCCGCTCCAACTTGCCCCCCATCCGCTCCAACTTGCCCCCATCTGCTCACTTTGCCCCCCATCTGCTCCACTTTGCCCCCCCTCAGCTCCAACTTGCCCCCCCTCAGCTCCACTTTGACCCTCATCCACTCCACTTTGCCCCCATCAGCTCCAACTTGCCCCCACCAGCTCCACTATGCCCCCTCAGCTCCAGCTTTCCCCTAACAGCTCCAACTTGCCCCCATCATCTCCACTTTGCCCCACATCCGCTTCAACTTGCCCCCTCAGCTCCACTATGCCCCCTCAGCTCCAACTTGCCCCCCATCACATACCTGTAGCTCCCGCGCAGTCTTCTCTTCAGTAATGCCGAGCGCGGCAGGATATCATGACTCCCAACGCGCTCTGCATTACTAAAGATCCGACCAGATGAGGGAGCGCTGTAGCGACACAGACCTGACTGTGTTGTGGTTCCCGGCGTGGTATGTGTGCGGGCGCAGCTCTTCTCCGCTGCATGCCCGCGCCCCCAGTACCTGTGCGCCTAGGCCGGCGCCTACCTCGCCTATAGGTGGAGCCGGCCCTGCACACAGTCTGACCTCCTAAAAAGAGGGACAACAGGGTGGGAAAGAGGGACAGAGGGATTTGGCCCTCAAAGAGGGACTGTCTCTCCTAAAGAGGGACACTTGGGATGTATGGTATGTGTCTGCCTGTGTGTTGTATATGTCTGTGTTTATCAGTGTGTCTGCATTTCACACACGTGTGCCCAACGGTCATAACATGACGGGCAACGCCGTCCCACATTGCTAGTAAATATATATAAGAAGACTTTGTGCCTGCCAAAACACACCCAGGGGAGGCATAAAGCAGGAGCTACTACTCCTATTGGGTGATTCAGTCATGCAGGGAGTTGGCCCGCCCCCACTATGCAGCCCGCCCACCACTATCAAAGTCAGAAAAAAACAATATGGCCACCACTTGCTCCTACACCACAGACAAACACACATGCCCCACTCACACAGCAGAAAACAAACACACACATACCCCACTCACACAGCACCACACAAACACACATACACATGCCCCACTCACACACACAGACCACACACACACACACACGCCCCACTCACACAGCACCAAACACACATGCCCCCACTCACACACACACACACACACACAGTCACTCACCCTGACTCCCAGTGGCCTCAGCAGGACCTGTACTACAGCCACTGAGGAACAAAATGCCACTCAAAGGGTTAAGGTAGGCCCTCATTGCTGAATTATTTCTTCACTGTCATTATTTGCCATGCAACACACAGGATAGACAGCCATCAGGTACACACTTAACCCACTGACTGCCACAGGGTTGTGTATCAAGTTTTAGCCCTCAGGGAGTGTGTTCAAACCCCTCACACTGTAAACTTGTATTTCCCTCCCACTTCTCCTCCTTCCCCAGCCTATTACTAACACTTTTCCACATTTATGTTAAGCCCTGCCACCTACTCACGATTAAGCCCCGCCCCCTTTTAACCCAGATTGCCCCATTTGTCTCTCCACATCAGCACCACATCAGTCCCCTCTAGGGACTCCACAAGTCAATGTTCCCAGGTATGAACACACTTCCCACTGCTATTTAACTCTCACATGCCTCTCTATACCTTAACCATTTGAGTGCCAGAGGGGTACACAACTCATGCACGCATGTGTTTCTGCTTATATATGTTGTGTGTGTACATCTCTGTTACATATGTGTGTCCATCTCCAGTGTGTCTGTGTGTGTGTCTTTTGCATGTCTCTGCCGCTCACTGTGTGTATGTGCATACCTCCCAACATTTCACGTGGCCAAAGAGGGACACTGTAGTTTTAGGTGATATTGTTGGGGCGTGGCTGGTGGGCAGGGCATTAGTAAGAATTTTTAGGTTATTTCATGAGCTATTACTGACTATTTATGTAACTTAATAAATGATTTAGTGCAAGACCAAAGTATTTTATTTGCACAGACTAATGTATAAACACATATACTGAAGTTTATTGCTTTATTGCTGTAGAGCAAAATAATACACACCACACAGTCAGGGCTGGTGCAAGGATTTTTGCCACCCTAGGCAAAACCTAATTTTGCCACCCATTTCGCTCCGCCCCTTGTGTCCCACCCCTTTATACCCCGCCTACTTATACCCCACCTCTTTTCATGATTGTCCTCTCTCTGCCCCCTGAGCCAGTCTGCCCCTGATCTAGAGATGCCCCCCACCAGCTCCAACTTGCCCCTTATCAGCTCCACTTTGGCCTTATCAGCTCCACTTTGCCCCCATCAACTCCAACTTACCCCCATCAGCTCCACTTTGCCCCCCACGAGCTCCACTTTGCCCCCCACCAGCTCCACTTTTTCCCCACCATCTCCACTATGCCCCCCATCCGCTCCACTATGCCACCCATCAGCTCCACTATGCCCCCAGCAGCTCCAACTTGCCACCATCAGCTCCACTTTGCCCTCCATCCGCTCCAACTTGCCCCGATCAGCTCCACTTTGCTCCCCATCCGCTCTAACTTGCCCCCACCAGCTCCACTTTTGCCCCCCCTTCAGTTCCACTATGCCCCCAGCAGCTCCAACTTGCCACCAACAGCTCCACTTTGCCCCCCATCCTCTCCAACTTGCCCCCATTAGCTCCACTTTGCCCCCCCTTCAGCTCCACTTTGACCCCCATCCGCTCCAACTTGCCCGCATCAGCTCCATTTTGACCTCCATTTGCTCCAACTTACCCTCATCAGCTCCAACTTGCCCCCAGCAGCTCCACTATGCCCCCTCAGCTCCAACTTGCCCCCATTAGCTCCACTTTGACCTCCATCCGCTCCAACTTACCCCCATCAGCTCCAACTTGCCCCCAGCAGCTCCACTATGCCCCCTCAGCTCCAACTTGCCCCTATCAGCTCCAACTTGCCCCCATCATCTCCACTTTGCCCCCCATCCTCTCCAGCTTGTCCCCAGCAGCTCCACTATGCCCCCTCAGCTCCAACTTGCCCCCCATCACATACCTGTAGCTCCCGCGCAGTCTTCTCTTCAGTAATGCAGAGTGCAGCGGGAGATCATGACTCCCAGAGCGCTCTGCATTACTAAAGATCCGACCCAATGCGGGAGCGCAGTAGTGACACAGACCTGACTGTGTTGTGGTTCCCGGCGTGGTGTGTGCGGGCGCAGCTCTTCTCCGCTGCATGCCCGCGCCCCCAGTACCTGTGCGCCCTAGGCCGGCGCCTACCTCGCCTATAGGTGGAGCCGGCCCTGCACGCAGTCTGACCTCCTAAAAAGAGGGACAACAGGGTGGGAAAGAGGGACAGAGGGATTTGGCCCTCAACGAGGGACTGTCCCTCCTGAAGAGGGACACTTGGGATGTATGGTATGTGTCTGCCTGTGTGTTGCATATGTCTGTGTTTATCAGTGTGTCTGCATTTCACACACATGCGCCCAACGGTCATGACATGACGGGCAACGCCGTCCCACATTGCTAGTATATATATGAAAGAGAAAGGCTCATTGCATAATTTATGTCTCCTCAGGAGACACACACACACCCAGGGGTGGCAATAAGGAGGGGTTACTGTTTCCATTGGGTGATTCAATGGGGGGGTGATTTTCACACCAATTGCAGTGGCAGAAGGGAGTTGGCCCACCCCCACTATGCAGCCCGCCCACCACTATCAAAGTCAGAAAAAACAATATGGCCGCCACTTGCTCCTACACCACAGACAAACACACACATGCCCCACTCACACAGCACCAAACTCACACACATGCCCCACTCACACAGCACCAGACACACACACACATGCCACACTCACAGACACACAAATGCCCCACTCACACACACAAAAGCCAGAAAGAAATATGGCTGACACACAGTCATTCACCCTGACTCCCAGTGGCCTCAGCAGGACCTGTAGTATAGCTACTATAGGGTTAAGGTAGGCCCTCATTGATTAATTCTTTCTTCACTGTCATCATTTGCCATGCAAGACACAGGACAGACAGCCATCAGGTACACACTTAACCCACTGACTGCCACAGGGTTGTGTATCAAGTTTTACCCCTCAGGGAGTGTGTTCAAACCCCTCACACTGTAACCTTGCATTCCCCTCCCACTTCTCCTCCTTCCCCAGTCTATTACTAACACTTTTCCCACATTTCTCTTAAGCCCTGCCCCCTACTCGTGATTAAGCTCTGCCCACTTTTAACCCAAATTGCCCCATTTGTCTCTCCACATCAGCACCACATAACTCCCCTCCAGAGACAACACAAATCAAAGTTCCCAGGTATGAATACACTTCCCACTGCTATTTAACTCTGACATGCCTCTCTATACCTTAACCATTTGAGTGCCAGAGGGGTGCACAACTAATGCGTGCATGTGTTTCTGCGCATATATGTTGCGTGTGTGTGTACATCTCTGCTACATATTTGTGTGCATGTGTGCATCTCTGGTGTGTGTGTGTGCATGTCTTTTGCATGTCTCTGCCGCTCACTGTGTGTATATGTCTGCCTGTGTGTTGCATATTTCTGTGTTTATCAGTGTGTCTACATTTCACACACGTGCGCCCAACAGTCATAACATGACAGCCAACGCCGTCCCACATAGTGTATAAGCGCCCAACATGTGTCACTTAACCCTTTCACTGCCAGAGGACTATACAACTCATTACACAGCAATGTGTTGCATACCTCTCTCACAATCAGAGTTAAAGTGCTTCACTCCAACCAACTGCTACACTAGGTCTGTATAATGCAGTAACCCTACAGCCCTGTATTTCATGTCTACTTCACTGTCTATGTATAGTCATTTCTCCCCCTCGCCCATTACTTTACTGTAACACTTCACTGTCCCTCTTCTCCTCAATCTCTCATCTCCTCCTCCCTTGTCACCCCCACTCACCTATCCCCTAGCCATTCATCCATAGTCCCAATCTCGCCATTTTACTCCCACATCACTATTACATTATCTATTACTGCATCTGTCACTTAACCCTCTGTCTGCCAACCTATTTCTTCAAATGTACTGCAGTATCCATTGCTGTAATCTAAATTATTCCTTTACTCACAAACATCTTCTCACTGTGACCTTCACCAACTACATAGCACACTCACTTCAACTGTAAGGATACAAGACCTTATTCATCAAGTAACACAGCACACTCAATTCAACTGTAAGGATACAGGCCCTTATTCACCAAGTAACACAGCACACTCACTTCAACTGTAAGGAGACAGGCCCTTATTCATTAAGTAACACAGCACACTCACTTCAACTGTAAGGATACAGGACCTTATTATCAAGTAACACAGCACACTCACTTCAGCTAGGCTTGCCACCCAGCCGGTATTTTACCGGCACAGCCAGTAATTAGGACCTTAGAGCCGGTGCCGGTATATCTACCGGTATTTGTTTGTGCGACGTGTCCAGAGTCAGTCTCCTCCACTCAGACCTGTATGCCAGCTGCTCATGTGGCTCGCTTAAAGTCGTCAGCGTCCACGCACCATCACCAGCCAATGAGTGAAGAGTATTTGGACTTCAATGGTCCTCACTGGCTGGCTGGTGTGTCACGCTTGCCTGGTGCATGTGTCTGAGTCTTGTGACTGACAACGGGGAGTCAGGGGTTGCGGCAGTATGCAGGCACTGTGAGAGTGTCAGTGCTCAGAGACTGTGGTGCACTGTGCACAGGAGGCAGTCTGGTCAGAATCCACTGGACCACTCCATGTCTGCGGCCTACACGGTTCAGCTCATCCTCGGTCTCTCCTGCTCCCCGGCTCCAGCCCTGGCAGAACTTGGAAGTAAACAGCACCGCCCTCAGCATGCAAGCACTTCCAGGTATGACGTGACAGAGGTCGGTAGAAGGCCAGAAGAAGTGGGCCTAGTGTTAATAATCCCTTATTGATAGGCACTCAGTTGTCCTTGGCCAAGTGTAGGCAACCTACAGCTCTTCAGCTATAGCTGACTGGTGGAGAGGATGGGAGCCGTTTTTTTATCAAAGTTAAATCATCCCCAAACATGTATTTATAACTTAAAAAAGTGCTACAGCCCATCTGCGAAAAACTTAGAAAAAAAATATATTACAGTATGTAACTGATGACCTTTATGATGGTCGCTCTGCTTTATTTTACAGAGATACATATGGTTACTGAGACAGTTCAGGGCATTTCTGTGATGAATCTTAGAAATAACAGATAATGTCACCGCTACAATTGTCTTAATGGGATGTAGATATTTGTGTATTTAAGATCTTAGTGATTTGTACAGGTAACACAATGTGCATCTATGTCACACCTGTAGTACACATGTACTGAGCGAGAAAAGTAAGTAAATGTTGTGTCCTGTCTGTGTACAAACACTGGGCCTTATATATACAGGCAAAGTAGATCCGTTCTGGGCAAACCATCTGCACTATAGAGGACAAATAGGGCCTTCAATGCAGTGCAATGTATTCCAGTATTCAAGCAACTTGACTAGGCCTCAAAGGCTTAATTGGGAGGTCTGATCACCTTTGTGTGTAGGGGATCCTTCACCACTCTGGCCTGGGAGAGCTTAGTTTGAGAGCGAGAGTGAGTGAGTGCTTAGTCTGAGAGAGACAGTGAGTGCTTAGTCTGAGAGAGACAGAGAGTGCTTAGTCTGAGAGAGACAGAGAGTGCTTAGTCTGAGAGAGAGAGTGAGTTCTTAGTCTGAGAGAGAGTGAGTGCTTAGTCTGAGAGAGAGTGAGTGCTTAGTCTGAGTGAGAGTGCTTAGTCTGAGAGTGGTCATGCAACATTGAGTGGTTCTGCCCCTTTTTTGGCTCCTCCCTTTTGTGACTCCGCCCTCACACAGCTATGGCCGGTATTATTTTTTAGGAAAAGGTGGCAACCCTAACTTCAACTGTAAGGATACAGGGTCTTATTCATCAAGTAACACAGCACACTCACTTCGACTGTAAGGATACAGGGCCTTATTCATCAAGTAACACAGTGCACTCAATTCAACTATAAGGATACAGGGTCTTATTCATCATGTAACACAGCACACTCACTTCAACTGTAAGGATACAGGGCCTTATTCATCAAGTAACACAGCACACTCACTTCAACTGTAAGGATACAGGCCTTATTCACCAAGTAACACAGCACACTGACTTCAACTGTAAGGATACAGGCCTTATTCACCAAGTAACACAGTACACTCACTTCAACTGTAAGTATACAGGGTCTTATTCATCAAGCTGAAGAGCTGCAATTAAAACATTTTTTACAACTCTTATCAGCATATCTACATCACCACTGCGTCTATCACACACTTTCTACATATCTGACATACGTCCATGTATGTGTGTGTCTCTCTGTATGTATGTGTTTCACAGTGTGTGACACTCTCTGTCTCTTTAAGTGCGTGTCTGTAACACTGCATATTTCTGTTTCACACAATGTCTCTCTATAATATGACGGGCAACGCCGTCCCACATTGCTAGTATGTGTATATAAATTAGTCTGTGTAAATAAAATACTTTGGCCTTGTTATAAGTCATTTATTAGGTTACACAAGGAGGTATCAATAGGTCATGAAATAGCCTAAAAATGCTTGGTAATGTCCCAGCAACACCCCCTAAAACACAAGTGTCCCTCTTTGTCAATTTGAAATGTTGGGAGATATGCAATTTATCATCATAACATCAGATCCGAGCCCTTCACAGATATAAACAAATAAACTCTCAAAAGACAGTCTAAGGCAGTGGTTCTCAACCTTTTGAATGCCGCGACCCCTTTATAAAATTTCCCCAGTTGTGGGGACCCCTAACAGTAAAATTATTTTCGTTGCTCCTTCATCGCTGTAATTTTGCTACTGTTATGTTACTAAAAACAAATTTCTGACGGTTTTAAACAGGGGTCAAGTCCTGGGAAAAGAAGTGTGGGAATTCACCCAAGATTTCCCTCTGGCCAAAATAAATATATATGGCTCACGTCAAGACTGTCTCTCTCTTTCTACGTTTGTGTGTATCATTGCATGCATGTGTGTGTCTATGTATGTCAGTGCATGTGTGTTGGAGTTTTTGTGTGATGCATGTTTCTTTGTCTCTATTACTGTTGCATGCATGCACACACATTGCCCCCCATCAACTCCACATTACCCTCATATTTCCCCCAATCAGCTCCAACTTGCCCCATCAGCTGCAACTTACCCCATCAGCTCCACATTGCCCTCACACTGCCCCCATCAGCTCCACATTGCCCTCACACTGCCCTCATCAGCTCCAACTTGCCTCACCAGCTCCACACTGCCCCCATCAGCTCCAACTTGCCTCATCAGCTCCACACTGCCCCCATCAGCTCCAACTTGCCTCATCAGCTCCACACTGCCCCCATCAGCTCCAACTTGCCTCAACAGCTCCACACTGCCCCCATCAGCTCCACATTGCCCTCACACTGCCCCCTCCAGCTCCAACTTGCATCATCAGCTCCACACTGCCCCCATCAGCTCCAACTTGCCTCAACAGCTCCACACTGCCCCCATCAGCTCCACATTGCCCTCACACTGCCCCCTCCAGCTCCAACTTGCATCATCAGCTCCACACTGCCCCCATCAGCTCCAACTTGCCTCATCAGCTCCACACTGCCCCCATCAGCTCCAACTTGCCTCAACAGCTCCACACTGCCCCCATCAGCTCCACATTGCCCTCACACTGCCCCCTCCAGCTCCAACTTGCCTCATCAGCTCCACACTGCCCCCATCAGCTCCAACTTGCCTCATCAGCTCCACACTGCCCCCATCAGCTCCAACTTGCCTCATCAGCTCCACACTGCCCCCATCAGCTCCAACTTGCCTCAACAGCTCCACACTGCCCCCATCAGCTCCACATTGCCCTCACACTGCCCTCATCAGCTCCAACTTGCCTCACCAGCTCCACACTGCCCCCTCCAGCTCCAACTTGCCTCATCAGCTCCACACTGCCCCCATTAGCTCCATCTTGCCACCATATTGTGAAATCTTAATTTCTAGTTAACATAAGTTACAAAAGAAATAAATGTTTACGACTTGAGACACATTTTATTTTTTTTTAATTGCGTATTATTGAACTGTTTTCAATGTTGTATAATCATGTGAAAATGTGAAAACAGAGTAACAATGGTAACAGTCTTAATTATACAGTTTTAATATATTATATTTTATTAACTCACATTGAAGAGATTTTTTTTTTTTTTTTGCTGTATCGCTGGCAATGAGGTCAATGAACTCCTCCTGTGCATTTTCATGAAATGTTACCATTGTTACACTTTGTTTTCACATTTTCACATGACTATACAATACGGTGAATACAGTTCAATAATACGCAATTAATAAAAAATAAAACATAACTCGTAAACATTGTATTTATTTGTAACTTATATGTTAATTAGAAACAAATATTTCACAATATATTATTACATATGATATGTAATATATATTGTGAAATGTTAATTTCTTGTAATTACATAAGTTACAAATGGATAAAATGTGTAGTACGACTTACGTTGTATTTTTTATTCATTGCGTATCATTGAACTATATTCACTGTATTGTATAATCATGTGAAAATGTGAAAACAAAGCGTAACAATGGTAACAGTCTTAATTAGACAGTCTAACACTGTCACTGTTACCATTGTTACGCTTTGTTTTCACATTTTCACATGATTATACAATACGGTGAATATAGTTCAATAATACGCAATGAATAAAAAATGAAACGCAAGTTGTACTACTACACATTTTATTCATTTCTAATTTATATGTTAATAATTAACATATAAGTTACAAATGAATAAAATGTGTAGTAGTACGACTTGCGTTTCATTTTTTATTCATTGCGTATTATTGAACTGTATTCACCGTATTGTATAATCATGTGAAAATGTGAAAACAAAGAGTAACAATGGTAACAGTCTTAATTAGACAGTCTTATAACAGTAAACTACATTGCAACAAAATTGTTGCGAAACCACGCATCAAAAACATAAGCGTCAGTGTGAAGGCTGAGGTTGCTTCTTTCTCACCAGAGCAGAAATTCTTGGGGCAGTCTTTGCAAGTGCACAACGAAGATCATCTTCTGCAACAAGCCTACTTCTGTATTTACACTTGATAATCAACAAGCTTGAAAAGGCTGTTTCACAGAGATATGTTGTTGGAAATGGAAGAAGAAGGCGCAACACAATCTCAGACAGAACAGGATATGACTGCAAACACTTGATCCAGAATTTATTAACTGACATTGAAGAGAAATCATTTTTTGCTGCATCGCTGGTAATGAGGTCAATGAACTCCTCCTGTGCATTTTCTGGAACATCTTCAATTTTGACAGTGAATGGACTTCTAGCAAGTGCAAACGGGGTGTCAGGTAAATTTGGAAAGTACGATGAAATTTCGTCTGCAAGCATTTGCATGTGTTCTTTGACAGAAATTATCATTGTCCTTTTGTCAAGTTCAACGTCATTTTCCTCAAAGAAAGCAGATAAGTTGGGCAACATGTAAATTCGATTTTCATCCAATTTTGTTTGCCAAAGTTGAAGTTTCATTTGGAATGATCGGATCTTTTCAGACAAATCGAGGCATGTTGCATTTGGTCCTTGAAGTGATAAATTTAAATCGTTCAAGATTGCAAAGATGTCAACCAAGTATGCTATTTTCTGCAGTTTATTTGCATCACTGAAAATTGCTTCGAACTGCGGTTTTGCTTTCTGATGAAAAAACATTTTTAGTTCATCACGAAGATCAAAAACACGTTTTAAAACTTTTCCTCTCGACAACCATCTCACATCAGTGTGAAATAACAGGACATTATTGGACGAATCTAACTCATTACAAAGTTTTGAAAACAGTCGACTATTTAAAGCACTCGCTTTTACATAATTGACGGCACTTACAACGCTTTTCATTACTTCTTGTAACTCTTGTGGCAGCGTCTTCGTTGCTAAGATTTGTCGATGTATCATACAGTGAGTTCCGATGACTTTTGGAGACTCATTCAGTACCAAACGCTGAAATCCAGACCGACATCCCAGCATAGCTGGAGCACCATCTGTGCAAACACCGCAAACCTTTTCCCAAGAGATCTCATGCTTTTCCAAAAATGAACCAGTTGTTTCAAATACATCACGTGCTGTAGTTGTTGTTTCAAGAGGTTTGCAAAAAAGAAACTCATCTTTAAAGTCGCCACCATTAATATACCTCACGTAAACCAGTAACTGTGAACAGTTTGCAACATCTGTAGATTCATCAAGCTGGATGCTAAATATTCCAAGTGGAGCAGATTTAATTTCCTGGATTACCTGATCAATAATATCCGCAGACATATCATCTATTCTTCTGCTGACAGTGTCGTTGGACAAGGAAACTGCACTCAATTTCTTAACAAATTCTGCTCCAATCATAACTCGAACAATATCTTTCGCTGCTGGCAACAGCAAATCTTCGCCAATGGTGTGAGGTTTCTTAGCTTTGGCGATTCTGAGAGCCACCAAATATGAAGCTTCAACGGCTGCTAGGTTTTGCTGCTGGTACTTGCCGCCAGTATCAAGTCTGCTTTTCTTGACGCCATCAGCTTTGTATTTAAAATACTGGATATCCTTGCTGGCAAAGCTTGGATGCTTGCTATCAAAATGACGTTTCAGTTTGTTGGGCTTCATAGATTCGGCCGACAGAACTTCAGTACAAATAACGCATTGTGGTTTCTCAATTCCTGCTGCAACTATATAAGTAAAACCATACTTTAAAAATTCGTCACTATATTTTCTTATCTTAACATTCTTCTCTCCATGATCCATTATCATAGGCTCTTGAATGAACATATTATATAAAGAATAGCTTCAATAACACAGATTTCAATTCAGTCATGAAGTGCCAGGCAACGGCGTATGTAATGTAAGGCGTACCGTACAATGTACCGTGGTGTAATCTGTAATGTAAACAGTTAAAAATACTACAGTTACGAGAATTAATAATAGATCAAGCAGTCACAAACTGAATAAGCTGGTACTATCACATTATGGATACCTGTAGTGTAGTCAGTAACTCATCTCTCAGCTCTCTGTGCTTGGGCAGGAGGCCAACCCGGAGTGCACACTGTATCTGACGCCTGGCCTGCCTCCACTCTTCTATGACGCCCGCAGGGGAGGGCTGGCAACTTTTGGACTGGGCCCTGGGGGGAAAATAAAATCACGGGGCCCATTTATATTATCATTCAAGATCACTGTCCCAGCCCACCCTGCATAGCTTGCAATGGAAATGGGGCAACACTTCTGGTACTACATCTGAAATGGAGCTACACTAGTGATACCACTGAGCTTACAACTGAAATGGGTTATGCTACTAGTATAGCTCAATTTGGATTGTAGCTCTGTGTTATCACTTGTTTAGCTCCATTTCAACTGTAAGCTCTGTTGTCAGCCCTCCCTTTTCTATGGTGCAACTGACGTTCCCCAGAGTTGTTCCACTTTACTGTGAATATGTCACTGGTGTCATGTACAAGCAGATACAAATGCAACTATGCTAAAATCACAGTAAACATAATGAAGAAGAATAACTTATTTACAACAAAACTGCATAATTATAACTGAACTGTAAAGTTTACAGTTCAGTTATAATTAATTATGATTGTGCAGTTCTGTTGGAAATAAGTTATTCTTCTTCATTATGTTTACTGTGATTTTAGCATAGTTGCATTTGTATCTGCTTGTACATGGCACCAGTGGCATAATCCACAGAAATCAGAAGCAATCCAATTGCACCATAGGAGAGAAATTTTCTCTTTTGTTTATATGGGACTTTTAACACAAATGCTGGGCAGGTCTGCAACACATTCAAGGGATTAAAATCAATAGGAAACGGATTTCAGTGTAAAAGTAATCAGAGCAACGTCTAATTATAAAGTTTGACATTGCAGAATGCCCCTCCATCCAGCACCAGGCCCTGGCCTCCAATACTACAGGCTTACCTGAGCTGCGTGGAGGTGGGTCTGTGTACTTTGTGTCACTCTGCCACACTTCTGCCTATGGTGGTCTCTGAGTCAATGTCCCCAGACCCCAGTAGTGCTCCTGCTGTGCTGCGTGTGTCCTCTCCTGTACCGCTGAATCCCACAGTCCCGGACCCCACCTCTTCATCACGCGCCCCAGCGGGACAGCCGGTTATGACATCACACGTTGCGCAGGAAGAAGAGGCACAGAAAGAAGCCGGCCGAACAGCACTTGCTGCCAGCAGCTGCCAGAGTACAACAACTCCAGCGCAGTGAGTCTCTGGCAGACTGGCAGCAATATATTATTGAGAGCAGTGCATACATAAAGTGTGGTCCTGTCGCGGTAGCGGCTTTCCAAATGCGCAGACTGGCTCCTACAAGCCGCGGTTGGAGGAGTCAGAAACTTTAAAATTATATTTTTTTTAGTAATTTTATTTTCTTTTCAGCGACCCTGGCAAATAGTAATTCGACCCCCAAAGGGGTCGCGACCCACAGGTTGAGAACCGCTGGTCTAAGGAGTTAAATCTGCACATCATGAAATGGTCCAGCAAGTTACAAACAATAACGGATATATGAGTCACTACATTATAGAACTCTAAGCTAAAAATATCAGATGATAATGTTGGATAATTACACCCATATATAAATTTGTGAATTCTTCACATAATGCGTTCCTATCAAATACCTCCTAAATAAAATGAAATAAATGTGTGGTGTATAATGGTCCATGACCAAATTAACCCTATGGTGTTCGCTGTCTAAACCAATGAAATCTGGCAATAATGGTTATGGTTTGTGTCATATGGAGGGATGATTTGAGGAGCTTTAATTATTTATTATTTAATTATTTCATTTATAGCACTAATCAATTTATCTGTGTATATCTTACAGGGACCATCATAATTATAGATTTTTTATTTAGAATATAGGGATTTTCCTAGATTATTCCATAACTCATGTAAAAGCCTGAGCAGTGTCTACTGTGCATGACTGCAGCAGACAAACATACATATGACGAGTGCAAAGTCACATGATGCATCAAGTAGGTTATTGTTATCATAATTCATTAGAAGATTTAATCACGTAGTATGGCATTTTAAAGAGATAGTAATACTTCGTTTTATTTTTATTTTATCTTGTAGGCATTAAAAAAACATGAAGAACGATATAAGTCTTATCTTTCAAACCTTTATGGTTTGAGAGATATTCACAAGCAAAGTTTCCCCTCCTGCCCCTTTTACCTAGTGTAAGCCATCTCTTCTCAGATGTGGAATGCAGTCCATAGACCAGACAGATAACAGCAGGGGACAATCTTCTTCCTATGAGAACAATGAAAGCCCTGCCCCTTGACAAGTTTTTCAGGTTCTTTCCTTATCTTAATTGAAGATTGTCCCTCTCTGCAGTCTACCTGGGCACCTCCCTTCTGCTCTGGCTGAGCAGTGTTACATCAGTAAAAGGGGAGGGAGGGGGATACTTTGTCATTGAATTACTCTTGAATTAGAGCTGCTTTTATTACGAAACATTACTATCCCTTTAATCTGATAGATGCCATTAGCCACTAGATTTCAGTATCTAGATCGGGAGTAAGGTACCCAAGTTTTTATTATTATTTTTTGGTGGGCTTCTAGTCACTTCAGGTGCACACTTGAATATATTTTTATTTTTTTTATAGATATATTTTTTGGGGATCTATATGGGATTATGTTTATGGTGATTCTGACATTTTGACAGATTTATATGGTTTACACAGAGCACACTATAGGGTTAATTTGGTCATGGACCATTGTACACCACACATTTATTTCATTTTATTTAGGAAATATTTGAGAGGAACACATTATGTGAAGAATTCACAAGTTTATATATGGGTGTAGTTATCCAACATTATCATCTGATAGTTTTAGCTTAGAGTTCTATAATGTAGTGACTCATATATCCATTATTGTTTGTAACTTGCTGGACCATTTCATGATGGTCAGATTTAACTCCTTAGAGTGTCTTTCGAGAGTTTATTTGTTTATATCTGTGAAGGGCTCGGATCTGATGTTATGATGATAAATTGTTATTTCTGAATGATGAATTGACCCTGTACATGTTGTGGTCAATTGTTATCAATTGATACGGTTTGAATGATTTAGGTGGTGACCCACCGTGCATGTACTTGCTGTTTTTCCTTCCCAGGATGTGGGATTGTTCTGTCATGTACAAGTTAATCCTCAAGTTTAATTTTCACTTTGAATAGCGTAGGTTTAATTCCATTGTATATTAGTCGATAAGGTTGATGGAACCCGCTGGGGTTGTGCTTCAGGATTGGTCCATTTGAATCTGTCGTTGCCAGTCAAAGTCGGCTCTTAATCAGACTTCTGATATAAGACATTTTGTATATTCAGGCAGACTAGTTTGTATTTTTCTTTTTGTTGTCCTGATGAAGTGGTTTGCAATCACGAAACATGTTGAGGGATTTTAGTTTTAATAATAAAATTTTATTACTCAAGTTTCATTTGGGCTGCCTGGATATATATATACATTCATTATGATGTGGAACTATGGAGCAGTGATCTGATGCTTGCCACTTGTGTTTCACTGTGGGGAGAAACAGCATCACAAATCCCCGCAAGCTTTTTCAAGTGATAGTAATGTTTCATAATAAAAGCGGCTCTCATTAATCATCATAGTATTTGGACTTTGGAGAGTGTTATTTCAATACTGTGAGAGTTGTAGTTCAAGAGTAATTCAATGACAAAGTATCCCCCTCCTGCCCCTTTTACTGATGTAACACTGTTCAGCCAGATCAGAAGGGAGGTGCCCAGGTAGATTGCAGAGAGGGACAATCTTCAATTAAGATAAGGGAAAAACCTGAAAAAACTGTCAAGGGGGGCATGGATTTAATTGTTCTCATAGGAAGAAGATTGTCCCCTTCTGTTATCTGTCTGGTCTATGGACTGGATTCCACATCTGAGAAGAGATGGCTTACACTAGGTAAAAGGGGCGGGAGGGGAAACTTTGCTTGTGAATATCTCTCAAACCATAAAGGTTTGAGAGATAAGACTTATATCGTTTTCATGTTTTTTTAATGCCTACAAAATAAAATAAAGTTAAAACGAAGTATTACTATCCCTTGCAACCAAGTTTCGGATCCGGTTGGATACACTGTGTATTTGTTATTCATTATTTCATGATTGACATACTGTTATTAGGTAACTGTGTAGCTCTCCTTGTACTTCCTTTTTTGTTTGGTGTTTTAAAGCCCTGCCTGGGGGCCGCAGTTTTCAAAGGATTGAGTGACAGGATTCTGGTTATCTGTGTGCAGGCAGAGTTAATATACTCCACAGGCTCTGAGTGTCATTGGGATGACATATTTTAAATGTGAGTATATTTTGAGCTGATTATTTTCATCTGAAGTTACTACACGAGTCTCTCCCCTCTTTTTTGAACATAGTAACATAGTTGACAAGGCTAAAAAAAGACATGCGTCCATCAATCTAGCCCATGCCAAAACACCCCTGTTGATGCAGAGGAAGGCAAAACACAAAACACAAACAAACATTGAAGTAATTTTGAACTTAGCCCCAAGTGGGTAAAAAAATTCCTTTCTGACTCCAAATGCCAGTCAGATAGTTCCCCGAATCAACAAACTATCTGCATTGGAGCCATCTGTCATCATTTTCAATATTGTTCTGTGCTAGATAGGCATCCATTGCTTTGTTGAAAGCAGTTACATTAGCTGTAAGTACAACATCCCAAGGCAAATTATTCCATAGTTTTACCACCTTTACTGTAAATAATCCCTGCCTTTGTTTTAGAAGAAAGCACCTTTCCTCTAGTCTTAATGGATGACCTCTCGTTCTTAGATCAGCTCTTTTTGTAAATAATTCATTGGATAGTTCTTTGTATTAACCTTGAATGTAAGTGTAAATAGTAATCATATCACCCCTTAGACGTCTCTTCTCTAATACAAACAAACCCAGTTTGGCTAGTCTCTCTTTATAACTCAGACCCTCCAATCTCTTTATCAGTTTTGTTGCACATTTCTGCAATTGTTCCAGTTCAATAATATATTTAAGAACTGGTGCCCAAAACTGTACTCCGTATTCTAGATGAGGCCTAACCAAGGATTTATACAGAGGTAGGATAATATTAGCATCCCTTGCTTCTACACCTCTTTTTATGCAGGACAGTACACTATTTGCTCTTGCAGCAGCTGATTGACTCTACACACTGCTGTGAAGTCTATTTTCTATCAGTACTCCTAAATATTTATCTAATGAGGATTCCCCAAGTTGTATCCCATTTAATATATATGTAGCATGTTTATTTCTACAACCCAAATGCATAACCTTACATTTATCTACATTAAATGACATCTGCCACTTTTCTGCCCATTCACTTAGTTTATCTAAATCCTTCTGTAGGGAAAAAATATCCAGCTCTGTATGTATTTCCTTACACAGCTTAGTGTCATCAGTAAAGATTGAGACACTACTTTCAGTTCCCACTTCTAGATCATTAATAACCAAATTACAAAGCATTGGGCCCAGGACTGAACCCTGCGGCACCCCACTTATAACTTTAGACCAAATTGAAAAGGTTCCATTTACAACAACTCTCTGCCATCTATCATTTAGCAGTTCTCTATCCATGTACAGATAACACTGCCCAAACCGAAGCCTTTTAATTCATGCATTAACCTGTTGTAAGGCACTGAATCAAAGTATATTACAACAAAAAGCAATTCCATTGTCCATATTACTACTTATGCTTTCATAAAATACAAGTAAATTAGTCTGACATGATTTATTCTTCATAAAATCATGCTGATTCCTACTAATGATATTGTTTGTCTTCACATAGTTCTGAATACTGTCAGTTAGTAACCCTTCTAGTATCTTACCCACTATGGAAGTCAAGCTCACAGGTCTGTAATTTCCTGGTTTTCCTTTTTGAACAATGGAACTACATCAACTTTCCTCCAATCACAGGGCACTATGCCTGATGAAAGTATATCAATAAATATTAATTGTAATGGTCTTGCTATTACTGAATTAAAGGCAGAGGCGTAACTAGAAGCCACTGGGCCCTGGTGCAAGAATTACCATGCCCCCCCCCAACCACATTGGCCCCCTCATCCACATTGCCCCTTCCACAATGCCCCCTTCATCTCCACAATGCCCCCCTTCATATCCACAATGCCCCTTCCACAATGCCCCCTTCATCTCCACAATGCCCCCCTTCATATCCACAATGCCCCTTCCACAATGCCCCCTTCATCTCCACATTGCCCCCTTCATATCCACAATGCCCCCCCTTCATCTCCACATTGCCCCTTCCACAATGCCCCCTTCATCTCCACAATGCCCCCCTTCATCTCCACAATGCCCCCCTTCATCTCCACAATGCCCCCTTCATCTCCACAATGCCCCCCTTCATATCCACAATGCCCCTTCCACAATGCCCCCTCCATCTCCACATTGCCCCCTTCATATCCACAATGCCCCCCCTTCATCTCCACATTGCCCCTTCCACAATGCCCCCTTCATCCCACATTGCCCCTTCCACAATGCTCCCTTCATCTCCACATTGCCTCTTCCACAATGCCCCCTTCATCTCCACAATGCCCCCCTTCATATCCACAATGCCCCCACTTCATCTCCACATTGCCTCTTCCACAATGCCCCCTTCATCTCCACAATGCCCCCTTCATATCCACAATGCCCCCCCTTCATCTCCACATTGCCCCTTCCACAATGCCCCCTTCATCTCCACAATGCCCCCCTTCATATCCACAATGCCCCCCTTCATCTCCACATTGCCCCTTCCACAATGCCCCCTTCATCTCCACATTGCCCCTTCCACAATGCCCCCTTCATCTCCACAATGCCCCCCTTCATATCCACAATGCCCCCCTTCATCTCCACATTGCCCCTTCCACAATGCCCCCTTCATCTCCACATTGCCCCTTCCACAATGCCCCCATCATCTCCACAATGTCCCCCCTTCATCTCCACAATGCCCCTTCCACAATGTCCCCCTTCATCTCCACAATGCCCCTTCCACAATGCCCCCTTCATCCCTACAATTCCCCCCTTCGTCTCCACATTGCCCCTTCCACAATGTCCCCCTTCATCTCCACAATGCCCCTTCCACAATGCCCCCTTCATCCCTACAATTCCCCCCTTCGTCTCCACATTGCCCCTTCCACAATGCCCCCCTTCATCTCCACATTGCCCCTTCCACAATGCCCCCTTCATCTCCACAATGTCCCCCTTCATCTCCACATTGCCCCTTCCACAATGCCCCCCTTCATCTCCACATTGCCCCTTCCACAATGTCCCCCTTCATCTCCACATTGCCCCTTTCACAATGCCCCCATCTCCACATCTCCCCTTCCACAATGCCCCCATTTCCCCTTTATCTCCACATTTCACCTACCTCCAGTCCTGGTGGTCTAGCGACGTGGCTTAACAGATCTCTGCCTCCTTCGGCACAGATCTCTACTACTGAAGCTCCCGCGCGCCGCTCTAGTAATGCAGAGGCTGGGAGATTATGTCATCTCCCAGCGCTCTGTAATACTAGAGAGGCGCGCCGAATGGGAGATCTGCTGAGCTGCTGATGCGGGCGAGGGGGTCGCAGGGGGCGGCCGGGCCCCTGGAGTGACGGGCCCGGTCACAGGTGCGACCGCTGCGACCCCTATTGTTACGCCACTGATTAAAGGGATACTAATACTTAAAATGTAAAAAATATATGTTGTAGGGTTTATCCCCCTGAGTAAAACAAGAGTACTCCCACTGCTGAAAGGTGTTTCATTCAAAAGTTATTAATTTTCAAAGTTGAATTTTTTAGGTGCAGTATCACAGTGGCCTGAAATTGTACAGTGGCGCTGTTGCTACACGATCCTATGGACAGCTCTGGTCCCGGGACCATAAATCTCCATAGGATGGTGTAGCAACAGCGCCACTGTACAATTTCAGGCCACTGTGATACTGCACCTAAAAAATTCAACTTTGAAAATTAATAACTTTTGAATGAAACACCTTTCAGCAGTGGGAGTACTCTTGTTTTACTCAGGGGGATAAACCCTACAACATATTTTTTTTTACATTTTAAGTATTACTATCTCTTTAATTTGTATTGGGCATCCACCTTGACCAGATGAGCGAACTGTATTGTTAATCCTTTGAGTGCAGCACAGCGCTGCTCCAGGCTCTCTTACCCCTTGACTCTGCACGCTCCACTCCACCCTGTCTTTCCGCACACAAAGACAAGGGGAGAGAGAGCCCGGAGCAGTGCTGAGCTGCACTCAAAGGGTTAACAATGCAGTCCGCTCATCTCCATGAATCAGGTGGTCACTGTTATTGCTTATTTTAAAATGAAGTCTGTAAGTACTGGATGCGCTGTTTAAAGGGATAGTAATACTTAAAATGTAAAAAAAAATATGCTGTAGGGTTTATCCCCCTGAGTAAAACAAGAGTACTTCCACTGCTGAAATGTGTTTCATTCAAAAGTTATTAATTTTCAAAGTTGAACTTTTTAGGTGCAATATCACAGTGGCCTGAAATTGTACAGTGGCGCTGTTGCTACCCCATCCTATGGAGATTTATGGTCCCGGGACCAGAGCTGTCCATAGGATCGTGTAGCAACAGCGCCACTGTACAATTTCAGGCCACTGTAATATTGTACCTAAAAAATTCATCTTTGAAAATTAATAACTTTTGAATAAAACACCTCTCAGCAGTGGGAGTACTCTTGTTTTACTCAGGGGGATAAACACTACAACATATTTTTTTTTACATTTTAAGTATTACTATCCCTTTAATACTGACAACATGAGAATCTCACGTTTTTCTGACAGGGTGAGATTCTCATGTTGCCCTTTTAATCACGGCGACATGTTTACAGTGCCGTGACATTGCATGCTGTTTTGTGTGTGATGTTTTAAAAGGATACCCGTGGGTGCATACCATCAGGTCAAGGTGCTTTATTCACCAGAACATTTTCCACTCTCTTTTGGACTTTGTCCTCAGTAAGCCATGTACATGATGTAGGAAATTCCTTGGTTGTATCTGTTTGCCCATAGCCTGTAATTTTTGCTGTCTTTGTATATACAGAAGCAAAGAATGCATTTAGGGTCCAGAAACAAAAAATGCAAGCGCAAAATAAACTGGAACAGTCCCAAATGTCCGATACAATCAATGAGTGTAAAAAGGTACTGAGAGTCTTTGATAATATTCCACCCAAAGGTATAATAAATTATAAATATAAATATAATCAACAGTACCTTATGAATGTCAATCAGTATATCAGAATCAGTATATAAAAATCTTAAGATCCAGACCTTCACAACGTTTATATGAGCCCGATGAGGATGATAATGATGATGATATGGATGAATAAAGATGAAAGGATGAGAAAAAACAAATGATGAGGATGGAATGAGATGAGAAGAATGGATCCTATTTCCCAATGATCTGATGGATGCTGCTTGTAACTTTTGGTGCCCTTGTACACCCCGAAGAAAGAACTGCAAATAGTATCAGCGCAAAACCAATACAGATAAAAGAGAAAGATAAGATCCAACTAAGTGTAGTATTTATTGAACAAATAAAATACAAGATAAAAATCAATAGTTGCACTCACATTTTGCCCGTCTTGGGCTTTATGCATGTAAAAGACCTCAGCCTCTATTAGCCGTCGTACTGTATCCCTTCAGTCCGTTCCTTTTAACCGGATGGCAGTGATCAAGTAGTTAAATAAAGTTCTCAAAGTGTCCCAGATGTAATCGGTAACCAAATACACTCCTCCTTGAACGACAGAATTGCTGGCAGTATCTCTATAAGCAAGTCCTGGTTCAGGGATGTGTCGGGACAATAATGCGCTATACAGCGCTGAGTAGATCACTTTTCCTCGTGGTGTATAGCTCGACGCTAAAAATAAAGATCACTCACATAGATAGGCCTATGGGCCCACACAAACAGAGCATAAATACAGGCAGGTATATACAATAATAGCAAGCCAGTAATAGCGATGTATGTGTGAATAATAACAATCTCTGGCAACGAAGGTTCTGGCTTGGACTTAGCGGGCAGCAGGCGACACAGACAGAGAGCTGACCACAAGACCTTGATGGCAGATGGTCCAGGAGGAAGTGACTGGCACAACCCAGAGGAGCGAGGCAACACTGCTGGCACAACCCAGACACCTGGGAGGCACAGAACCCAGAGGAGCGAGGCAACACTGACCCTGGCACGGATGGCAACAGACCGAGATAACACTCCCAAGGAAAACCCTAGAACGCTAGGGGTGGATCGCAATGCAGTGGAATATATAATATAAAGATGTAGGCAACCAGTGTCCCCTCTACTGAGGATGGTACAATGCAACGCTGGCTCTGTAGCCGAGGCTACTGCAGATTGGAATATACACAACCCTACCTGGAGCATCCAGGTACGCAAAGGGTCAATAGGTAACGCCCTGTGATATACTGCAACTCCCCAAGGGAGTGAGCCCAGCGTTGTAAGGGAGGTGTGCACAGAGAGATCAGAGTAACACAGTCAGTGCTATAACACTGTACCGGTACTTCGCATGTGCACTCTGCCAATGGCGGTATGGAGAGTAGCTACAGCATGAATGCTTAGCTAACAGGTCGACAGAGTAATAGCGCCACTCGGAGCAACCGAGTAGTGTATCAGCAAGCACCGCAAGTATAATGAGAGCGATACGGAGACCACCAGATGGTATGCTAGAAACGCAATGCACAGTGAGACCAAAGGCTTGACACAGAGTAGACTCGTAGCCAGGTATGGTCAGTAATGGAGCGGGTTCACAACCGGATAAGCTCAGCAACTGAAGCGGGTTCTCAGCCAGATACAGTCGGTAATGGAAGCGGGTTCTCAGCCAGATGTGGTCAGCAATGGAGCGGTTTCTCAGCCAGATACAGTCAGTAACGGAAGCGGGTCCTCAGCCAGATGTGGTCAGCAACGGAGCGTGTTCTCAGCCAAATACAGTCAGTAACGGAAGCGGGTCCTCAACCAGATGTGGTCAGCAACGGAGCGGGTTCTTAGCCAGATACAGTCAGTAACGGAAGCGGGTCCTCAGCCAGATATGGTCAGTAACGGAGTAGTCGAAGAACAGCAAACTCAGGAACGTCGTCAGGCAGGCCAGGTCATACACGATCAGCAAAAACGGAGCAAATGTCAGGAACTAGTATACCATGAAAGGGCACCATAATGTGGAAATGACAGGGTATATAAAAGACCACCACTGGGCAGCGACAAAGGGTACTAGCCAATCAGCAAGAGGTAATGCAAATTAGCAGTCAGATTGTCTCCGCCCGCAGCACAGAGCACGGGCACTGTGATACCGACTTCCGACTCCTAGTCGAGTCCAGCTAGTTGTATACTTCTGTGTCCGACTCTTTGTCGGTTCTAGTTCCCTCGACTACTGTGGAGTCTACCGCCCGGCCCCCTAGTGTCCAACCTCGTGTTGCTATGCTTTGTTCCTGTTTTGTGCGACAAAGATAAAATCTAAAGATTAATACTTCATTGGAACGGTCTACAAAGTGTTTCTGCAAACCAGGAACACTTTGTAGACCGTTCCAATGAAGTATTAATGTTGAGATTGCGCGATTTCGGCTCTGCTGAAGAGCCTCGGTCCAGTCAAATGAATGGATTCTGCAGATGTCAGCTAGAGCGCTGACTTCTCTTAGGAGGTAACTTTAGCAATGTATAACTCTCACACCATAAAGGTTCGAGAGATAATACTTACATCATTGTTAATGTTTTCTTAAGGGCTGCAATGTTAAATAAACTTAATTTTAACCATTACTATCCCTTTAAAGGGATAGTAATGTCTCACAATAAAAGCAGCTCTAATTAATCATCATAGTATTTGGACTTTGGAGAGTGTTATTTCAGTTCTGTCAGAGTTGTAGTTCAAGAGTAATTGAATGATAAAGTATCCCCTCCCGCCCCTTTTACTGATGTAACACTGCTCAGCCAGATCAGAAGGGAGGTGCCCAGGTAGACTTCAGAGAGGGACAATCTTCAATTAAGATAAGGGAAAAACCTGAAAAACTTGTCAAGGGGGGAAGGGCTTTCATTGTTCTCATAGGAAGAAGATTGTCCCCTGCTGTTATCTGTCTGGTCTATGGACTGGATTCCACATCTGAGAAGAGATGGTTTACACTAGGAAAAAGGGGCAGGAGGGGAACTTTGCTTGTGAATATCTCATAAACCATAAAGGTTTGAGAGATAAGACTTATATCATTCTTCATGTTTTTTTAATGCCTACAAAATAAAATAAAGCTAAAACGAAGTATTATTATCCCTTTAAGTTATTAGAAATAATTACTCACTAATCCCTTTCCTCTGTTGTCTCTGACAGTACAGTACCCTTAATAGTATATTTTTTCTTAAGATTTTTATGTCCCAAGTGCATTATTTTACATTTATCAACATTAAACTGCAGTTGCCACACTCTTGTTCTTTCTTATAATTTACCTAAATTATTGTCATTTGGCTTATTCCCCCAGGAACACTAGTAACACTCCCTTAGTCCGAATATTCTGCATTGACTACCACCCTCTGTCTCCTGTCACTCAGCCATTGCCTTATCCATTCAACTCTTTTACATCCATATAGATAACGATCTCTGCCAATGCGAACGCTCCACTTTAGTGACAGACAGCCTCCGTAGGGTGACCACATTTCCATTCTGCCATTCCGGGACATGTGGTCACCCTAGTAGTGATATGTCCCTTCTGAAGACTTACTGTCAATTGGCACCGGCGGGACTCGCTCACATTGGAGTTTGGAGATTGTGCTGCTGAAGTTCACATAGTGTCACCATCCAGACTGCATCCTGTGAAGATCACAATATCTCATCCATACAGTGTCACAGCGCCCATCGCGTACCGCCGCTGTCCCCATTGTCTCACTCGCACCAGCCAGCCAATGAGCACCACTGTCCAAATACTCTGTTCTTTCATTGGCTGGTGATGATGCGTGTTTTGAGTGTCACTCTGACACCAAGCGAGTGGCGACGGCGAGCCAACAGAGCAGCTGAGTGGAAGAGCCTGTCTATGCTGCGGTGGTTTGCTTAATTCCGGGACTCTTTAATGTCCCGGTGCGCAGGGACCCGGGACGCGGGACAGAGAGCTCTATTAAGGGACAGTCCCGGGCATTCCGGGACTCGTGGTCACCCTAAGCCTCCATCATCGGAGGATGATGGGTAGTGGGACGGAGCTGTCTCTGGTCGGCAAAGTTCGGCAAGCCGGAAGTAGGCTGCCGGACACTTTTTAAAGTTTAATTCTTGCGCATGTAACTGCTTTTTAAATATAATGAACACTATTTTCAGTGTTTTAGATAAATGCTCTAACTAATGAGCATTACATGTAGTTGGGTGAGAGATCCCCTTTAAAGACATACATTAGACTCTATAAGTATAGTGCACAAGAACAGGCTCAGACAGGCACCACAAGACATGCTCTGGGACACAGTAATTATTTTGGTAGAAACTACAGTTTACATCACTGAACTGGCTTCATATTGCTTCACACACAGAGCAGGGGGGACTTAACAGACTTCATTATTTCATGGGAAACATTTCAAGCAATTGGGAACTCCCAGACTCTGGATCTGTAGAATCTGACACTGGAAGAGTGGGTATATGTTCAAACACGTATCTGCATTGCTCCTTGGGGAATAAACGTATGGGCCTTTTTCCAGATGCATAATTTCCAACATTTCAAATGGCCAGAGAGGGACACTTTCATTTTAGGTGGGTTTACCAGAACAAAGTATTTTATTACCCAGAATACATTTTAAACACAGATACTAAAGTTTACACAAATTTGAATGTGAGATTTATTGTTGTAGAGCAATGTGATACTTATATACACACACCACACAGTCTGGGAGGTATGCATCCCTAATATCTCCTAAAAAGGGACACTTGGGAGGTATGGAACCCTAATATCTCCTAAAGAGGGACACTTGGGAGGTATGGAACCCTAATATCTCCTAAAGAGGGACACTTTGGAGGTGTGGAACCCTAATATCTCCTAAAGAAGGACAATTGGGAGGTAAGGATCCCTAATATCTGCTAAAGAGGGACGTTTGGGGGGGGTATGGAAACCTAATATATCCTATAGAGGGACACTAGGGAGGTACATACCCCTAATATCTCCTAAAGAGGGACAATGTCTGAGGTATGGATCCCTAATATCTCCTAAAGAGGGACCTTTGGGAGGTACGGACCCCTAATATCTCCTAAAGAGGGACACTTGGGAGGTACAGACCCCTAATATATCCTAAAGAGGGACACTTGGGAGGTATGGAGCCCTAATATCTCCTAAAGAGGGACACTTGGGAGGTATGTACCCCTAATATCTCCTAAAAAGGAACAATTGGGAGGTACAGACCCCTAATATCTCCTAAAGAGAGACACTTGGGAGGTATGGACCCCTAATATCTCCTAAAGAGGGACACTTGGGAGGTATGGACCACTAATATCTCCTAAAGAGGGACACTTAGGAGGTACAGATCCCTAATATCTCCTAAAGAGGGACACTTGGGAGGTACGGACTCCTAATATCACCTAAAGAGGGACACTTGGGAGGTATGGACCCCTAATATATCCTAAAGAGGGACACTTGGGAGGTACAGATCCCTAATATCTCATAAAGAGAGACACTTGGGAGGTATGGACCCCTAATATCTCCTAAAGAGGGACACTTGGGAGGTACAGATCCCTAATATCTCCTAAAGAGGGACACTTGGGAGGTACGGACCCCTAATATCTCCTAAAGGGGACACTTGGGAGGTACAGACCCTTAATATCTCCTAAAGAGGGACACTTGGGAGGTACAGACCCCTAATATCTCCTAAAGAGGGACACTTGGGAGGTACGGACCCCTAATATCTCCTAAAGAGGGACATTTGGGAGGTACGGACCCCTAATATCTCCTAAAAAGGAACACTACTAGCATTATAGCAAGTTTGCCATTCCACAAGTATTATTTACGTGCGTTTTTGGGCTTTTTTCCAACAACTCAGTAAGTGTGGGTTGGCAGCACATAGACTGAGAAAGACATAAACTGACCCATGATGCGCATGTATGGCGGGAAACGTGACATGTGGGAGGGAATTTCATAATTATCATTGGTTTCAATACGAAGGAAAAAAAGCATGAAAATTGCACTTTTTGCAGGTATTCTCATGGAACACGGAAAGTGCCACTTTTTGCATGTTTTGCTTTTGTGGTGAAAAATATCCATCCATCCCTACTTATGTTAGCTTCCTAACCTGAAATCAAAAGTCACATTTTTTTTTTAACCCCTTAAGGACTACGTGACGTACTATGACCGTCACTGTCTTTATACCCTTAAGGACCAGTGACGGTCATAGCACGTCACATACTTTTTACTTACAGCGCTCTACCGGGAGCGCTGTACGTAAAAACGGAGCCTAAAATTGATCGCTCAAAGACTGGAGCGATCTCTCTTAGGCCTCAAAGCGGAGCGCCGGTACGCGTAACAGGTCACGTGTACCGGCGCGTCAGCAAGGATCAAAGCGGTCCTTAAAGGGATAGTAATACTTCGTTTTAACTTTATTTTATTTTGTTGGCATTAAAAAAACATGAAGAACGATGTAAGTCTTATCTCTCAAACCTTTATGGTCTGAGAGATATTCACAAGCAAAGTTTCCCCTCCTGCCCCTTTTACCTAGTGTAAGCCATCTCTTCTCAGATGTGGAATCCAGTCCATAGACCAGACAGATAACAGCAGGGGACAGTCTTCTTCCTATGAGAACAATTCAGGTTTTTCCCTTATCTTAATTGAAGATTGTCCCTCTCTGCAGTCTAACTGGGCACCTCCCTTCTGCTCTGGCTGAGCAATGTTACATCAGTAAAAGGGGCGGGAGGGGAATACTTTATCATTGAATTACTCCTGAACTATAACTCTGACAGTATTGAAATAACACTCTCCAAAGTCCAAATACTATGATGATTAATTAGAGCTGCTTTTATTATGAAACATTACTATCCCTTTAAGGGAAGGTAACTTCCCTGGACCGCTGGTCCTTAAGGGGTTAATTTACCTCTTTCGATCATACAAAACAATCATACAATAACATTGACATTTTATTTAAAAACATCTCATTTATACATAAACATATACTACCACATGGGTTCCTAGTGCCAATTAGGGGGAGGATATGATGCAGCCCAACATCTCTTTATAAAACTACTTGCATACATCAATTTGGCCAGTTATATAATAAGAGTAACAGGGTCATGGACTTAAATATAACACAGCTCTCAGTAACCTGTCTTTCATATCGTTCACTTTAATGGATGTGGTAACCGTCCAACCTATACCTTTTTCCATTTTTAACTGCCAAATCAGTTGGTTCCGCAGTTTAACCTCGCTAAATTACTCAGTTTGTTTCCAACTCCTTACAATCAACATTTTTACCGCAGTGAAGCAATGAATAGTCAAAAACATTTGTCCCTCGTTACGTTTCGGCCAACCCAAAAATAATAATATAATCTCAGGTCTATATGCGAGCTGTATAGTACCTGCCTGTTTTAAAAGTTTCAGGCCATGGTTCCATAATTTCTTAACCTTCTCACACCCCCACCATATAGGCATACCTGGGAACTTTCAGTTGAGGGCTACCCGGAGGGTAGTCCTCTGTTCAGCAGGGGGTAACAAAAATGACGCTAATCGCGTCAAAAATGGGCGGGGCTTAATTCGAGTGTTGGGGGGGGGGGATTTAACACTTTGAGTGCCAGAGTGGTACGGAATACATTGCAAAGCAATGCATTCCGTACCACTCTGGCACTCAGAGGGTTAAATGTGTCACACAGAAGGCTGGGGACGGAGGCACAACGGGAGAAAAAGCAGATGTGGCAGAGTTTCAATAGAAACTCTCCACATCCGGAGGAATCTGCCTCTGCCCCGGAGACCCGGTAAAGCTCTGTCAGAACCGGAGTCTGCGGGGCAAATCTGGAGA